>WOVY01010326.1:0-554687 GCA_013436015.1 Rhipicephalus annulatus
GATTTTGCCGAAAATTGGACAGTCATTTCACCGAATGAGGTACAGTCGATCACCGCACAAAAGACACGTGGTGTCGTCACAAGGAAGCAATCAATTCAACGTTTGCCGTCATCAGGATGAACACATCCTATGATGCCCGCCACATGCCTGTTTTGCTCTACAAATAATCCGCAACTATATGAAGGAACTACTTAAGCTTGACACGCATGTTCCTTATGTTTCTGATGGTGCATGCAGTCACTTCAAAAACAAGTACCAGTTCGAGTTATGTCAGAAAGATCATATATCAACAAAGTGTATTTTTTCGGCCACAGGACATGGCAAGAACTCTTGTGACGGCGTTGGTGGCCTACTAAAGCATCAGGCTACGCCCTACAACCTAAGAGGCGGCAAGCTCAGCTGTGATTATGTCAGCATGCCAAATGGTGGCGCAAATGAGCGCGAAGCTCAAAAATGTCAAGCTGCTGTGTGCAAATGCAGACGAGCTAGAAACATTCCGTCAGCTTAAGAAGAGCCTGTGGAAATTGTTGCCACGCGTTCCAGGTATACCTTCTTGGCATGTTTTGGCTAAGCACATGTGAGGGCACTGATCGTGGTCGTGCTTTGTTAGCGTCACGTACTGCTAAATGTCATCTGCAAAAGATGCAGCCATTTGAGCGCATCTCTTGTTTTACGCAGTCAATACCAAAATACCAGTGAGGGTACTTCAAGCGCATATGCTTTTTCTAGCGAGACCCAACACTTGCGTTGGAACATTTCCATCTTTGAGTTTATCTGCAAATATAGACAGATCTTTTGCAACTGAGTTACAGTGTCGAAGATTTCCTCCATTAGAGCTGTGTTATCAGGAGCATAAATGCGCCTTCATGGGTACGTATTGTCACAGCGCAAAACAGCCTTTCTTCACCAAATACGGTCACGTTTACTCGTGTTTGAAGCTTATTGCCACTTTTTCCATTCCGATTTCTAGATTTCTCAACTTATCAGCGCATTCTCGAAAAGCTCTGATTTGTGCCACGAATATTGTCGCTAAAACAAAATAATGCAACATGTTTTTCTATATTACTGTATGATGGCCTTCCGTTGTCTATTTACGAGATTTTAAGACAAATCGAAGATGGGTTTTTTTATATTCAAATTTCACTGAATACACTTTTGCCATTATGAGAACTTTGAGGCAATATATATATATATATATATATATATATATATATATATATATAATTACATTTGCCCTACGGCAACAATAATTTATGTACCTAATAAACACACTATATCCTTAAAATGTGTCAAGTTTGAAAACGCTGTTTGCATCACTTTCGGAGAAAAAAAATGGGGAATATGTTACTTACTTTAAACTGTCACAAAATTAGACATCTTTAAAAGCTATTTTCTTAAGGTCTACAAATTTGAAACCGTGTGAATTTATTCTTCATTAGACATGCATTTCAGGTAAAAAATATCTTCCTTGAAACAAAAATATTTGTCTTTTTATAGCATCTGCAATTTTCGAAAATGACAAGTGACGAAGTTGGTGCCTCTGTGTTGGTGAAGTTTGATATTTTTTTCTCGTAAGTTATGCCGTTATAAATAAAACGAAGTTGACTTTCGGGCTACCTGGTGAGAGGTACACGAAATATAAAATACTCGATGAAATCTAAAATATCAACTTTTGAATCCGTGTCGATCTCTCGTGGAATCACCCATTTACTCTGGCTCTTATTAGCACATCGCGCCATCTTTCGCATGCGCAGCAAGGCAACACCCTGAACTGCCAAGCTAGCAGACGCTCTGCAAATAAACCGCAAAACTACTCACCCCGAGTCTGGCAGTAAGAATGTTTCACGCTTTTCCTATCATGTAAATTTTGTGCCGTTTTCTTGTGAAACGTTGAGGAGACCGTCCTCGACAATCCGCAATGGCTACAGCACGTGCATTGCTGACTGCGAAAGCAAGATTGTTGGGTACCTACTATCACAATGGAAAAAAAACCCGAAGAGCTGAAAGCGTGGCTTCGATGGAAATTTGTGCACCTGCATAATTTCCGCGTTATGTTGATATTCACAGGCAGTGCCAGATATGCTTATATTTCTTTTCGAATCCAAAGATGGGGCGGGGCATTGGTGCCCCAACGACTTTTTGTAAACAGGAGCGACGTGAACGGGGCGCTTTCTCGTATTTTAAAGCCCCAGAGACGCCGCTTGCCACAAATACACGCCCTGGCAGTTCAGAACAAAATGACCGTCTGGGTGTGAGATTGGCGAACTTGTGCCCTTACAGAAGTAGAGAAACATTTGGAAATTTCTGCCGCTATGACCCCAGAACCGGCGTCTTGTGAAACATTTTACTATGTTCACCAGAGATTTGCGTAGCAATATATTCCACCCAGAAGTGATATAAGAAATTTAGGTGTCTTTGTGGTCTCTTCCTAGCCAACATTACTCGGATATGGCAAAAGCAAGTGGCATCTCTAAATGATGCTGACTCACAAGGGATTAAAACCTTGCTACTACAGTCAAACCTCGTTATAACAAAGTTGCGTCTTACAAGAAAAGTTTGTTATATTTGAAAATTCTATAAAGGTTATTCCTAACACTATGTTATTTAGAAGATGTTTTTTCATTTACTTCATTGTAAACAATATTTTGTTACATGAGGTTTGAGTGTACTACTGAATAACACCGCAGTGTCAGAAAGAACAACCGACCCGGAAAATGTACGAGAGTGACAGGCTTCATGCTCGTTTACATGACGAAAAATTCAAGACCTTTCAAGGCTATGAGTGCAAATTTTTAAGGACCACATTGTCTGTTAGAAATCAAACTAACACATGTTCAGAAAAGGATGCAGGCTTGAAATAACTAGAATTCATAAAAAAAAGGTAACATCACTGAAGCTGACATAAAAACATGAGTCCAATGACACTTTCTTTCTAGACAACTTTCAATCATAGTATAGGTCCTAAAGGTTCATGGATAATTGCTTTTAGCATGACAGAGTTGCAAACTTTTATTCAGATATAAAAAAAACTAAGGAACAGTTATTACTCAATGCCTTGTTGCTTTTTCTGTATGTTCATATCAATATCTGCTATCTGCTGCTTGGTCTTGGCAGTATTCCTAAGGCTGTTGACTTGATGCACATCACAAGTCTGATGTAGCAGCAGCTTCTAGTTTCTTTTTTGTAAGCACTTTGACCTCCTCCTCAATGCCTTCTTTTCCGTTTCTCATCCTCCTAGTTCAACCTTTTATGTGTTTCCCAGAAATGCACGGCGTTGGTTCTGTACAGAAGTTACAGATGTTCTCAATTCTTTTGTGATGGCCACATTACATATGCCACCTGCTACATTTACGGCATCGCAAGTGGTGCGCTGTGAAATGTGCAACAATTATTTTATTTAAAAAAGGGGAAATTCAAGGATTTGCAAAATTTCCAGCACTTTCAAGGCCTTGAAAACAAAACTTTTCAAATTCAAGGATTTTCAAGGACCCACATGAACCCTAGAGAGATTGTGTGCATGTAGGCAGACAAAATGTACAGAAAAACATACAAAGAGATGCCAAACCTTTTTTTTTTTTACAACAAAAGTCTTCTCCGTTTATTTTTCCTTGCTTGAGGGGGAAAAAAAATCTCGTTTCATTTTAAAACCTTACTACTACTACTTATGTACAAATCTGTGGCAGCTTGATAATAAACTCTCCAAAAAGGCAAGAAACAGTGCTGGGACCACCAACTCTGGCCCCAGCCAACGTGATACGATGCCTCAAACCTTGCAGTAATAATCGCACCTATAATTAATTACACAATCTGCGCGCATTTAAAAACCGTTCAATGAGAACAGATGGAATTTTGTACAGATGATATTTTGTTTCCCCTCCTCCCAGATGTGTCCAAGTGCCATCACTTTTTCGTGATGCGCTTGCTTCGTGGCCTTGCAAGTGGTCGCTCACTGTGCGACGAAGTCGTTCCTATAGAGAACAGGTTGCTGGCGGCTGCAGGAGCACCTGAGAAGGGACAAAGCAGAGACGTGTCGCCGATTAAAGGGATTCTGCAATACAGACTGTCTTTTGCAGTCTTAGAGCACAAACCTATGGGCAGTCAGTAGAATCTCTGCAAATAGGACTGCCACTCAAACGGAGAAAATGCCTATGAATTGGTTAGCCCTGTATTTGACTGCTGTAATTTCATACATCATTTTCAGAAAATGAAACTTCAAAACCACCCCTCTTTCAGTCCTTTCAGGCTCTCTCGAGGGATTTTAATGTACATCTATATAGGTGCATACTAGGTGGAAACACGTCAACCATCGCACTAATTTGCACTTCACAGTACTGTGCTTATGTAACTTAAGAAAGAGAATGGATGTGAGCCATTTGGTACGTATAGATAGTTAAAAACAGCACCAAGTCTACACGCAAAAGAATTCACTAGGGAACAGCGCTGCCAGTAGATACAGCATTAGTCCTGTGTAAGTTCTTCTCTGCGTTTACTTCCCGCTGTTTTTAAATATGCTTATGAGCACTGTCAAAGGCCACTAGAATTTTATTCCAAAAAATTGAAGAGCAGCACGCACAATGTGATGAGACTTTTCGAACGCGGGCGCAGCGGATCAGGATTGTCGACTGTGCTGGCTAGGCGCGAACATGAAGACAAAGATTGCTCGAGAGACTTCGCTGCTTGGGCAGCGTGGGTGTGGTACGACATAAGCTCCCCACGATACCAGTAGACTGGTATCGTGGGGAGCTTATTACCAGGGCCATGCATGAAACTAAACGATGGCTAGTGACTGCATCTGGCGACAGCAACAATATTCTATTGCAACACGAAATCGCGCATTATGAATAGCTCGGCTTGACTCAAGCTGGACAAGGCAAAGCACATAAAGTTAATATCTACAGTAAAAAATTTCCGCTTCTTCATTATTGTTTTTTTTGCTATTGTGAATACGCACTGACATAAATTGTTTACACTTGACTAAGACACTGACTGTTCAGTCTTCCCAATTCTCATCTTCCCCTATTCACAACTATCATATCTTGGGGCTTCTGCATTTTCTTTATACAGTGCCCTGAAAAATGTATTAGCAATGTTCTACTGCAGTACTACAATGTTTTTTAACGAAACCTTTAAGCACTTTAATATCCAGATATTAATTTAAAGACACTCCTTTCAATACGTATTTAAACGCATGTGAAACTTTTACAGCTTATGTATTTATGTCTCAATTTCAAGTGGGCAATTATATTTTTAGTACAATTAGCAGCTTATAAGATGTCATACAATGTACCTTGCTGAGAACACGTTTTATGTCTAAACTGAGAGCCCTAAAGCAATTCAACAATAACTTGGACTGAATAATGTTAGAATAAATACTGCACGTAGTAAAACTAGAATGAATTTTCCAGGCCCATTTGAGCAAAAGTTAAGGTATATTAAACTTTTGTTCAAATGGGTTTAGAACATTCTTGTTTTACTGCATACAGCATACATTCCGGGTTATTGTGATACGCTAACTTGAATCTTGCAAATTAGGAATAAATGTTGCTCCTAACCACACAAGAAGTACCGTATTTACTCGCATGATCCTCACACTTTTTTTTTTTGGCTGAAAACCAATGCTAAGTTGGGAGATGCGAGAATTACGCGAGGTAAACTTTCCACGAAAACGTACAAAGCAAAAAAAAAAAAAAGGAAGTGGCCACAAATCAGGATTGTCACATTAGCAACTAACAGCAAGCTTTGAGAAGTACTAATTAAAACTTACCTCAACAATAAAAGTACAGGTTCAACACAAGGCAAGATTTATTTGAGACACAAAATTGCAAGCAAATAGTCGAGAATTAGATACCATACACAAAGTTTATGGCCATTGCGGGCATAGCGGCAGCGTTGGTCGCTCAACAGGAGCCCTCAAAAGGTAAGCGCAGGACGTCAGTATTGAGCAGATGGCTATATAACAGAATCATCCGCAGTTTCCTTCTGAAGAAATAAGGTTTACCACCAATCCCAGTTTTAAGCACACGACAGGCCCAACGTGTCTTGGTGGCTTTCAACAGCCGTCACCAGTAGCGAACACAAAACTCGCAGACTCTGAAGGGCCTACCGGCGGCCCTGTTGTCGTCGTTTAGAGCATGATCTATCACTTTCAACTTAAAAGCAGCCGTGTAGCTTCAGTATCGCCCCATAACGTGACAAGAATACCGACACAACATACAAACACGCCGCAACGCCCAATTGCAACTTTGCCTTGGCTTGGATTGAATCTCCGTGCAATAATAGTACCACGATCGCTAAATAAAAGACCGCACGGGTACGGCCCGCCGCGTGCTCCAAAAGCGGCATGACAGGTCTAGTTCCCTAACCACCCCTGCGGCGCCACCAGGGGGGGGACAGTTCTCGTGGGCGCCCGTAGAATCACATGCGCGGTGCACTTGCGGTAGCTACGATTGAGCGCGTGTATCTTTGTGTGACCCGCGAAATCTTTTAATATCCGTCTGGTGTGTGCGCACCAGGTAATTACCGACTTTGCTTTTAAATACCTGCAGCCCTTGAAGATTATTGGCATTGTCCTACCCGAGATGGAACCTCGCACACGATCAGTTTTCACGAAAGTAAGAATTGTGAGCACATTTTGCTCGGATCCTACAAGATCCCAACTAATAGATGTGGAAGAGCTACACTTTTCTAATGCATCTAAATTAATTATAGTCCCTGTGAGTATGTTGCTTCAGATAACGTCGCTTCAAATTTAATAACTTCATTTAGAATATTTAACCACAGCAGCTGCACTTGCCGCTATTCTTTTAACACAAACTAAGATAGACTTCTCACTTCCTCCAAACACGTCGATAAGTATTCATACAATGATTGATTTGTGGGGTTTAACGTCCCAAAACCACTTCTGATTATGAGAGACGCCGTAGTGGAGGGCTCCGGAAATTTTGACCACCTGGGGTTCTTTAACGTGCACCCAAATCTGAGTACACGGGCCTACAACATTTCCGCCTCCATCGGAAATGCAGCCGCCGCAGCCGGGAATCGAACCCGTGACCTGCGGGTCAGCAGCCGAGTACCTTAGCCACTAGACCACCGCGGCGGGGCAGTATTCATACAATGCAGTATTAGATGCAACAGCCACGAAATATACTTAGCATGAGTGCAATCTCATAACACTGGACTCAAGCCTTTTTGAAATTTCAGTGAGTGTAATTTAAATGCTGGCAATTTAGCGAACAGTTATGAAGTAAATAATACAAAAACTGTGAGACGAAAAGAGCGATGAAATGCTGCGAAATGTGAACACAACTGCTTGCGTTCCTGCGCTTTTGAGTGTTTTCGTCTCTTTCCGTTCCAACTTTCTTGTGATAATGCAACTGATTCAACAGTGAACACATAAACCTGGACTTGCTCAAACGAAGGCATGTCACATGCACTCGACTGCCCTGCAGCAGCCGTGGTTTTGCGATGCGTAAACATAATAGTAATAATAATAATATAAGTGTATGTCGCGCATAAATAAATATACCTTGAGTTTATCCCTGCAGTCTCACAATTTTGTTTCAGGAGTTGAGGCCTATTATTGCAAGTGTCATTGCATAAGATATAAGCCATCCCTGGCCAGTAATATTATATATATATATATATATATATATATATATATATATATATATATATATATATATATATATATATATATATATATATATATATATATATATATATATATATATATATATATATATATATATATATATATATACACACACAACCGTGTCGGTGGACAACATGAAAAATATTCAAATTATGTTTTTTTCATACGCTTTCAGAATATAAAAACTGTGAATGTCTATGGTAAAGTGTCCAAAAATTATTTGTCAAGAATTCCAGCTGAGAAAACGCGAAAGTGCTGAATAAACGTCACAATAATCAAAATATCTTAGTGTAAGACATCTTCATAAATAGAACAATGACTTTGTCACGCATTCAGTGCCATATCAGTCAGCTACATGAATGTGGATTTTTCTGTCAGCCTCAAAGCAAAAAGCTGGTTCTAAAAAAAAAAAAAAAAGTCAGGTGCTCGGCAAGCACAGAAAAAATCTCTTGGCTTTTGAACTAAATAGGGCCTCGTAGTCTACTAGATATGCGATATGTCATCGCTGTGATAAATGAGATTAAAAAAACACTGATTAGAACAACAGAGAAGGGGACGCCTTTGTGGCCTCATAGAGAGGCCTCATGGCAGAGGCCTTTGTCCTGCAGTGGACGTAGTCAGGCTGATGATGATTAGAACAGCTGAGTGGGTCACTGTTGTGACAAACACCAGCTAATTTACTGCGACTGCGGCCGCCACTCGTTTCCCCGTCCCTCCCGTCCCCGCCCCGTCGCGCTGCAGCGGCCGCAACTGACCTACGGCTGACACGCGCTCTCCCATACAAAGCTGCTCCATGCGGCAGGCAGTACCGTGCGCATTTTCATCTAGCGGCCGTGATAGTACGCTTGATGCTTAAGAGACGGCACATGCTATCACAATCAGTGGCTGGAACGAGCAGACGACATTATTGCGGCAGTTTTCGGGGGTGCGATAATTACTCGAGGAAAAAAAGAAATCGCATTTTTGTTGGGCGATGTGGGGGGTGCGACAATTATGCGAGTGCGAGGATTGCGCAAGTAAATACGGTATTCAATATTTTAAATGCTACAAATCATATTAGAACAATCATTGCACGTTTGGAATCAGCACATCAAATTAAATAAGCTCTGAAAGTGAAAATCCACTCAAAAACAACATGTTTCAGAAGCAGGGTCTCCCCTTAGCATCATTTCCATGGTAGCTGTTAAGAAGCTAGCATAGGAAGTGGCACCACACTTGCCTGTAAGCATTGCAAGCAATGCTTACAATTATTGTAGAATAAAATGAAGGTAGTTATTTTCATTGAAATTTCGCTAAAAGAAAGTTCAGCTGCAAATGTTTAAGCAAACAGTAAAGATGGAAAAGTCTTTGCAAGTTCAACATGGTGAGGACGAAGGCTTACCAAAGTTGAAAGCTGGCTTGGGAGTGGCATTAGTTCCACACTGCGACGCTCCAAAGTTGAACGACGGCACCGATGAGTTGTTGGCCGCGCCAAACTTGAACAGTCCTGAAGCTGCAACACTGGGCTGGGCTGCGGCATTGCTTGAGATGCCATTGCTCAAGCCGTTGGTGGAAGCACCAAACGCATTCTGTGCTGCGCCAAATTGGAATCCGCCAGGCTGAGCCGCCGTTGCAGAAGGTTGGCCAACGGGTGCTGCGCTGGGGAAGAGTGGCGAAGTGGCGCTCAACTGGGAGAAAGCGGGCGTGCTGGCCGCGCCAGCCCCGAAGGAGAAAGGTGAAGTGCTCGATGCGGTTGTAGTGGCAGCCGTGCCGAATGTGAAGGGATTGGCAGCTGCCAGCCCAGAATTGCTTGCTCCGAAGGCAAAAGGAGTGCTATTTGCCGTAGCAGGTGTGGTGCTTGCCGCCCCAAAGCTGAACGATTGCGGTGCTGCTGGTGCCGCCTCCTGCTTCAGAACAGGCGTCCCAAACTTGAACGGTGCTCCCGAAAACAACGAGGCTGTGGTTGTCGCCGTTGAAAGCGGAGCTGAAGCGGTTGCCTGCTGTGGTTGCTGGTCTTGTGCGCCGAATTTGAAGACCGAACCACTTCCAGAAGAGGCAGCAGTGGTACTACTTGCACTGAAAGAAAACCCGGCTTGCGTAGTTGCGGCGGTGCTACTGGCAGTCGAAACGCCGGTTCCGAACGTGAAGCCGCCGCTAGCAGGTTGAGTGCCAATACCAGTTGTTGCCGGCGCCTGCGCAGCCACTGAGCCAAAGAGTGGTGTTGCAGTCAATTTCGGTGCAGCGCCAGCCCCAAAGTTGAACATACTGGTGCCCGATCCGCTCAATGTCGAAGTGGACGTCTGCAACAGTGATGCCGAAACTGGAGTGCCAACAGGTGCCACTGTGCCGAACTTGAGCCCCCCCAATGGCGGGCTTGTGGCCTGCGTGGTATTTGTTGTGGTAGAAGGTGCAGCAGGTAACCCGCTTGAGCCAAATTTGAATGGCTCCGATGTCGACGGTGCAGTGACTAGGAAGCCCTGCGATGTGGTTGGTTTTGCTATTTGTGTGTTGGAGCCAAACTGGAAAGATGCCGGAGTCAGTGAAGTGGCGCTTGCCATAATAGCGTTTGTGTCGTTGGCTTTAAACATAGGCGTTGATGGCAGCGCAGGAGTTGCACCAGCTGCCGTTCCGAAACACGGCTGTGCTGAAGCAATCGAAGCTGTACTTGAAATCGGCTTGTTGCCTCCGAGTGATGGCCCCGTAAAAACGAAGCCTCCCACTGCAGGTTTTACTTTGTCGGGAGCAGGAGCAGTGGCAGCAGTGGAAGCTGTGGGGTTCGGCAACGACAGTGCAGACGCCTGCGTCGACGAAAGGGACGCAGCAGCTGAGCTAGTTGGGGTTGGCAAGAGCTGTGATGCAGCAGGAGAGGCAGTTGTAGTGGCTTCTGTAGCTTTTGGGGATGTAAATTTCGCCAAGGCAGCCAATAGTGGGTTTGCCGTAGAGGAAGCTGCGGCTGCAGGCACTGACGCTGGCACAACTTGTGTGACTGCTTTCGAAGCAGTCGTACTTGCAGTACTGGTGGTGGAGTTCGAGCTGAAAAAGCCAGCACCGAACTGGGGTTTCGGTGCCACTATAGCAGTGCTTGCTGTTGGTGCGGTGGATGCAACAGATGTGCTCATGGTGGTGGCTGGCGCCGAACTGAGAGCAGGAAGATTTTTCTCCTCGTCTGGCTGGGGCGGTGATGCCACGGTGGATGACGCGCTCATAACGGGGCTGCTGATCACCGACACCGTATTGGTGGTCGACCCCAGCACCAGAGTCGCACTGGTCGTTGCACCAACTGGAATGCCAAACGTAGGGAGGCCAGGTGTGTTCTCCAGGGCGGAGGGTTTGTCTGTGTCGGCCTGAGCGGAAACTGGCGTCTTTTCTGCTGCGAGAAAAAATGACCAAAAATGCCATAAGAAAGCATCTTTCACAGAAAACTAGGGGCGTGCGAGTATTCAACGTTACTAATATTTTTCTAATGGCATTTGCTATTCGATTTACAGTGGAATTTTACTATTTGAACTATTCGAACTTCCCAAAGACAAATACAGCAAACATTCAATTGGCAGTGGCCTCTTCTGATTTTCAATATGCTTCACTCCATCACAATCACGTACTGTGACAGGGCTGCTTTTCAGGCTTTGCCACGGTTGCGAATGTACCGACTCCAGAAAAAGTTGGGTCCAACATGAAGATGATAGATGTGGCAGAGGTGGGGGGCTCACTTAATGCTGTTTCGAACCTGTGATTTGTGAAGGAAATCTGAATAATTGAATGCCAATGATTTTTATCGTTCGAAGTTTCAGATGTTCTTAAACACTGATGTCTACGAGGCAGATTTAGGACTCCAAGCTTGAGGAAAGCACGACCTTGTCTGCCACATCAGTTGGGCTTCCACAGAAGTTGAAAGGGGAGGAGAGGCTGAAGAAATAGCACCTTTGCCTTTTACACGTAATGTGTTGTTGGCAAAACTTTGGTTGCACCAAATCATGAACATAAAATAGAATTCTGCCTCTGCATTGCCTCATTCTTAATACAACCATGAAACACCACTCTGCCAGTGCTACGTCAACCTAGCCAAAGCTTGCTTTCATGTGGCTATCACCATCTCATAAGAATATGCTTAGGGGTCCTCTCCAGGCTTCCCTTTTCTCCGATTGTGTGAGTAGATGTGTAAGATGTGTAAGTAGCAATATTTTCTCCGAAAATATTGCTACTTACACATCTCTACAGAAAACAAAAATGAAATAATGAAAAAAAAGGGGGGGGGGGAATAGAACAGGTAAAAAAAAAGACAGCCACGCAGAACACCCATTGCAAAAAACTTTCAATAATAATGAAGTAGTCTATAACGAAGTGGCAATTACTAAAATAAGAAGTGACAACTTAGGTACAAGTGATGGCTACACATTGCAGTAGGTATTCCCCAATGCACATCATCATGAAAGCCCAAGGCATAAGATAATACTGGGGCTTGTACACTGAGATGCTTGTACCAAATAACAGTTGCTGCAACCCTTGCAAGGCACTAACCATTCGCTTGGTTGCTAACGTCCTGCAGCCCTCCCAACAGTCGGTTGAGCCGTTGCTTATCGCGGGCCTGGTCATTCTCATGTTCCTTCAGGGTCGCAATGTGTTCCGGGTACACCACCTTCTGCAATTCCGACAAAGGTACCTTGTATGTGACACAGAGTCGTCAAAGTTCAACGACAATACAGTTAAACCTCGTTATAATGAGACGGGCTATAACGAAATAATGGATATAACGAGCAAATCCTAATTCCCCTTACAAACCAATGTATTCAAAACCTCGTTTTAACGAGGCAAAATTTGCGTGTTATGGGATATAACGAACAAATTTTGTTAGGAAGAAAAATTTTGAGCCGATGTCACGACAGTGCACAACGCGAATTTGAGACGGCGCGAATTGAAAATGCGAATTTGAAAACTGTATTTAGCAGTTCAAAACTCCCGCCACGCGCCCACCAGCAACACGCGCAAAGCAGACGGCAGGCGCTGTTTCCGGAGGAGAGGTCGCTGCACGTGCGCCGCTTGGCTACCACCGACAGCGGAGCGCTCCGCAGCTCCGCAAACGTCTCGCCCTTTTCTTTTCTTTTGTGTCTTCTTTATATTCTTCCTCTTCCCTTTCTCATGGCGCTGAGGCGCGCTTCCTAATCTTACATACCCCCTTCCCCTTGAGTAACCGGTTCCTAGAGGGCAGCGCAAAAGAGCGCCCCTTCTGCCCCTTCCTCTTCACAGTCACTTTCTCTGCAAGTGTTGTCGCTCGCCGACGTAAGCCGCATTGCTTTTGCGTGCGTGTTTCTTCTCTTTTTCGACCGCTTCCGCCTTATCTTTTATCGTGCTGTGCTCGTGATTCCAGCAACATGAATGCGCCAGGCGGGAAGCGAAAGCGCATAACGCTAAATCAGAAGGTGGCTATGATAAGAGTCGTTGAATCAGGGACCACGATCGCAAACTGCTTTTGACACGCCTCATTTGCCGTTGCACCAGACGCCAGCGATGAGCCATCAAACGAGCCCACTGTGCCGGACGGTTTCGCCACATCAGACGAAGTCGCTGCATCATGGACTGGCACTTCGTGACGCCGGTGTCGTGCCTGACAGCGAGTCGTTTTGCGACTATGTGAGTGCGGACTCGGAAGTGGTGGCAACGGAGCAGCTCCTGGATGACGATATTGTGCGCGCTGTTTGTGATCGTAACGAAACCAGTGACGATGACTCTGTCGACGAACAGGAGACAAACGTGCCGACGGCGTCAGAGGCATTAGATGCGGCGGACGTACTGCGCCGCTACTTCGGCGCTCACGAGGGCGGCGAAGATGGCTTGAACATTGCGGCCGCAGCTGAGCGAGCCATCGTTGGCATCAGAAAGATGCATCAACGTCCAATTACGGACTTCTTTGCAGCTAAGTCTGCCTGAAATGCAAGCTGTGTATTTTGAAGTGCATTAAAACAGGTGCACGACTTTTTCCTTTTTATTTGGGAATGCGGTTATTTTGTTGCATACCACCGTGCGGCGGGATGCTATTTCGCCCGCTATTTTTTTGGGGTAAGTACAGTGCATAATATTTGCGGTAAATGCCCGCTACGGCTATAATGAAATATTGGTTATAACGAGCAAATAGCGGCGGCCCTCCAATTTCGTTATAACGAGGTTTAACAGTAGTTAAAGACTACTTTGCCTTATAAGTCAACGTTAAGTCAGGCACAACAGTCTTCCTATACATGTCTGATATCAAGTGATGAGCATAGAGCTTCTGAAATGCAATCTTATTGGTACAGCTCCACAAACTCCCGGCTACACAAACGCTTCTAATGATCAAGGCTAATACTATAGAATGCCAATAACGTGAAGGAACTAGCTGATACACAAAACCCATGAGCCTTGAGAAATTACTAGGCCAGGCAGCCACGTGCGTCAGCAGGCCTCCGAAGGCTTTATCATTGAAAATGATTTTCTTCAGTACACTAGAATGCATGATATTCATGGCATGCAGTCATAATTAAAGCATAAGGCTTTTATATGTGCTTTGCTTTTACCATTTTTTCTTTTTGTTACACACTGCACAAGTATATATTGTGCGGTTGTGACAAAGAAACCTTGTTGCACGTGAGAGCAGTTGTCTGCGTCCTTTTGTTGGCCCTTAGATACTAGTCCTGTTTCTTTTTATTCCTTTCGAGAAAATTTAAACTGTATTGCACAGCAAAAACAAAACCCTTCAATATAAGGGGTGAATCTCTCATTGTAAAACAAGGTTTTGACACATTGCCTTAAAAAAAAAAAAACCCTTATGGAGTGATACAAGCGTCAGCCCTGTACCTTCTTTTCAATGGTGCTCCAGTCAAGGGGCTTGACTCGGCTCCTCAGCTTAAAGGAATCAACAGGCTCGCTTTCTGTTGACTCCTTCGACACTTCTCCTTCTGAGGGAACATCATTCTACAAAAAAGAAATCGACAATAAGGATGTTATTCATGGGCTGGTATAGATGATTGCTGAATTCTGGACTTGAAATAACCAAGCATACAAGTAACGTGCGATGGCTCGTTTAACAACTAAAGAGACGTTGGCCTTCGATGGTTACTGATGAAAATTGACAGCACTCTTGAATAAAAAGTCTAATCAACGACT
The DNA here is from genome assembly GCA_013436015.1 of Rhipicephalus annulatus. Lineage (NCBI taxonomy): Eukaryota > Metazoa > Arthropoda > Arachnida > Ixodida > Ixodidae > Rhipicephalus > Rhipicephalus annulatus. Next base: position 14,765 of record WOVY01010326.1, read on the forward strand.
CAAAGTAGTATGTGCACAAGTTACTCATTAGTTGCAAGGATTAAGACAAATGGAAAGACAATAATAATTACCTTGCCCCTGTTGTCACTAAGGGTGCATCGAATGATACATGCACCTCTAGTAAACACAAGTTACCATGATCGATCCTTAACGATACGCATACACTACAAGTTTAACGAATACAAGTTGGTTATGGAGGGGGTTCAATTCAGTTAAAAGCTTATGGTCCAATGCCTTCTCTCTGACATCATGGGAAAACACAGGTGCATGCGCGGATGTAATGTGCCAGTGACGTAGCGCTCATATCACTTCACCAAGATAGCGTGATAGGCTGGGCTCGCAATAATGGGATTGTAGTTTCACAGTGTGCATCATGTGCCTAGCATACAAATAGGGCTTACTTCTTTACTGCTGTCTTCAATCTTTTCCGTAGACTCTTCCTCATCAGACTGAGGTCTGCTGGGGAGGGAGAAAAAAGAAGTTCAGGACGAGAGCATGATGCATGACTCAACTACTTCTAAGGACACCAGCAAGTAAGAATATTCAGAGCAATATGGCTCACAATAATAGCTGATGGAATAAAGGCAGACAGGGTGTATGAAAAGCCTGCCTCACTGCCCTCACCTGCATTCCTTTCTGGTCTGTTTTGACAGTGGTGTCGATTCAGGTGGTACAGCTTTCCGCTTCTGGCTCTGGCTGTTCCTCTGCAACACCACAGTCAAGCATAAAAAAGATTGTCACTTCAAGAAAATGACACAATATAAAAATACAATACATTATCAATAGCTTTATGCCTGAACACGTGTGAAAGGAGTATTCAACTGTAGGCCCTTCGTCATCAGGCAGGCCATTAGCGCAGACGACTATATATGAATTGCACAGCTCAGTTTTTTGCTAGCACCGTTCTCGCTCTTTTGCTTTGTACAATTGTGGCGCTTTGTGCTCTATGCATTTTGTCAATCATCTAAATTACCTGAGAATTGGTGAAATATGTCCAAAATAAATAGGTGATTGGAGCCGTTAAATAATGCATATCCTTGCTCACATCACACCTTGAGTCTGAATCAAATTCACATGCTTTAGCAGCTAAGCCGTCATACCCTGTGTCATCATCGTAGTAGTTGTCGTGCTGGTGTCATGACAAGAGAGGCGAGTAAATAACTAAAATAAGATGGATAATTGTACTTGAAATGATGATGTGACATGATGATGACACTGCTTGTGGACCTGTGCAGCTGTGATAATAATACGCATTTTAAGAGGGTGCAACGAGACACAGCTGCACTGAAAATACTAACGTAGGAAATCAGTGCAGCTATAAACGTGCAGATCGCCATGCCTGCTGTTGCGACCAGGGAATCTCTCGCCCCTCTACATGGCACGACATTCCAGAGCTCGCCATATAAGAAAGAGCCCACCATGTACATAATGTAAATCAACCCTCTCTTAACAGGTCCTCCTGCCTCGACATCTTTATCCTGGATCTGCGGTGCCTGCAAACCACGGTTACAACACTGCGGAGCTCAAGGATTACCGCAAAAGGGGGGGGGTGATTGTATTATTCCCCCTTTTTACACAAGAGGGCCATACACAAGAGGGTAGGATTTCCCAATTACAGTAGAAGATGCAAGTCTCAAAGAAAGACGAAAACACTCCCAACTCCCGAAATTCTGCGTCATCAAAACAACTAGCAACAAAACATATTTCTCTCCAAAGAACTTGCATATGTCTTCCTACGACAAACGCAAACGGACAGGATGGCACAGGGGGTTACTGGGAAAGCACAGGTAGAAGCTTTGCTTGCGACGAACTGAAAAACTGAATGTTGAAGTCTAGCCAAAGTACGCATGTATACAGGAACAACATACCTTACTGGATTCTTTGGACAGGAACGCCAGAAAACTTCTAGGATTTTTTTACATGCTTATTGCCTTTAATCTACCGCTGTGTTAGCCACGTGCTTTTGTTTAGTAGTCGCTATTGATGATTGCATCGGCGCCACCACCGTTTCGCGCATGGCGGTTGTAAAAATGGTAGTTTCGTTTTCAATTCGCGTGCACAGGCAACGCACGTGCCTTCAAAACCAAGTCGTTTGTTTGCTATCTATGATTGGATCTGCCGCAGTTTTGTCTGCAGCATTTGTGGAAAGTAACGTCACTTTTACTGGCTGTGCATTGGACGTGCGTGCGAATTTGGAGTTCTGGCAGTTTAGTCGATGTCTTAAATGACAAAGTCAAAAGTGACTGTGGTTTCATCCACAGCAGTTGTTGCTAACGATAACCACAGTTCTGACAGTGCATGATCTAGCCGCGCGCGTCGTTCCGAAGCTTATAGCATGCTGATCTCGGCCTTCGTTTAACTGTTTCGGTACTAAAGTTTATACGACCCGCATCGATGAGAAAAGGTGTTTGGAACATCTGAATTTTGCCCAATGGACATGGTGAAATTTGGCTGGGGAATTTCGCGAATTCGTATCTGCCATTTTTGTATCATGATTCAACTGTATGTTTAGATAAACACCTTCTAAATTCATTAACAATAAAATGCAAGTGGTTCGCAGAAAGCCTGGATCAGATTGGGCTGCATTTTTGTCAACCACGCACAGAAATTCCCATTTTGGTAAGATTTTCCAGACAACCGTATAAACGTAACAACTGGTCGAAATCCAAGAGTCTGCTGAAAAACCTGGGAGACATGGCAGGTATGCTATTTTTATGGATAAACCCAAAAAACGAAAAATGACAAAGAAATCTGACGTAAAAACTTGACTCAAAAGAGTACTGAGAAGGTTTTAAGGCACCCCAAAAAAGGAAATTTTCCGCATCTCTATGATGGAGACCACCATCGCTCTCTACACACCACAGCTAGACAACACGGATAAAATATTTTACTTTGATTTTAAAGCTTTCGACGAGCAGCAATTGCAAGCCAGCCCTATTGCAATGGACATACAGTTCACTGTATTTGCGAAATCTGCGCCCTGCATGCAGTTCAAATCACGGAAATCGCTGTTGGAGTCTCTGGATAACCATTCATTCGTTTACATGAACTGCGTGCAACTGACTGCAAAGTGGCAGCTGTTGCTAGTATCTAGAGAGTTGCAGTCTTTTCGTGATGCCATACTAGTGCTGACACGCCACAGCGAATCTGCCCCCTTGATACTTGAAGCCAAAATCGCCTTTTTGAGATAGAGGTATTCAAAAATATGCAGTGGAGTATTCCCAAGCACCATGGCACAGTTCTAAGGGTTCTCTACACCCCTACTTTTATTTAAAACAAATAACCAAAAATATTTAAAATTTGTGTTCTTACACTTTCAAGAGCAAAATGAAATGCTTGATAAAGGGGATGTAAAACAGCACAAAAATATTCTGTTCAGGCAAGCATGCTCCATTACTTCCCTGACGCAAGAAGTCAGGGAGATGGGCCGCATGTTCTGGATTTCTAGGGGTTTACCCAGCTTAGGAATGAGGATCACGTCAGATTTTTTCCATTTGTCGGGTATCTCCCCGCTTCTTTAGCTCTCGATGAAGTCTGCCAAACGGCTCGTTCCCTGGTCGTCCAGGTTCCGGAGCATCTTGTTGGACACTTTGTCGGGACCTGGAGCTGACTTGGTCGTGATAGTCTGCAGGACTGCCCTGATTTCGTGCTGTGAAAAGTCTCTGTCAAGATCTTCGTTGGGAGAGCCCGAGTATTTCTGGTGTTCGACTGTTGGGGGTCTGCCGAGTTAGAGCTTGACGATTTCATCACCCATCTGATGGATGTTCCCTTTATACCTGTGTCTTATCTTGGTCATTCCCGCTTTCACCGCCGTTTTGGTGGCTGACAGGCCCAGCAGGTGCTTGAGGATTTTCCATGTCTTGCCTGTGTTTGTCTGACGTCATCGGTATCATTATGAGTATGTGCTACTGCGGTGCATGTGTTCTTGTGCATTTACCTCGATTTCTCAATAAATAGGAGACTTCTGTTGATAATAGTATCGTTTTAGATGTTGTCGTAGATTGAGCTTTCACTCTGATGTAAATTGTTATTTGATTTAGGTGTCCCTTTAATCAAAATAAAAAGTTTATTTATCACCTTCACAGCTGAAAGCGAGCCACAACTCCAAGTCATTTCAAGATTCCTTTCCCCAGCCCTCAAACTGAAGTCGACGGAGATGGGTGCCGTAGCCCAATATACTTTACATGAGCCACGATTTTGCTATCCACCTATTGCTCTCATCGACAAAATTGCATTGCCAATAGGTGAAGCCAAACATTAATACCGCTTGCTGCAGGATTCCCTTGCTGGAGCAGTAGGAGATGGCAATGGCGTTGTTGCGATGCCGCTTGGCCGAGCCAGGAGGGCTTGACGTGGAGCACAGGCGGCCTCGCTTAATGGTCGCCTCAGGCGTCGGCACCATGGAAGAAGGCACGGGGCCCCGCAACACCGCATTTTTGCTCGGTGATCCCAGATAAGGAGGCCCGAACCCGCCTACTGATGTCACGACTGGTGTGAATGGCGGCATCTGGGGTAGGCAGAGGCTTTCGCGTCGTGATCGCTTGCTGCTCTGCACCGGGCTGGGGCTGAGGCCTGTCGACTCGAGGCCATCTTGATACGCTCGCTTCCTGCAGGCAATGGCAATTTTTTTAAGCTCTTTAATCAAACAAGATGTTTTGGTTACAAGAGCCAGATGAGCTCTTCCTGACGGGAACCACAGCATCTGAGTGCACACAATCAGCATACACAGCAACATTGAAAATGAGAACAATTAAGTTACATAGAAAATAAATGAGTTACAAGAAGTTTTTGATTACGACAGTTTTTGATTACGACACCGGCTAGTGTGAACTCTGAGCGCAGCTTCATGTTGGGGCAAGGCCAACTGTGTTTAAAATTTTGGCTTTCCGCAAGTATCGGCTACGCTACCAATACATTATCATTACTAGTCTTTCTGCGGATAAGCAAGGTATCCACTTCACATCTTTGAGGTATTACGTGGGCTTCGTTGATGCTCGCCTGATTGTTTGGGTATCACTGCCCTTCAATTATTTCTTTTAACGTTTCAAAAAAATGTGTCATCGCTCAATGGTATCTACAATTTTTTACTGACCTTCTCTCCTTAAGAGCTTGAATGACACTTTCTGTGGAGCATGGGTCCTGCTTCTCAGCTTCGCCACTTGCTACTGGGTGGCTGCGCAGGGGAGGGAAAAAAAAATGAGAAAATGGCCTGATCTTGAATTTAAAGATCAATCTTGAATTAAGAGCACAGGCAATGGCACAACACATTTAAGTGGACTCTGGTACTCGCATCATAGATCTGTCAGAATGAAATGTCACGAGGTACACAAACCAGGCATAATGAAAACTTGAACCTATGCATATCCATAGATGCTTGAATAAACCCAAGCTCTTTCTCTTCTCCACCTTTCCGCTTGCTTTGCTTCAACACCATCCCTCACTTTTTCCTCGAATCCGAACAAACCAGCTCAATAATATGTCATTCCCATGTTTTCAAATGAAAATTTCACTTGTATAATCTGAATCATGTTGTAAACGCCACTTTGCAAACGTGTACGAACTTCCCGGTGCTGAGACGTACCCAAATGTCTGGTTCTGCACGTGGGATGTTGTCAGAGGCAGAATCTTGACCTTCACTGCCGGTATGAGTTCTGGCGACGAAAACGGTTTGGCCAGTGGCAGCGGAGACTTGTTGAGACACACCACTGGATAGCTCCCCACAGAGTATTTCTCCTGCTGGATTGGGTGCCGTCGGGTGGTGACAGGGAGCCAGTCAAGATGAGACTTCCTGCAATGAACGAATGTAAACAAGGCAGGTTGAACTGCGCATCTTGCTCTATATGTAAGCACACCATCGAATAAGCCAGATTACACACAGTGAGCAGCAGGAACTGCCAGGAACCTAGGAAGTCTCGTCGGCTGAGTGAATGGCCACTGAACAATTTAAAGAGTCCTGTGCAGCTATTATCAATTTTGGCAAGATGCTAGCAGATCTCAGAGACATACATACACTCAAACTTTGATGCAACAACCTTAAATATAATGAAATATTGGTTATAACTAAGCAAATGAAGAATAGTCTTGCAATACACATAGTGTTAGGAATATACATTCATGACAAATTTTTAAATATGACGAACGTATTTTTGTGTAGGATGCAACTTTATTGTAATGAGGTTTGAGTGTGCTAACCTGCTTATGCATATGAAATGGAAACGGCATTTTGTAGAAAAAAGGTTGCTACAAAATGAGGAAAGCCTTTTTGCGTGTGTGTGTATGTGCGCGCGTGTGACAAAGCTTCAACTTGTTAAACAGGAACGCATGACCATGTGTCTGTCTATACCTTCACCAAGTTGCTACAAAAACTACTTTGCACTACTGATAAGGATTATACCAGAGCCCTACTATATGACAAGGAAATAAGGCTTCTTAATTTCATTATGTACAGTAATATACACAGCAGTGTGTTCAAAATTGCAATCTATGTTAAGCCTATAACACTCACGAATGTCGGATTGTCTTATCCTCTTCTGTGTCCGTATTTTCGTGCTCACCCTGGCTTCTTCAAGTTCTCACGCTCAACCTACCTCCATGTTTCCCACTGACCCTAGCTCTTTCATAATGAATTCTATAATAACTGAGCTTTGCTGAATCCAGGCTTTTCAAACAGGCATTCATAAACATATGTCATGTTATTGAGTTTTAACAGCCGCAAACCACGGTTAGTTGAAACTTCCCCATGGCAATATGCATGGAACAGAATATTTATGCGATTGTTTCTGTTGAGTGACTCGAGTGTTCTGCCCTAATAGAGCTGCCACATTTGTGAGTGTTGCAGCAGATGATCAGGCTGTAACAGTTATGACATAAAATTGCGATAAGCAGTGACATTGTAAGTTAACTGCAACAATATTACTTAATGTTTTCTGCCTTTAAAATGAACCCAATATTTTTTCACACAGGATGGCTATTGCCAGCCAAACGATGATGTTTGCTTTAGACAACATTTCCGATGAACGGGAATTGAAGGCTCAGCAAGCTGTTTTTATCATGTATCTGCGCAGGCACAGTTCAACTCAGGGTGAGTAAACTCTGAGACTCCTTATCTCTGTTAACAGCAGGCTAGGGGTTAAAACAAATGCTAAGAAATGTTGCCCTTTAATGTTTACTCAACAAGTCAGTCTTCGAAGGCTCACTTCACCCAAGCATCATGACAGCCACCTCAAACTCTGTGTGCAACAGGATACATTGTGAAAACTGCAACAATAATGTTCTTTAAAATGAACAAAATGTGTGGACAACTCTTGTGTTCTGCTAATGTACAGTGTTGGTCAAAAGTTTGCAGGCCACGCTTCTAGCGAAATACATGGGATAGTGGCTTGGAAACTTTTTGAGCTCCCTATACATGAATGAAGTTTAGGTACACAAGGCACACACAGCGTGCATTTGTCTGGGATTTTCACCACTGTTTCATGCCCTAGAAGCTTCATTATTCGCATACCAGCATGCCTAAACAATCACTTTAGTGGCCATTGTACCAGCAAGCATGCCTTGGGCCCCCCTACATTTCTGAAATTACAAGATATCACTCTCGAAGACACGCTCTTTGTAGCTACTCCAACGGCTCAAAGTGCGGCCAAAAAGGGCCCACGGTCCTTTCAAGGTAAGAAAGTGAGTTTATATCAGCTCCACGTATAAATTGTGTCAGGATCAGAAGTGCTCAGAAGGGTTAGGCAGTTAATTTCTCATAGGTTCAAGCTTTTGATCATTTCATTTGTGAAATAAACTAGAGCAGCTGAGTAGCTGTAATACAGTGTTCACAGCCTTGCCTGAAGTTTTTGCAGTGATGCAGCATACAGCGCGTGCCAACAATATTGACTGCTCATCAAGTTTTTTTACCTATGTTTCCCAGTAATCCTCATGGCAGCTCGCCTGCAGATACACTTCTTCACAACTACTGTAGTTGTGTGTTACTAGCAATTGCATAAAAAGGAGAACGGACCAAGGGCTCACTTCTTCGTTAGACACAACCTATTGGAAGCCAAAGAAGGTATGAGAGATTTACAGGACAGTTACAGGAGCATTTACAGGACGGTTATTACTGCAGTAAGAGGGCCGAAGAATTGCACCAGAGAGATGGTATGCGGATGCAACAGTGCTACACGTGAAGCTAAGTATGTCAAGGTGACGATAAGGTGCCAATAAAGAAATAATAAGGAAAGGGGAAGTGATGAATGAAATGTGGAGGTGTGATTTCTTGTAACAACGCTACACGTTTTTTTTTTCTATCTGACATTTGGAATAACACGCAAATATCGCGAGACATGACAGGGAACTGAAACTGTGACACATGTTTATGCTTGCATTCGACATAACCTCGGGTGCACTCATGGTCTCAATTTTTTTTAAATAAAACAGCACTATAGCTGTGCGAGCACGGCAATGAATTAAAGGGTACGAGAAATGTTTGACAGACACGGGAAAGCAGGCTCAGAAAAAGTGAACGATCATCGGCAAATAATTGCACTGCTTAAATACTACGAACACATTTTCGAAATTCATTGTGCCTAATTTAACGCAGGTGATAGGGAAACTTTTTTTTTTCCGGAGCTGCTAGACTGTGCCTTCAGCAAGCACCGACGCCCTAAGAGACCACTTTCTGATATCAGTCGTTTTCAATGAACTGCTAGCGTGCACCGTGAAACCACGTGAACTCGGGCAAACGCGCTTAAAACATAAACACGCGCGCATTTCGCATATCGTACAACGAAAGGAAGGAGGGGGAAAAAACGCGCCAAGCTTCGAAATCAGCACGAGACACTACGCGAAACGAATAAACCAGAGGACGAATGGTACACATTTCAGAAACCGGCCCCTCGTTCTAAGCAGGAGGCGCCAACTTATCCGGCGGGCACGTCGTTCATTCAAATTCTAAACGGACCCGGTTGCAAACAGCGCGTGCCGTATTGAGGCGCGCGATTCACTCACCTCCCATGCGCCGGCGTTGAAGCACTTTGGCACGATCGGTTGACAGTATTGCTTTTGCTCATCAACACCGGACTTGAGTAGCCGTACGCACTGCGGTCCAGCTCGCCGCTTCGGCGCGAAAGAGAGTCAAAACTATTCCCGGGTGTCACGCGCGAATAGTCGAACGACACACTGCCGAAACGCGACGTTGTGGCGCTGTTCGCACAAACCGCGCGTTGCGAGACCTCGCTTCGTCTTCTCCGCTCACGTTTGTCATGCTTTATTAAGCCTAGTATCGATAGACGGTGGCGCAAGTTCTCCTCCCGCCTGTACAGGTAATAATTCACTCCACTCCACAGAATGACGAACGCCGTCGCAGAGTAGATCGTCAGGAAACCCGCGAGCCACACGGCACACAACGAGCACGCACAAATAATATTCCAACGTTGAATTTCGGCACTGAGTGTATCAAACATGTCTACAATGCATCTTGCGCGCCGAGGGGGGTGAAAATCCGGCTAGGGCGGCAGCGAACATTTTCAAAAGCGCTGATTGGATGATAACGCGTTACGTAAAGAAGAGATCGTTACGTGTAAATTTATTTCTCTAATGCAATAGGCGTAGTTATATTAAATTATTTATTTATTTACTCAGCGTTTTGACTGAGTTTGTGGTAAATTTTTTCCACTCGTTTTCTCGAGACTCGGAACGATCATAGCCTCCTAGATTTCTTTTGCCTGCCGGATTATCGGCGGTCACTTGAGAAGCGGCTGTCGTCGGAACTATAATAGTGGCGCTACTTAAGTAGGAATGTTCTCTACTGTTTGAGGCCAGGATGGGAGTACTGCGAACCAAGACATATCGGGCCAAATACGAAGGGGTAGACACAGTATGCAGTGCGTGTGGAGAGGAAGAAGAAACTGCCGAACACTTGATAATGTTCTGTAAAGGGCTTCACCCTATAGTTCAGGATGATGGCGCAGAGTTTTTCAAAGCACTGGGATTTTGGGGACAGCGAGGGCAAAATAGACTTTAAGCGGGTAGACTTAACTAGAAAGAGGTTACCTGATTGGTGGCTAAAGTCAAGGCACGAGTGAAAATTAAACCCTTCACTGCGAAGTACTAATCCTCAACTTCATTATTTGAAGGGAAAAAAAAAGATAAATGTAATGATTAGTTCACTAAGTATTACGGTTAGATGGCGTTAGCTGCCGCCCAATTTAAAGGGTACAGCCACATCTATCCATCCATCTACGTCTTGAAACAAGTTTTTACGTTTTTGGAGTGTATACGCTACAAAAATAACGTAGAAAGTTTTAAAAAGCAAAATTAATTATAATTAACCCTGCGTAAGTGACGCCGTTATAGATGACAGACGTTTTGCGCTCATTCAACAGGCAACCCCTTCAATACAAGGCATAGCCTCCAAAGTTAGCAAACGCTAAAGTTGTCAATCTCAAAGGCCAAGTACAAAGACCCATATTCCTACGCAGGCAGCGCCGCCATAGATGACGGGCGTTTCGCGCTCATTCGGCAGGCAAAAAATCTAGCAGGCTATGGAACGATTTACGACATTTGGCGGCATTTGGCCGGTGCACAACAAGGGTTCATCCGCGGTTACTTTGGAACGAAGCGGTAAGTATTGAAACTGGCACGCGCTTGAAATTGGCGAATTTTGTCGTGTCCTTGTGAACACATACTGGGCGCCGAGCAAGCGCGAAGTTGTCGCCTCTCGTGAGGTGTTTTAATAACTATATGAGAGTGAATCAGCTGAGACGGTTGTGCGCGACGCGTTGCTTTCCCGCAATGGGCGCAAATTCAAAAAAAGGTGACCCGTTCTGATTGGTTACGCAGATCACTTTTAAAAGCATGGCGGACTTCGAGTTCGTCCTGCCTTTGACAAAGGACCTACTCCTGAGAGCCGAGCGTGTCGGTCACTATTATGTCAAGGACGTGGTTCCAGCTCAGGAGATCGGAGCCCAGGTTCGAGGTACGTAGTGCTCTACAGTGAACTGCTTTATCCATTCAAGGCGGCTTGATCCGCGCAGCTGCACTGTTTTTGTTTTTCCTCGCTTAGGATTTCTCTCCAAGAAAAGGCTCCTCGACACCAAATGTGTGGTTGATTCCTTCGATCTGCTTTACAGCGTTATGACGTGAGTCATAAACATCCCATTGCTCTCGTGAACGCGCGTATTCGAAAGTAGCCCTAGTTGACGCCTCTTGTCAATATGCAGGAACTTTCATTCTCTCGACGAGAACGTGATACAAGATGCGTTTGACCTGGCACTCTTGGGTAAGTACTCTAGTCGGCGCGCTAATTCGCTTACGCCGGGAATTTCTGTACCTGTCACCGCGACTTCTCGTGCTTTCGCAGGTGTTTCGAAGGTTGAATCGGACTTGACGATACTGCTGCGAGATCCTGACGCGTCTTTAGATTTAGACACCAAGAAGCAGGCTCAGAATCATCTCAAGATGTCCTGCTACGTACTCTGCCACCTCATGGAGCTTGTTGAAGATGAATCCAGGAAGCCGTCGCTGGACGTGACCGCGAGTGCGACAAAGGTGCCTGAAAGCGATTCGGAATCGTTATGTGATAAATTTTGTCATCCGTGTTGTTTCGTTACCATCTGGCTACCGCTGTTTGTGTGGGGCAATAAGTCTGTCCCTCTTACGGCATCATAGATTGGCACAGCACTGGACGAATTTGTGCTGTGAAGTGTGTTACACGAGTTACTAGCGCTTTAACTTGGAAACTGTTTCAACATAGCGGTAGGAGTTGGCCAAAAGACCGTGAAGTACACATAATGGTTTCGTAGTTGGTCTTCATAGTTCACGCCCATGAATGTGCAAAGTATGTTTTGAATGCGCCTCGCATTAGATTCACCAAATTTTGCGCCCCGCCCCAGTGGTCTAGTGGCTAAGGTACTCGGCTGCTGACCCGCAGGTCGCGGGATCGAATCCCGGCTGCATTTTCGATGGAGGCGGAAATGCTGCAGGCCCGTGTGCTCAGATTTGGGTGCACGTTAAAGAACCCCAGGTGGTTGAAATTTCCGGAGCCCTCCACTACGGCGTCTCTCACAATTATGTGGGGGTTTTGAGACGTTAGACCCCACATGTCAATCAATCAACCAAGTTTTGCATGAAATCAGAGGCTTCATTCTTTTATCATGCCTTCACTTGAAAAAGTTTCTGTTTGGCAGGAAAGCTGACTTGGAGATTTTTTGTGTAGAGCATGCCTTGTATTTTTGGGAGGGTTACTCATACTTTTTTCAAGCATTTCACGTATCTTTGATAAACCTATTGATAGGGATTTTATGTTAGAAAATATTGGATTTAAGCTGTCAGGTTTGTCTTGTCAAGAAAATGTCAATCACAAAGTTTAGCATATTTTCAATTTCTTGCATAGAAATACTGAGTTGTATATTTGGTTTAAGGTTTTATGCCAGCTAAGCTCCTGGGTTTAACAACCGAATTTGAAGTATTCAGGCAGATAGTTGATGCAAGTTGGGAGAGGTCGGGAAGTTCGTTAGTTCATCTCCCGAGTTTAAATCATTGCCTTTTTGTGCTAAGCTAGCCTGTTCTCGCGTGCACGCTTCCCTAAATTACCTACATATGCAGGATACTTATTAAAAAATTGAAAACTTTTTTTCATTGTCTCACCCTGAGTTCAATTCGTTGTGACAGCGTTTGCCAATGAATGATAGTTAGTTGTAGTGACAGCTTTGTTCAATACGACATGCCTTTTATAGGAACGATAGAGAGAGATAAAGTAAATTTTATTTTTCTGCAAAGGCTGACACTCATTGAAGGGGTTTGTTCTTTTATGTTATCTTTATTGCAGGGTCGCAAAAAAATGGCTGCAAATAACGGGAAGTTTCTTGAGTGGGCGTCACAGAAGCTGAAGGCTGTTCAGTGCCTCAAGAATATACACGAGCTGTCGTTGCAGTGTTTGTGGTCACCGCAACCCGTTGAAGACGAGTATATCAAGTGAGTCAAAGGTTGGGTGTTTCTTGACACTCATCATCCTTAACGTTCTGCTGCAAAGTATGCGAGGCTGCGAATTTGATTCTCGACAGTAGCAGCTGCGTTCTGATGCTGTCAAAATGCAAGAACGTTCATGTAATTGCATTCAGTCCACATTAAAAAACTAGACAGATGATGAAAGTCAATCAGAAAAGAAAGTGCTAGGGATTACACTGTCTCTCAGGAAAACATCTGTTGCTTCATTTGCCAAATAAACAAATCAAAATGCAGGTGCAAGGCAGCTGAGAGCCTCTGGGACATTCTATGACCAACAGAAAATTTATGAAAAGTGTCAGTACTCATGCTGATGGATAGGCTCGTAACAATGTTTTTAAATTGGCACTAAAGACCATGTCTAAAAACACAAAAAGTGCCCATGCTTTTGTTAGTGTTTCTTTTTCGTTCTCATTCTTTGTGCTGCTCAAAGAACACCATCAAGATGAACCAATTCTCGCGAATCAAGATGTTTAATTTATTTATTTATTTATTACATACTGCAAACCCTTCGGTCCAAGCAGGTGGGCAGTTACAAGGGGACATAGTCGAAACAATAAGTGGCATAAAGATTGTTTGGGGTGAGTGTTGCATACACTCATAGTGAACACAAGGAGCGACAGAAAATTATTTCATAATAACGCATGTACCGGACAAAAGAGAGAGAAAAAAAAAACACCGCAAATTCATACATCATATGTCGTGCAATTAGAGTAAAAATAAACGCATATTAAATGCAAAGCAATAAGCACAATAATTTTCACTGTTCAAGCCAAGGAAGTAAAGAATACATATGTATACAATAAGTACAGCACATACAAGGTGAAAAAGGAAAGAAAAATGCTGTAATAAAAGATAGGAAACCTGGATTTTCAAGACAATGCTATTTAGAGCGAAGGAGAAATAGATTCAATAAGGATGCCTGAGTTCCGTTCCAGTCTGAGACCGTACATGGAAAATATGAGTACATATAAGCATCTGTCGTGCAGAAATAGGGTATTAGACATTTGGCGTGATGATGCCTTGTGGGTCTGGTTGATAACGATTTCAGGTACGGCGATGGGTCAATCGCAAGTTTGTGGTTCAGAAAAAGAGAAAGAAGGTCAATTCTTGTCTGTTTTCGACGTGTGCTTAGAAGGGAAATGCTATTGGCCTTCGTTATTTCAGAAGGAGAGTCGACTCGTGAGAACTTGTTAAAATGTACCGGACGGCTTGCCTCTGTATTCTTTCCAGGCACTTGATGTTAGTTTGAGTGTATGGGTCCCATACTTCACTCGCGTATTCTTATTTAGGTCTTATTAAAGAATAATAGGCCAGTAATTTAACATTGCTTGGGGCATTATGAAGATTATGTTTTAGAAAGCAGAGCTTTTCGAATGCAGAGAAGGAAATAATATTTATATGTTTATTCCACGATACGGTAGTTGTTATTGTAACACCTAAGTATTTATAGCTATCGAGTTGCCTAAGTGGCGAAGAACCAAGATGGTAAGTAAAAGACGGGGGTGCTTTTTTAAGCATTATAGGGAGCAGTACTGTTTTATCGGCGTTCAAAACGATTCCCCATTTTTCGCACCACTGCAATACGTTATTTAAACTGCTATATAACTCAACCAGATCATCGAGATGAAAAATTTTTTTCAATAATACGCAGTCGTCTGCAAATAATCGACATTGAACACCAGGACTTACTATGCTAACAATATCAATAATATAAACCAAGAAAAGCTGGGGGCCTAGGACACTGCCTTGTGGCACCCCTGAAGTGACTGCCAAACTTTCAGAACGTTTACCTATGATGTGCAAGCGAAGTTTCAGTCATCGTAGCAGACAAGACGATTTTCTCTGCACCCTAAACAGGTGCAAATGACTTTGTAGACACCAAAGGTCCTATCCATTCTCTCTTTTCTATATTTGGATCAACCAAATCTTAACCATGTTTGCCTATTTGGCAGGCTACTTTAATTCGCTAAACTTTAGCTTACCTTGACTGACATATGAATCTGTGTGTGCCACCAATTAAAATTGACTAGACTAGCCTCACGGCACCTGAAAATAAAAAAATTTAAAATTGGGTAGAGTTTCTTTCATAGCAGGAGCACTACATTCAATGCATTTACTGATGGGTAACTACTTCAAAGGTGAAAAACATGTTTAGTTGCTACGTAAGCACAAGCTATTCGATTTTACAGACTTAAACGTGCAAGACCGCTAATAGGTCTTGAGGGTGCAAAGAAGTCATTGTATGGAAACGTACTATTGCCACGTTTCAGTAGTCACTTTGACTAGTTCAGCTGTATATTAATATATTGGTTCGTGCAACAAGAAAGAAGATGGCAGATGATCAAATGTGCTGCAGTCGGTGCTAATTTAATGTGGCCCGAATCACTGTACTGGCACAGATAAAATTGCGAGGACCATGGCACCAGTAATAATTTTTTTCTTGCACAGCTCCACAGCATAGAATCGCTTGGATGTGTTGCATTGGTTGGACGTGCATACTTGAACTGGAGAACTAGACTTCAATCAGCATACTTGGGCACCAAGAACAAAGATCTTTGTGGCACCAATTGGCTCGTAAACTTTCACCTCTGATTTCTTAAACAATTTTCTTTGATCAAAATTGATTGATATCACTGTGTGTTCAGCAGCAATGTACCATAGCCATTGATACACCACAGCAAGTCAAATGTATATAGCGAGACTGCCCATTATCATCAAATCAAGAAGTAGTTGGCTGATAGTTAGTTCTAGTGCAGTCAAGTATGGTTAGTCAAGTGTGCCTTGACATCGTCTACTCATTTTTTTTCCCAGTCTGGTGGCTGACTGCTTCTTCAAGCTAATAGAAGATGCTGGCAATAATAAGTCGAGCACAATCAAGGATGCATTCACCACGGTGATTGGCCTAAACATCAAAAGGCACGGCTACTCTATTGGTGAGTTTATGTGCTGGTACTGCTTTGTAATTGGCGATTGCATGCACGGCGTCATTGAGAGAAAAGTACAGGAGTGCTGGATGGAAGTGGGCCAACAATAATGACGCTGTTGTTGGCATCTTGTAAATGCATCGCAATAGTGTGGAAGTCATGCTACTGCTTTCTTAGTTTTGTCACATAAACATGACATATAGCGGGGACAGTGAACCGAAAAAAGCAATGCTCTCTATTGAATACTGAGTGAACATTGTTTTCATTCAGGAAACTGTGCCACTTGTAGTGGTCAAAGTAACAGTGCATTAGATTGTCATCAAACTTAATCTACCAATTGGAATCTGTCTGTAAGTTTTTATCAAGTATTTAGGTTCAGCAGGTAGATAGCATAATTTTGTAAGCTACTAAATTTTTTGCCTTCTCAGAGCATACTACACGCGAAATGGCGTGCTTATGAGAGCATGTCAGGGAGGTTTCTCGGATGTCGTGGAAAGCTGGAAACCCAAGCTTGGGGATGTTCTTGGTTTCAAGATTCGCTGTAATTTTATTTGACTTTGCTTTCTTTACATCAACTCATAAAGCTGTGAAATTATGGGATGAAAACTCGTCGGTCATTAATGAAAACCATTGCTACAGCGCGTGCCCCAAGCTTGCTACAGTACATTCTGAAGACATTGCACTCAAGCAAGGTGTCTCATTTTTGCAGGATGTGTCATGAAAATAATACAAGTGCTGCAAGCTCAGGAGCACGTGGCATCCTTCCTTGCCGAAGTTCTGTTGATCTTTTCGGAGAAGTTTGGCATGAAAAGCATTGTTGGCGACTGTATCAGGTAAGAGAGATTTCAGCCTCGCATTTCTTCTTCTCAGGTGTATATTGACTTGAATATTGTGGTTTTTGTTGTTTTGTTAGCTTTAAGAAACAAAAGGTAAGGCAATTGAAGCTTCTCCTGTTATTTTTTATTGCTTTCTTTTAATTCAGGATTTGTCCAAAGTCCATGATATTTTTCTGTCGAACGGAAAAAGACCCATCATGCTGGTTCCCAGTGTTAACCTCAAGGGTCAAAGAGCGATGAGACATTGGCTCCACTTGCTGTCAGATATCCTAGACTGTGTTTTTACACAGCCTCTCGTAGATGGCACAATGGGAACATGATGGCTGTTTTTGCACAAGCTGCTTTTGGAGATGCAGGGAGTGCACTGTGAACACTAAGTGAGCAGTACTGTGTTATGTAATAATGCGGTTTCTGCACGAGTGCTTAGGAAAGCTCTTGGCCTTGGTAATTCGCAACTTAATTTAGAACCCTCTGCAGTGGTACTAGTTGCAGCCTCCGTGTTTCTTTGGCACATCAACTATTGCTAGTGAATTAACCATTAAAAAAATTAGATTTTCAAACTACAGTGGAAATTCGATTATACGTCCCTTGGTTTCGCGACGACCTGCATTTTACGACAAATCGGTTAGGACCCGGCAAAATCCCCATAGGAATAATGTATTAAAAACCTTGGTTATACGACGCAGGTTCACCCCGACCCGCATCTTATGACGACATTCAGATTTCGTCGAAAAGAAAAAAGAACACGTTTACTTAAATCAAGCATGGACCAAATATTCACGAGTGTAAAATATAAACTTGCGTTCCCCTAGGTTGACGATTAGAAAATTAGAGAGAAAGACAGATGTCTTCTTAGAATGGAAAATTTATTCTCCTGGAAGTTCATGCGCTTCTACAAACACCGCAATCGCTTGTGCACATATCTGGGGTCGTTACCTAGTCGAACTCTATCCACGCAAAGTAGCTCCAGCCGGCCGAAAAGTTGATATTTTCAGGTTTTCGGTCTGTGAAAACATTTTCTGGTCCACATACATGTGATCTCCTGCCTTTGTGGCAGTCATAGTCACTGGCTTGCGGACGAATAAGGGCGCGACGCAGCTGTTTTCACTGTGAAAGATTACTTTGACTTGACGTAGACGTTCATACTAACAACGGGACATCACTAGTTGCACTTCACAAGGCCACAAATTACAACGTGCATTGCTTAGTCACTCACAAAGGCATTCTACGCACATTCGTGGTCAGTCGCCTTTATGTAATAGCGATGACACTGTGTCTTACTCTTCTGAGGGGAGGCTATTGGCAACACGGTTTCAGTTTTGTTTTCATGTGCAGGCAATTTTTGGACTATTTATCGGTAGAAAGATGAGTGTTAGATTCCATTCTTTTTAATTCTGAGAATCGTAATTTGCTCACACCTCTTTCAACTAGGTTACGCTGCCATTAACTGTCGCTGGCAAGAATAATTTAATCTACCTTTCTAGCAGAGGCACAAGGTCGTGCCGTGGGCTTATTCAGGCGGTCTATACCCATTTTTTGGGGCAAGGCTGAGTGTTCTTAGTCTTTCAATTACATGATGTCCCGATTATACGACGATATTGAGTGGTCCCCTGAAAGTCGTATAATCAAGGTTCCACTGTATCTTGCTGTATGGACCACACATTATTTCACTACTGAGTTTCGTACATGTAACAAACATTGGTGTTCGGGCAAGCTTACTGATTGGGCTGGAAAATAAAATGTTCCGGGCCTTGAATTGCATTCACTCTTAAAGGCGTTTGTGTTGCGGGTATACAGTAGCGGTTTAAAGAGCTAAAGACAAGAAGCTAGGCACATGGTGTTGGTTCTCCGTGTGATTACATCCATTCGCACGTCTGTCTTATGCAGAGAACTGTGCCGACTGGATTCCCTGGAGAACGCGCAGGACTGTGGCGGCATTCGGAACCTGGCCACGTTTCTCGTTGAGCTCACAGACAAGATGCCCGAGTTGGTCACCAAGTCGGCCGGGTTTCTCGTCGAACTGCTAAATGTCAAGGTCTTTGTTTGCTGTTTTTTCATTATTATTGAGATATGAACACTCTTGCTGGATTTTGATGCCGACCTCGGCGTCACCGTCGTTCACCGTATATGTATACGTATCTATATATATTAAAACACAAGAAAGAAAAATAATCCAGAAAAAGACTTCGGCGCGCACCACCACGCTTTTTGAGTGAACGAAGACAGCAGACACGGTTGAAACAAACCAAACCAAACACACATTCGTTTAGGTACTTTTTGAACGACGATATCGTCAGCCGAAATATTATACATCAATTGTAATTAACACGCTAAGACATCCTACACATTATTAACGTACACTCAACAACATGACAAACAAGGCGGTGTCGCTAACGCCTGACTCACAACGTGGGCCCACCGCAGGCGGCCCACGTTGTGAGTCACCTGCTGCCAGAAGCAACCCTTCGCGCTGCCGCCCCACGCCACAAGAGACTCGCTAAACTCTTTCTGCCGTTACCAAGGCTTGCCTGCCGCCAGGGGTCACCGCCGGCGCTACCGCTGTAACAACCATGATGATGATAGCTGTGATCTACGCTCGCGAACACACCACCTATTGCTCAATTGTTGTGACCCTGAAATACGGCTTCTGCACGGGACACGTGCGCCACGCGGCGTGAACAACTCTACAGGGCGTGTCAGCACCCTCATATTATATTTACTGCTGGCGATGCACATCTTGGAAGAACTATCATTTTCAGCATTACCAAAGAGATGGCGTAATGAGCGCGCGGCACCAGATCGACGCGGCGCCGCACACTCTCATCTCCTGTGCGTACTTTGTCCCGTAACGAGGAGGAGGGGGGAAAGGCTCACGCGTGCGCGCGCTTATCTTGTGCTGGGGAGAATTGTACGCCTTAGGCTTTCGCCAGAACGATTCTGTTGTGGTTACCAGGTGCACAAAGGTCACTGCGCTTGCTGCACAGTCTCCGTTTGCGAAAAGGGCGCACTTTTCTGAAACAGTGAAGTAACAACTGAGACGCTTATTTGCGTTCATCTGTACATGTGATCACGTTTTGTGCGTCATTTGTGCGTGAGCAATGCGGGGCACGTTTCAGTCTGTTTGCCATTCTTCGCGTGGCATTCAAATTTGTTGCTACCGCAATCATTGCTTTGCCATAGCGGCAAAGCTGCGACTTTTTCTGTTCCCTATTCCATTCCTTGATTTTTTTACATAATCGAACATAACTACAAAACTAGGCTTGTAATTCAGAGTGGAGGTTTTTATAGTTATATTTCGTTTTTCTTTCCTCTACCTTCCTACATTCTGTGGTGTCACAGTGGCCACAACATTCTGCTAGACTATTACCAAACCAGTGTCGGCAAATTTTCTAAGCTAGGTTACAATGGAAAGTGAATAGGGAAACTAGAAACATGTATCGACATGGGACCTGGTTGACCGGAAGTGGCGTAATAGAAATTGAGGGCAACCCATCATCCTTATGGCGGTAGTGCAACTAGGCTGGCGACAGTGTGACCTATTTGGCAAGGGAGCAGTCGTAGAAGCAGCTCTGCATTAGCCCACATGTTCGAGTATCGCGTGATCTCCACAAGCCTTTGCCAAAGCTTTTTGGAGGGTGTGCTTTCTTTTCTTGTGCATATGGCTGCCGTATTTGTTCTTCTAACATTGGTGCTAATTTTATAGCGATTTTATGTTTGTATTTAATTCTTCAAGAAGCTTTCATAGAGACCAAGGTGACATTTTTAGTTTGGTGATGTTTTACGATTGTGCCGAGTACAGTCATGTAAGAAAACTTCATTCGTAACTTTTCTTTTTGAACAAATATTACTAGATCAAAGATCAACCCACAGATGCAAGTTCGATTTGTTTGTCCCAGATTTGTTCGTGACCTAGCCTGAGCTTGACATTTTGTATTACTCGTTTTTTTTTTCCAGAGCTACACTATACGAATAGCAGTTTTGACAGTTTTCTTCAAGATTGTGCTTGATGTCCTAAGCAAGGAGGGGCTGGATGACAAAGAAAAGGAACTGAGAGACGCCCTCCTTGACCATCTTGAGGTTTGTTCTTGATGCCAGAAATCCTTGATGCCAGAAGTACAACTAGGATATGCCAAGAAGAAAACGACTTTCTTTGTATTGACAAATTGAGCTTGTACAATACCAAAAACACTTTCCTTCTCAAGAAAAATGCTCAGTAAGTCATAAAGCGTATAAAAAAAAAGCAGATGGCGATGCATCTAAAGGAAGTCGCAAGATGACGAGAATTGCAGCTTGTGCACTGCTTTTTTACAAAAAATCGTGGGATCTCTTGTTCTTTCAGTAAATAAAGGTAATTCAGAATTGCAAATTTTTGAGCTTGTTAGACATCTTGGCTTAAGAGAGTGCAGAAACTGTTTTGAAGAAAAAGTGTCGTAAGTGTCAAAAGTTTCTTTTTACTACTCTTTTGTGTTTCTTTTTTGAGTAAAGGGACAAGTAAAGATGTGTTCATAATAGGCATGTTCTACATGCTGAAACCATGTAAAGGTGTGTTGATGAAGTACCTACACGTTTGTTTCTTTCATAGTCCTGATAATTTCATGTTAAGTCTATTTTAACATTTTCTAGATCATTTGAAATCTCAGTGAGCCACATATTACTGTGCAGATTTTCGTTCTGAGTGTGTCTTTGTTAACAGCGATGTACGAAAGAATTTAGTGTTTACGCTATCTTATCTGATGGTTCTATTTCCGCTGTAGTGGTCTAGTCGTTATGGCGCTCGACGGCTAGCCTAGAGCTCGCTGTGTCGAATTCCGGCCCCGACAGATGCAATAGATAAGGGTAAAATTCCAGAGGCCTGTGTTCTTTAGATCTAGGTGCACATTTAAAAAAAAAAGAAAAGTGGAAATATTTGGAGCACTTCGCTACAGCGGCATCTTTCATGATCGTATCGAAGATTTGGGATATCAAATATATGGGGTCTCAAAATGAGAGCCCGCTCTTGGAAGACACAGCTGAAGCGGGCGGATCGGACCATACCAAAACATTGTGTAAATTTATTCAATTGCTTGTACATTGACGATATCTTCAGCTGAATCAAGTACATCATTAGTGATCAATACGCTAAGTGCAACCTTTTACAATATTCCAATACACTTAATCCAACATAAGAACAAACACAAAGTAACGTGAAGGTGGCGTTGGATACGCTTGACTCGCCACAAGGGGCCGACGGGAGAAAACCATTTGCGCCAGCCGCCACACATCAAGGAGACTCCCTAATATTTTCTGTCCGAACACCTAGCCTCGCTGCCAGGCGTCACTGCTGGCATTACCGCACTAACTGTAATGATAATTATGGTGAAGATCTCATGTGAGCGCTTCCCCACCTATCACTCAGGGGCGGTAGGTGCGGCTTAACCCTAAACACGTGTGGACCATGAGGTGCACACAACTTTACAGGGGGTGATAGCAACTCCACAAACACCATCAGTTATTATTATAGTTAGTTTATTTTTGTTGTGTTAATGTTCAGCCTGTGGTCGGATACAGTTTTATAAGCCTGCAGAATTTTAGTCTCAAAGGCCTATGCACATGAGCATGCACTCATGGGTGTGCGCTCAAGACAGGCGTCATGAGCGGGACGACTGGTGTGCTTTGCTGAGTACATCAGTCGAACTAGCATTTGTTTAGTTGCAGAGACGATCAGCTGCCGGGCTTCCATCATCTGGGTGGGGTTTCTGCAGACTGTAGCCTTTGACTCCCATGAGGAAGTGGTGTTGGTAATCTTTCTCTTCGTTCTTCTCCAGGGTCACATTTTGGACGAGAACGCGTTTGTGCGCAGCAAGGCATTGCAGCTGTGGCAGGACATGTGCAACAGGAAGTGCATCCCACTGGACAGGCAACAGACTGTGCTTGAGCTCATCGCCGATAGGCTGTGCGACAAATCAAGCGTTGTCCGGAAGAACGCCGTCGGTTTTGTGTCGTCCTACATGGCCAGCAGTCCTTTCATTGCCAAGGTACCGTGATGCCATTAGTTTATAAGAATAGACTCTCGTTAAACGGAACCTGAAGGGACAAGGAAAGTTTGTTCCGTATAACAGGAGTTTCATTTACGAAGAAATGAACAGTGGTGCAGAATTCAAATACTGGACGAATCATATTAGAGGTAGTGATGACCGAACAGAAGGCTGAGGTTTGAAGCAAATCGAAGCGAATAGGGGTTCGGTTGAATAATTCCGAAGTGAATAGATCCAATGGTACTCCATAAACACCCGCGTATAGTCCGAACCCACTTACCGTCCGAGGTGTACTTCTGGGATAGCAAACGGAAGAAAAAAAGTTCTCACTTTAACATAGCTTGAGCAAAGCAGAAACTAAAATCATTTATTCGCACACTTATTCATCATCGTCTGATGCGCTGTATTCCAAAACTTTCTAGTCATAATGTCCCCCCACAATACCTCATCTTCAGTGCCATCAAGGGCGTTCGAAATTGAGCACTACTTAAATGCATGACAAAAGAGCGCTTTGGGAATGCAGACCCGAGCTTCGGTAATCCACGTGCACGGCATCGTTGGCGAGGCCCATTTCGGTCGTATGGCAGGGATCGCTTCCAGCCCTCATTCACTCCATATACTGTATTTACTCGCGTAATGAACGCACTCGCATAATAAACGTACCACCGACAAAATTTTGATCGTTCTTTTCCCCGCGTATTAAACGCACTCCCTACAATTATCCGCTGCCGTCCCGCTAACCAACACCTGGCGCCTCCTTGCCCGTCGGATCTCTTCCATTTTTGATTATTATGCCGACCCTCTTCGGCCACCGCGGCTCGCTCCCTCCCCCCTTTCACCTGCTGCCGCACGCCGTATAGCTTTTCTTTCTCTCTGTTCGCGGCTCGAACCCAGTCTGTGCGCCACAGTGGGGTGTAGAGACATAGCAGCTGACAAGCACGCAGCGAGTGAAGGTCACGAAACTTCTCGGGCCAACCGACAGTCGCTTTCTGCAAATATGAAACATTAAGGCCCAACCACATGCACCCAATACTTGAGCGACGACGACAAGATTTGCTGTCGCGAAGGGCCATTCGTCGCCATTGCGTCGCAAGTTTTCCGAAAACCACAAAGAAATCGCTTGTCGCCCAGAAAAGATCATGACTATTTCTGTAACATCCTGTTGTTAATCTTGTTATTGGCGGTTCGTTTTTGATGCTTCAATGGTAGCTTGCTGCAATGTTGGTTGCCTGCTACAATGTCAACGATGTCGTAGTGGTCATCGTGTGACGTTGCCACGAAGTTGGCGAAGTGAGTCGTGACGTTGTATTGCACTCTTCTGGGCGCCCCTCGAGATCACAGCAGATATTACTGTTGCGGTTAAACGATTGTGAGAAAAGATAGCCGTGAAACGCTTTTATGGCGTTAGCAAGCGGCATGATAACAGCTCGCAGAAGATAGCGCCTTCAACCTCCGAAGATCAGTGAAGTGCAACAAAGAAGCTGAGCGAGCTAACCTTTTTTTTTTGCATTGCCATACTTTACTGTTCATACTGAAAAAGATTTCATGAAATTTTCCCCGCATAATACACGCACCTCCAACTTTGCTCCCATTTTTCGAGAAAAAAGATGCGTTCATTACGCATGTTTGCACATTTTGATAGTATTACTGTGGCAACTTTGACGAATGGCCATCTCAATCAGAAAAGAGGGCAGAGACAATAATGCACTCAGGTGCATAAGACCACGAAATAACTTCACAGCGCCGAAAACAAGGACAGACGAAAAAGAGGGAAAACCACGAGCGTTGACTTAAAACTGAATCCATTGCAAAAAAAAAAAAAGCAGAGAAGGAAAATTACATTAGATGGTGTGCATGAGCACACACTTTCACAGATGGCCTAGCTAAATCACACCTACAGAAACATCACGTGACGTTACCTTCTTTGCTTTTGTCGCCATTTAGTTGTCACCTGAAGAACTGAAGAAGAACCTTGCCGAGGAAGAGGAGAAGCTGAAAGCTTTGCGCATTTTGCACAACGACGGTGAGCAGTTTTATTGTGACGTTCATGTAATTCGCTTTGGCATACTGTCACTGAGAATGCGAGGTTCTGTGGCAATCTTGTGGCTGGAGTGGATTGCAAGTGTATCTAAATTTAGGTCCAGACCAGTGGGCTTCGCTTGTGTATATTTGTGTTGTCATTACGATGATGTAGTGTGGATGGAATGACCTAGTGATTAGGGATGAAGGTTGCAGTAACAACAGTCGTAGTGATGTCTTGTCGCACATTTCAATAAATTGCTATTCACTGTGGCCACACGCATGTCCAAAAATTTTGAATAATGAATCGAATTTGTTCAACCTAACCTAACACCAAATATTTGGTGCTTGAATTGAAAAGTGCATATTGAAAATGTCAAAAATTCACAAATAGTTAGCAATGACAAAAAAATGCTCAAATGAACGAGACATTGAAGCAGCAAGGGGTTCGTTTTTATCGCCGAATTATCAAGATGCATGCAGCCTGCATACTTGCAGGATTGTCAACACTATATTGATCACAGGATGTAGGCGTTTTCGCTAAAAGCTCCAGTTTCTCCGAAATGACAGCATCATCAGTCCACTACATGACATGACATCGGTGCACTACTATGACATTCATGATAATGTTAAATCGTGGAACTTGCACAATGTTTATGTATCAGTTTTATTTAAAAGATGTTGACAAAGTGCCACCTTGAATACGGTAATCACTGCTGTATTTTCGCCTGCAGTTACAAAATATTTCGAAGGCTCTATTCCTGCTGCATATGAGTTTTACGTCAGTTTAAATAATTTTATTGTTAAAGGTAATGGTAATGTTCCTTAGGTAAAGCCTGTGAATATTTGTTTCAAACAAATTGTGGTGGAATTTCGGGGCTGCTAAAAAATTGTTACCTTACCAGCGTAGGACTGCTCTGAACATGGTTCTCTCGCTATTTGAAAACTATTCCATCAGTATTTGATTTGTATTCGTGTTAGATTCAGTGTTGTCACTATTTCGTTAGGTTTTAAGATCCGCTGTTTGTGCACTCCTACTATTTGCCTGCACATTGAGTTGCAAGTGACTCTGAAGTATAGAGGTGCAGGTGGTAATTTTATTTACATTTTCCTACCTACAGTCGAGAAACCTGTGATAGGGACATTCCGTTTGATCTTGACAATTTCCCAGTATAACTACTGACCCCGTAAACCCAACGTATCGTATTTACTTTCATAATGATGGCACTTCTCAATTTGTCCCCAAAATTTAATTTCCTGTTCAGGCCACTGCTTATAACAGTGATGGAAGTGCTGCTCCAACTACTCCAAACTGCTCCTAAAGAGAAATGCTGCTCCATGGTGCTCCAAAGGGCAATACAGTCGAACCCTGCTACGAAACTGACGGGGCGCGGAAAAAATTTTGTTGAAACAAAAATTTCGCTGTAGTGAAATTGAAAAAAAGTATATATATCGCCGATCTGAGCTAGCAATACAAAGGAACGTTTATTCTCAAAATTCAAAAAATGTCCGCTGCTTCATATTCTTTCCCAGCAGCGTCACGACGTGATTCTCACCCATGCATAGCGAGGCCATTGTGAAGAGTACGCTGAAACAACGCCTATACTGCTTTCATGAACGAACTAAACAGTTGCATTAAGACGTTAACACCAGCAGCTGTTCCCCGCCAAAAGTATCCGACAATGCCGGGATGGAGGCAGGGTATCGTGGAGCGGCGATGGTGACTTTTGCATTATTCTATGCCATTCTTATCATCCATCACTCGTGGCTAGCTGATTTTATTGATAATGCGGATGAACAGCAGCTCTGATTAGTTACCACACTGTCCAAGCATCAACATAATGATAAGCATCGGAATCGGAAAGGGCACCGTGCTGCGGTTGCACCCAGCAGCTGCGAGAAGAAAACCGTGAACTACAGTGTTCTAGAAGGGGTAGTGAGATCAGGGAGAGCGCATGGGTGTGACACCTGACGTAGACGCCGCGAAATGGTGCAACCAGCGCGTGGGCTGTACGAAATGCGAAACGCAAAGCCTCAGCAATGCGGAGAAAGTCGTGTACGCTTGGTGTTTCACCGAAAAAAAGGAAGCGCGGAGTTATTTAGCATGTTTTTGAAAACTTTCTCTGAGTTAAGACAAGCGGAGAGAAACCTGGACAGGCGAACGTTTTAAGCTAGGGTGAAAATAAAGCTGAGCCAACAAGTGCAGAAACGGGCGCAGCACGGTGCGGCCGATTGGTAAACTAAAGGCTCGCGAACACTGTAAAGGTTAAAATTTGAATGGTTGAATTGTTCATATCATTTGCCATTAACAATTGTCATATGCTAGGTCTCAATCGCATTCACAAGTACGATTAAGCCGAGCAACTGTGGCGCCACATGTACTAACACATTCGGAACATAAAACCCTATATCAAACCCTATATCAAGGCATTAAGAGCAACGGCGGACCTTCGCATGCAATTTCTTTTTTACGCCATTCATGTCGCGATTTGTTGAGCCCTTTTACATAAAAATGCAGGATGGTCAGCACATAGAACTTGGTCAACTCTGTCGTGAGCGCATCTGGATGCTGGCTGCAACCTAGCGCATTACAAAAGTTTTCATTCACCAGCAACATCACATCCACTGTGGTGTCCCTGCAGAGTATCTCTCGGCTGAAAAACACAGTGAAGACGTCTTAACTGCCCTAAAGAGGCTCCTGTGAGGGATACAACAACTCCCCTTGTGACATATCACAGTGAAGTCAGTGTTTTTGTTTTCCGTATGAGGGGCTTCCAAAAGAAGGGCGTGCAGTCATAACGCTTCAGACACATAATTTCGAGCAACATAACCTGCCATATAATGTATTAGACGGTCATCGCTATTCTGCTCTACAAGCTCTCTGTGCTCTGCTGGAATACTTCAAAACATGCGTTCAGCTGATACTAGGGTCCCTTTTTCAATCAGATGGTCTACTGCAGAAACCCTGGCTTGCTGAGCAGGAAGATCTTGTGCACCCTGGAGAGAACTATTCTTGTACTAGCTCCGTTAATGTCAACTTTCCCCGAGCGTACGGTCTTAGCAAGGTTATAAAATTACAGGCAATTAATGACAATTAGGAATTGCGTGGGTTTAGGTTGATTGCTGGGTGCGTTCATCCGTCCGTGCGTGCGGCCGTCACAACAAGCAGGCGAAGCACCAGCGGCAGCCATGCCAGCCAGTCCACGCGACCACAGCATCGCCACCAGCATCCGGGTCTCGTCCGCACTCGCCGACTCGCTTCAAGGCGTAGGCGCTCCGGCTGCTGATCCCACTACCCCCTTCTAGAACACTGTACATGAACTGAGCGACAAAGCTTCAGCTTCGGATCGTCTGCGGCTCAAAAGCAAGCCAGTGGCAAGTCAAAAGCAGGGCAGACTCATTGCTGTCACTATCGAGCAATGGCAGCGCCCATGCTTGTTGAACAGCGGCGGTAGTGCCAATGTGTGTTCTGGTAGTGCCAACGCGTGTTGTAGATTTCGTTGACGCATTTTCAGGCTCTGAAAATTCATCGAAATGTTAAAGATTGGGTTCACTGCATAGCAATAGGTATCTGAGCCTGGAATCGCATCCTAAAATTTCGTTGAAGCGGGACGATCGAAGAAAAAGTGTTCGTTGTGGTGACAATTTTCATGCATTGACTCCTATAGACTGCTGACAGGAAATCGTGAATTTTTCGTTGTAGCGGAAATTTCGTTGTAGCGGCATTCGTTGTAGCGGATTTTGACTGTATTTAGTAGTAACTGCTTCAAACCTGCTTCAAAATTGTGTTGGCAATTTAAAGAGAATGAATTTGAACCATGGGAACCATTTCGTGAGCCTAAGCGAAACCAAAAGCAATTTGTAGGATATCATCCTTGTATGCTGCTCAGTGGCGTAAATCTAGGAAAATCACAAGGGGTGACACATATCAGGTCACATTGACCAATTTGTATTTTTAATATGGGTTGTATTTTTATTTATATAAGAATTTATATGCTTTCAAATAGAATAAAAAAAAGCAAGCATCGGGTCCGAGCTCGAGCATTTGCATTGTTCTATTCAGTCACCTTTTATTCACCTATTTGCGACTTCCATAGTTCACACAGCTCAGGGGTATCTAACACAGCTACGCAGTGAGATAAAAAGCCTTTTAAAAAGTTGATTGCACTATACTTAACAAGGTGTTAAACTCAATCATATCACGTGCTAAAGCTAAATCTCAAGGGGCACACTTGCAAGGGCTGTCCTCCCCAGCAGCCTGAACACAAGAAATGTCCGGAATCCTTTCACCCTCACGCCCCCCCCCCCCCCCCCCCATGATTTATGCCAGTGATGCTACTATACAGCTTGTATACTAGCTGCATACTAGCATACGACACGTATAGTAATAAATATGAATATTTATTAGATGCTTAAGTGATGTTTCAGACTTTTCAGTCATTAGGAACACGCATCTGCTCCAAATACACCAGCAGGAACCCTTACCTATATCATTCTTTTCTGCTACGGAGGCAGTTAAGTCTGCTCCAAAGCACCATTTTTCTGCTCCAGAATCTGCTCCAAAAAGCAAAATGTCGCTTCCATCAGTGTTATAATAATTGCACCTGTAACTTACTGCTGCAGCAACGGCACTAGCGATGCCATATGTTCGTCATGTGGTGTTGTTAGTTTGATTCTTGCGCATGGCAGCTGCACTTCGATGAGTGCTTTGATGGCAGAATGCCTGCATATTTTGTGTTTTTGCATACATAAAAAGACCCAAGGTTGTAAAAATTTACCCATACTTCTATAGTGCAGCCTGCAATCTGAATGTATTAGTGTTTCAATTTTTGAAACGTCGCAATACAGTCTCTTTTTTGTATGGAGCTCAGCATCTGTTGTCTGCATATCTCGTGATGATTTGCAGGTTTTGTTAATGGGAGGGGTAAGCAGCTCCCCTTAACTTTGAAAAAAATGAATTGATTGACCCCACACATCGGTTGTCTGAACACTGCTTTGTAGTTCTTCACCTAGGGTGTCTGCCAATGAGAATGAATAAACAAATGTTTATCTCCTGTTTATTGGCAGCAGTAGTCATTGCCACTGCGCTGCTCATGGTAAAAAAAAAGAAAAGGCAGCTTAGCATAATATATAATAGAAACATTAAATAGACTTAGGTTGTGCCAGCTATTTTATCGCTCATCCAAAACCTAATGACAGCTGGAGTGCTCGTGCAACTGCGGCATGGCAGTATGTGCAGTCGAGTGATTCTTGCTGTGTGCAGTGGAAGACGAAGAACAGGAAGACGAAGCAGATGCGTCGTGGATGGGAATCTTGCCAGGCCTGCAAGAGGTGCTCCAGGAGGACGAAGTTAATATCAACAACCTATCCTTGACAAATGAAGAAAGCGTGTTGCTTGACGAGTGAGTCAAGTTTTTACTCTGATTTCCGTCTCGCTCCTCACAGGATACGTGCAGAGACCTGCAGTGTATTGCGAACCTAAGTGTGCAAAAGCCAATTGTTTTTCCTAAAACGCACTGTCATTTGTTTCTCCGCATGTTTCACTGGCCACACTAACATCTTGAATGTCTCTATGGCATGACTTGCGCTGACGGTACAGCGGCCATTAGATTTTCCAAACACACCCGGCTAGTCGTAGTGCACAATGGCACCACCACTTGCTACGTAGCGAATCGCCACCATGTTTGTCCCTCCCCGAGTGTTGTTTTAAGATGTCAAACCGGTCAAGCTAGAAATTCTCACTTGATAAGGGCTTGTAACTAGCATTGACCTCTCACCAAATCGATGGCTCACTGAATTTTGTTTTTTGCCGTCACATTGCAAATGCTTTTTCAGGATTCTGAATCAGATACGAGCACTACTCAAGAACGGCAGCTGCACGGAGGCCGTTAGAGTGCTCAGGAAGGCAATCGCCACATATCCGGACGTGAACCTCTTCTGCAATCCGACTGCCAACGAGGACAGCTCGTGAGTGCTTGCACTGTCTTCACGGCTGTTGTCGACGTGCTTGTGTTGCATCTCCGACTAAGTATTCATCTCGTATTTTGTTTGTTTGTTTGTTTTTCCTTCTTAGAGAAGACAAGGAGGCTGAAGAGAACGGTGTCAAGAACAATACAGATCAGGTCCTCTTGAATGTGCTGAAGAAAATTTATCATGGTATGTAGGATGTGTCGCTGTTTACTCTTTCAGTGGGTAAGCTAAGAATATCCTGTCCTAATTTTACGAAGCTTAGTGTACCCCAGACTAAATGAGCACTGAACTAATCTAGTGAGCTCAGTTTTACTGTCTAAATCTAAATTTCTATTGCATGCAAAATGCCTTCGAATGTTTTTTTCTTTGTTCACAGTTTATTTGCTAGTGTAGCAACACACTTGGTTTTTATATTGGCAATTTATTGGTGCCCTCAAGGCCCAAGGCACTGCGGAGCGTAGTGATTATAATGCAACACATGAAAAATAAATAAAATAAAAATAGAAGCATGATTCTGTGTTGTATAATTATATCTAATGCGGTATTTACTAGCAAATATAACATGCAAATATTACAGGACAATTGAACACATTTTTGCTAGCCGTAGCATACAATGTTTGTTTAGTTATTATGAAAACAAGCATTGTCCTCAACGCCGGTTGTCGATCCGGGGAGGGGCTTCTACGCTGCAATGCTCAGGTAATAAAAGAGGGTGAACCAAATTTTGTCCCAAAATGAACATATGCCCACTTAGTGAGAATGATGTAGCTGAGGTGAGAGAAAAGACAGGCGAGATATGATATCATCGCATAGATTCGTGGTGGTGGTAAAAATTTTATGAAACAGACATAACTGGGGAAATGTGTGACGAGAAGGTAGGCTTGTTAATAAATTATGTTTTTTATGGTTGTGGTTGCTTGTTTTCATGTGAACAGCACCTGGAAGCTGCCATGCCGTTAGTTAGCTCAGTGGTCCTGTGGTAGCTTCATTCTGCTGCATACTGTTTCAGGTACCAAGGCTCCTGTGCCTGATGAAAACGTGCCTGAAAAAGAGGCACCTAAGCCAGCGCCCCCACCAAGTGATGCTGTGTCCAGCGAGGGTGCGATAGAGCTCTACAAGCAAAAGATGCTTGTATTGTATCTCAGGGTAAGTGCTCCACCCTCTATGAAAGAACTCCAAAGCAAGCACTCATTCTGCACGCACTAAACTGCGATTTCCAGAAGCCTTGCAGTGTTTGATCTGTGCGATGAAAAAATTCAATGAAAGTTAAAACCATGTTCTTTGGATCCGTAAATCTCTAGTGTGAATCATATTTCCTGTTCCCAAGCTAGTAGATGAGACTTCTTCATTGTCCTTTACTGCCCAAGGAGCAGGGCTACGATTTCTT
This sequence comes from Rhipicephalus annulatus, assembly GCA_013436015.1. NCBI lineage: Eukaryota > Metazoa > Arthropoda > Arachnida > Ixodida > Ixodidae > Rhipicephalus > Rhipicephalus annulatus. Next base: position 46,902 of record WOVY01010326.1, read on the forward strand.
GCCTACCTTCCGAGTTGCTGCTCGTTAATACGTGTCACTGTAATGTGCTCTGACATCACTTAAGTTTTTGTTTACAGAGTGCTGTCAGTTGTGCAAATGATGAATCTTGACCGCGAGAACAAGCATTTAAACACAGCTTTGTAGTGAATAAGTATATAGTAGAATCTCGATGATATGATTACGGTTGATGCAAATTTCGTGATTATACAAATTTTAAGGTTGCTTCGGATGGACTACATTGTATAAAATACGCCGTTATTCGGTGTTGTACGTACGGTTTTTCCAGTCACCGCGGATGATACGAACGCGCTATTGATAGCTGCACACAAATGGCGCAAAGCGGCTTGTCGTGTGGAAGGAAGGCTGGTTCACACTTGGCCTCGCCAAATTTCTCCTCTTCGCCACCTAAGCGGTCGGAAAAGCACGCCGCGAGGCCAACGCGAGAAAAATCGGTCCCTGACCAATTTTTTCCGCCACATGATAGCAGATCGCCGGCTAGTGTCTGCGCAATCACGAACTACCCGCGCAGCACGACAAAGCTCACGGCCTTGACAATAACGCGTTCATCGAGAGCCTGGTCAGGATTACGATCGCTTCGAGCACTGGAAGTAGAAGGAGCAGCAGCAGCAAGTCGGCAAGCCCTAACGTGTCTCACTTTCGCTCTGCTGGCTAAATTTGTTGCCGCTGCTGCCTTTGTCTCAGCATGTGTCGTTTCTTGCGCATTTACGGAAACAAAGTTTGTAAAGGTGTAAACTGTTTTCTTTTTTTCAGCGCATTGCACACATAACTAGCACTCGGTACGAGTTTTATTGCTCAGGAAACGGGCAAAACGGAACAAATTCTCAAGCAGCGAAGGCATGTATGGAAGGGGACAGAATGAATGTGAAAACTTTCGACGGGCGCGGGCATGTTCTTGCGGCCATTCTGGTGTTTTCACCAGAGTGGCGCATTTTTCCGGCCCCAAGTTTTGGTGCATTCGCTTAAGTGGCACTTTATTGGCAGGAGGTGAAAGCAGGAAAGTTTAAGGAACGTCATGCACTTTCTTTCAACAAGTAGTTGACCCCACTAAAGTTCCTGTTCATCTTCATGATCAGCTTCAACTTATTCTTGGTTCATACGAATTCGGGATGATACGAATATTTTGCCTGCTCCCTTCGAATTCGTATCGTTGAGATTCTGCTGAACATTTGCTAAGCCCAGCACTTTGCAGGGTGTCTTTGCATGCAGAGGAAGCCTACAGCAGGCTTTCTGTAGCATTGACATGTGTCTCAATCTCAAGTGATGCAATTCCACATGCATGATGGTGACGCACTATTTGACAGTGTCTCAATACGAAGCTTCCCCTTCAAAACTTATTTCCTCTTTGCAGGACTGCGCTAGCTATGCCGAAAAGATCCAGGAAGTGATACCGACGCTCTGCGACATGCTCTACTCGTGCACCCAGTCAGACATACACGAGGCCATTGCCTTCTTCGTATCAGCCCACGGGCTGGGAATCAAGGGGGCCCTCTTGGGCATCCGCAAAATGCTCTCCCTGGTGTGGTCTAGAGAGCCAACCATCCGAGAAGCGGTTGCCAACGCGTACCGAAACGTCTACTTCAACCAGCCTGCCACAAATGCCAAGTATGTAGCACTGACCCTCTTAAAACCAAGACTTCACGTCTTAGAGTTTTCTACAAGGCCACCGAGAGGGAAAAGTGCACACGGCAGTAATTCAGTCATTAAGATTATTGTACGAAGTAGTTGACATTTGTTTACTCTTCTGCCGTCTTGCAGCGTTCGTTTTCATGTCACGTAATATGGTTTTCTGTAATAACCGATTCCTGCTGAATGGGCTCTGTGTCTTCTCTCTAAACAAATTTTGTCGTAGCTTGTTAGTTCCACACGGTTGCGGCTATGTCGTGCAGAATTTCGTGTGACCTACCACGGTGGTGCTTCACTGCTACGCTCGACTATAGCTCTCGACTGCTGCTCTGTAGGTCGCATTATCCAATCTCGGTCGCAGCGGCCACATTTTCAGTAGAGGCGATAATGCTGGAGGCCCATGTACTTAGGTATAGGTGTTTGTCAAAGGACCTCTGGGGGTCGAAATTTTGGGAGCCCTCCACTGTGGCATCTCTCACAATCATATCGTGGTGTTGGAACATAGAACTTCCAAAAGTACTATTATGCCGGCCGCGGGGTGACCGGCCCTTTCAAACGAGGCTTCATTGGCTCGTTCCTCAACGCGACAGACGTGTCCTCGCAAGTAGGCTGCCGTAAAAAGTGAAGGAACCAGTGGCCCACGCGCTTCTCCACAACATTACATAATGAGCTGACTGTTGAAGTGTAGAAAAAGCTTGTAACCTTACACTGCATTTTACAGAATAAGCACTCTGTTGAACAGAAAGCTTTATTTAGACTGCAAATGCAAAGTGGTGGCTTCAGTGCTAAAATCATGCACACGGGTAACCTCAGTGTTTGCTTAGCTGTCAGCCGTACAGAGATTTCTGAATTATTTCAGCTCTGCCATATTGTCACCTTTGGCAATGTTCCCACACGCTCCGTAAACAGCTAAATGAAGAGCAGTTGGGCTAAGGCTAGTTGAAACCAATCGGAGCTAGCAAAAAAGCTTTGCAGGAAAGTTAGCCATGATGATGGCTGCTTTGCTATCCAAACGAGATTAACAGCTGATGGAATTGCTAGGAGACTCAACGCTACGGTCCTGTGTGCATACCTGCCAAGTCTCCCGCATTTTCTGGGAGACCCCCGGATTTCGATCAATTCTCACGTTTGTACAGTTGGCCAGAAAATCTCCCGGAAATTGAAATTTCTGTACGTGATCTGGCCGCATTGACGAAAATCTAACCCTATCCGATTCAGAGTTTTTGCAAAACTATCTTACTGTAACATATAATTTAAATGAATTAGGAGTCGTTGATGTAAACGTACAGTAGAATTGGTGTTCTCGTCAGTGTGGTGCATCACTCCGTATGATATGAGTCTCGTTACCAGCTGAGAACAACGTGCGTGAAGTTCTGGAAGGATGCACGCTGCCAACGAAATCGTGGTCATTCGTCACACGATTGTGTGTGGCACCCGCCACTGTGGTCTAGCAGTGATAGTGCTTGACTATACTGACCGGCAGGTAACAGGATCGCGGCTGCATTTTTAACGGAGACGAAAAGGCTCTATGCCCATGTACGTATAGATTAAGAGTGCATCCCAGGTGACAGTGGCAACAACTTCATTTTATAGTCCTGAGGAAACTTGCCGAAACTTCCGGAGTCCTCCATTTCAGCATCTCATAATCGTAACGCCGTTTTGAGACATTCAACGCCATCAATGATTATATTTAGGATTATATATGGCGATTACAAAACTGACCATAGTGCATGCGGCGTGTCCAGCGCTCACCCAGTCAAAGTGATGCCTCTCTCTGTAAGCGTTGCGAACACGTGCACGGCCAGCGCACGCTGAACAAAAATGGAACTACCATTTGCAGCAATCGCCGCACTCTATACCGTGGTTGCTGCGATGCGATCATCGCTAGCAGATGCGAGCTATGAAGGTACGCGTTTATTGGAGCGGTAGAATAAAGGCAGTAAAGGCATAAAAAAGAAGCCCAAGGTATTTCGGTCGCCATGGCAATTTTCGCTTATGACTATGGTAGAACGGTCTTGAGCACCTAGCTTTCAGTTGGCCTCAAGCGAAGCTTTGACGTCTGCTTTCGCAGCGGCCACCTGCGCTGTCCCTTATTGGTCTATCCGTGTGTTTCTTAAGAGGGGAGGCTACCATCGGATACCAACGTTTTTGTTTATTGAGATATCTTAATGAAATTTTCAGGATAGACTTATAGCAAAAGCATTAGAAGAACTACAAAATTTCATCAAGTTATGTTCACTGGTTTTCAAGTTACAGCAGAATATTAGGGTAGTGCACATGGTTCTCTTATTCCAGGCCTGGAGTACTTTGAAAAGGTTCTGGAACTGTGAAATTAACTATGATGATTCCCAGATTGATACTCCAAAGGGTAACAGAGCCCTTTTTTTGAATTTTCTTGCTGAAAAGTTTTAGCAGACCATCAAACTTTGTGTTCGTGATTAGGATATTATCAATCAAATTTTGATTAAATATAATAAATTACACACACAATATATTGAAAAAATGGGCTTGTCACCCCCTCAGAAATTTATTCATGTACATAATAAAAAAAGACTTATAGAAATCCAATGAGTGGTTTTAGAGATATGGCTGGAATAAGCAGCCTCACTAGCCAAAAAAGTCATTTTGAGAAAACGACGTTTGAAAGTTTTGAGCACATAGGCAGTTCTAAAATGAACCTGCAGCGTAACTGGAGGTGTCCTTTGGCACTCTCTTTCTTTGCCGCCTTTCCCTATTCTCTAGGGATCGCTTCTTAGCCTTTTTCAAGCGCAGAGAATCTTTCTCGGCTGCCCGTTGAATGGCCAGGTGGCCAGGTGTTAGCCCCACTGATGAAGCTAGCTCTTGGGTGGCCCTGTAGCAGCCAGCATTGTATCTTAGCACTGCATCATGCAGTGCTGTCTCCACAGCAATCAGTGACGCATGCTGCTCTTTGGGCATGAAGGACCACAGCACAGAGTGAAAGGACTCTGATGCATTCTGCGTCTTTGCTCCCAGGCAGCGTTGCAGAAGAGAAGCCTGTGAGAGCCTCTCATAAATGGGTAGAAGTGCATCTGCAACATAGCGTGGCAGCTTGTACGAATGCTTTGGAGGTGGAACACCGGTAATCTTGCTGGCATTGTGACGACACCAGGAGTCTGCACCCTCTGGGCACAAGTCGTGGTGCGGCTCCTCATCCGTCGACGTCACATGGTGGTACGATGCCATCACTGCCCGCCGCATTGCAGCCACATCATCGGAATTGTTCCGTAGGGCCCAGCCATAAAAATCTGTCAACTTGTCGATGAGGGCCTTTGTCAGCCTGCCCTTCCCTCCCAAAGCCTTGTCACTTTTCTGCACAAGGTTGCGAAGTGCAGTCCCCATCCTCTTCTGAACGTGGTTCAGGCATTCCTCTTTTGAAATGGGGACCAGTCCATAAACATTTTCTTGTACAAGGGCAGAGAAGGTGGAACTATCTCCATCAGACACGAGCATTGTGTAACGGAGGTTGTTCTTCGACAGTGAGCGTGAAAAGAGGATGATAGCTGCCTCAACCTCCATTCTCCCTGATTTAGAGTCGGTGTTTTTCTGGCACACATGATTCTCCAGCCAGCATGCATAGTCTGCGTCTCCAGGCTTTGGCCCTACTTGGCAACCAAGGCACTGATTAGACAGAACAACGGCGTCCAAGAAAAGGCCCGTATGGTATTCGATAATTGCCCCGACTCCAATATTGGATGTGTGCCCACGCTTGTGCCATGTTCCATCATAACAAACTGTTATATCCCTGGTGAAATATTGATCCATTTCTTTGTAAGTGGCTTTTACAGCAGAAGCAGATTCTGCATAGAAATTTTCTATGCATTGTGTCTGCGGTTCCCTGACTTTCTTCAGGTGCTTCTGAAAGGTCTTGTGATGGAGGCCACGATGGGACACGTTCATCGCTGCCCAAAAGTCGTTGAGAGCTGTTTGTCCCTTGCCTATTTGTGTTGTTGCCATAATGGCTCTTACATTCACATCAAAGGCCTTTGTGTCATCCTGACGAGATGAACTCCATGAGCTTGAAACTACTCCACAATGCAAGCATACTAGCTCAAGCTTTGCAGCAAGTCCAACTTGGGTGCCTCCTCGTACCTTCATCCCAATCGCGGTGCACCGGTGGCACGGGGTTTGAGATAGCAAGTCGTCTAGGGCATCCATTTGCACAAGTAAAAATTTTTCGCCTTCACTTGTAGCGGTGACAGCTTCATGATCGCGCTCCATTGCCTGAAATTTCCGCTCCGTCGCTGGCATAGCGCCAAGTTCTCTTTGCACAGCAGCGCGTTGTTGATCCGCCGCCTCTTTCTCCTTGCACGTCAGGAAACTTGTTCACAAATGCACAGTTGACGACGCGATCGCACTCGAGGCCGATGAAAGAGAAGATGCGGAAGCACGAGACACCAGGCGCACTTGTAACGACAAATTCTTGCACCAGCGGAGCAGGAGTCCCGTTGCTAGGCGCTTCAATGCGACCACTCTCTTGCGTAGATGAAGCAGAAGCTGCCCCACAGGTACCATCGGCGCGATCACCGTCGGCGCACGTGCGAGCGGAGAGCCTCGCCGCGCGGACAAGCTTCATAGCTCGCTTCCTTGCACCGAACGATAGTAGCGTCTTCTTTTTCGTTGGGCGCATCGTGAGCGAACACAACGGTCTCGTATAGACGGTTGAAAATCGTTTCGAAGACAGTTGAAACGTGGAGAGTATGCGAACGGCTGCAACGATACACGGAAGCGAGCGGAACACAAAGACGCCGGACGGAGGAGGAGCAGACAAGCGGCCGCATCGGCCGCATTATGCGCAAGAGCACTACATCATCGCGCGCAGCAGCCAATGGCAGTCGCGGGCTCCCCCGCGTCCTTGGGGAGCGCGCGCTTCGCCCAATCCCAGCTGCGCGCCTCAGCCGCGGGAAACTTGAAAGCTCTCGCGAGCCCTCCAATCATGAGCGGCTTGCTCCTCTCCTGCGCTGCCGCCGGCGACGCAGGTGGCGGGGAAAAAAAGAGCAAGAATTAACAAACAAAACAACACCAATATGGCGGCGCTCCGTCGAGCGGTCGAGAAACTGCGATCACGCCAAGTTGGGGTATTTTGAGCGCTCGCGCGCCGCTCGAGGGCCGCCGCGGCATGTTCTAAACTTTATTTCAAATGGTTTCGCGACGAATTAGACGTTGATATTTACAGAAAAGGTAGTTTATGACACATACTGCCCGAATATGTGGTTTGCCAAAAATCGACTTTTTCGCGATTTTTCGATTTTCAAAGGTCGCGTCCCCCCTTAAAGAAACGTACGCAAGTTTGTTTGTTGGTGAAAAGGATGTGTGTATATCGTCGTTTGGAGACAGATTTTGCTAGTTCTTTTTTATTATACAGAGTTCCTGGTGATAAAAAAAAAATATTTGCAATGCTGCTTGAGATTTCCATATATCAGTGAGATTTGTTTATACGCCATTGTGAAACCGCACCGCCAATGCTTATGCTGACGGGACTGTTACAGCCCCCTCCTTCCGCCCTTTTTAAAAATGTTAAAACAAAAAAAGCTATCTCTCCTTCCTTTTCCCATTGTGAGAATCTCCCAGATTCAGAATTCTCGAACTTGGCAGCTATCTGTGTGCAAAACACTATACTCATGCCTTCTTATTATTTCTTGCTGATGTGAAGCAATGTCAAGTTGTGTAGAAGACTTCTAATGCTTTGCTGTACTTCGTTTCCAATCCGTTTCAGCTGTCAGTGTTATGCCAACATTGTGGAAGTTGACACCGTCATTTGATGGCGTACGAAGTAACATTGTCGTTTGAAGTGCCACTGAAGAAATCTTGAGGTTTATACTTTTGTACCGTTTCATGTAATCCTTGGCCATCCGGGCCGCTTCACACACACTGTGTTCTTGTTTTGTGTGGTGCAGGACCAGAGCTCGAAATATTACGATTGGCCTGTCCGAGCTTGTCAAAACTGTGACGGCGAGTGAGCTGATATGTCTTGAGCAGCTGGTAAGTTGGCATTGTTCACATAGTGCTGCAAACACCTCTACGTTGAACTACTATGCGACGAAGTAGTGAAGTGTGACAGGTGAAGTGTCTCGGCAACTCTATGATTAAAGCAATACGCCCACTGGCTATGTGCTGACATTTCACTCAAAAATCACCTTGCATCAAAAGCAAGCATGCACGAACTCAGATTTGAGGTTCGAAGCAAATAGTGTACTGCACATATTGCAAAGAAAAATAGCTGTAATTATGTTTGGTCATGATGAAACTAGCTTGCATAATATTTTTTGGAAATGGAACTAGGTCTCTGCAAGCGTCTTTTTTTTTTATGTGAAGGGGGAGCAAATTCAAATAGTAAAAGAACGTGAATAGTAATAGGTTCCAAGTTATAAGCGGTGAAACATGCCAAGTTATAAAGTTTGATATACTTAGCGTGTATAAGCCTTCTTAACGAGCTTTTACACTTCAAAGAAGATAAGTCGCATTGCAGGTCTGTCAAAAGTTCTCAAGCCACTATCTTATGTATTCCTATGGCCAGTGTGGGCCTGGAAACACTGCAGCCCGACACTGCAGCGAAACCACATTTTCAAGGGGTTATACACATTCACATATTTATTCATTCGTTCATTTCAAATACTTCAAAATTCTGAATAATTGAAGTTTGTGTGGAAGCTAATTTGAATACTGTACTATTCGTTCTAATATTAGAAACGCTAAATTATTCACCCATCCCCAATTGCAGCATTTTCACTTTTTACACTGTCGTTGCGTCGTCGGTGTAGTCACCAAACCCCATTGGTGTTCAGGTGAAGGAACTGGTGAAGAGCGGCGACGTTTCCTCCGCGGTTCTGCGATTTCTCTGGGAAAGGTACACAATGGAGCAGCCAGACACCACCAGAGAAGACTGCCTTGCAGCCACCCAGCTGCTTTCTATGGTTGCCAGGTTTGTGCCACAAGCATGCCACTTGACCTGAATGTCGTATGACACTACTACAGTAAACTGCTGTCAGTTCTGAAACGGTTTATTTGTTCTCTACAGGAGTGCAACAGCTGTTCCAATTGCGCTAATTTGATAAAATTGCTTATTTGTGCGCCGAGCTGAGCCAGAATCATAAAATTTGCTGAAGTAGCGCCACGCTGCGCCTAAATGCCTGACCAACTTCAAAATTTTCTCAATTGTGCAAATTTCGGCTGGAAATGAAGGCCACTTGTAGCTTGTGTCATCAATCAATTCAGGGATCTAGGCACGCAGACCCTAACCTTAAACCACCGTGTAAGATATATTTTGCCAGGACGATTGCGAAAGGTGATCGACCAGATGAAGCAACAACGCCGCGCGTCCAGTGGTCTGCTGGCCGCAGCGGATATTTGTCAACGAGACAACGCAACTTTAAGACAAAAATGTGTTGCCGTAGTCAGCAACATTTCAAGGAAAATATGAATTTCCAAGTCAGCAAACGCCGCTATGGCATGTTAGCAACTAAAGCTGAAAACGTACGAACTCGGCATGCTGCAAATGCCGATGTTGCCGGCTACCACGTTAATTAATTGCCATAGCAACGGCACATGCGATAGATATCCGGTACCGTCGTCAGGCCAATGGGCGCTTGCCATGGTTACTTTGTCTGGTCAAACGGGCCTTGCAAGCGAGCCGAGGAGTTGTGTTTTATACCAAAACCATTTGTGGGAAAAAAAAAGTGGGAAGGGGGGGGGGGGATAGTAGTTTGAAAATTTCTTGGCCTTGTTCTAACCCATGCAGAATGCCACACAAGTCACCTTCGCTGCAGTACAATGGAGGCCTGTGAAAAAGCATTTTAAGATTTGGAAGGGGCTAACGGTAGTAGTCACTAAACACAGTGCAGTTTGTTCAATTACTTATGCGTGTATGTGCTGTATCATTGCGAGTACTAATATGATCGCTCATGTCTAAAAACAGTAACTGGCAATCATTCGGAGTACTATATGACATTTATGCAACCCTAAAAATATCAAACAAAACTGTGCGTCGTGTATTTTTTTTTGCTACCCCTACTTCTCAGTTTTACGATTCTCCCGAATCTTAAGATGACTATCTTGGCAGATCCACATTTGAATTCTCAGAGTTTTTCAAACGATTTGACAGGTGTCGCAGATTCTAACCTGGACTTTGTCATTGTTTACTAGGTAAGGTGGTTAAAAAGATACTACTTTCATTGAAACAGTAGGGGTAATATTCGCTCTGCATGATTTAAAGGATGTTAATGGTTTGCACGTAGTTTTTAATTTCTTTTTTTTTAATGTGAGCCTTCTTTGTCGAACTGCTCAAAGTTTGGTTTTTCGTGATAAAAAAATGAATGGTTTTTTCTCCAGTAACCTCCTCCAAATATGGATTTTAGTGCTACAAAAGTAACGTTTTGCTGCTCCAAGAATTGCTCCGAATTCTGTTTCTGCTGTTGCACCCTTGCCTCTGTCAAAAGTGCTGGCCGGCAACCCTCATTTTTCTACGGCAACTAGCCTTTGCTGTAATATTCAACTTCGTGTACTCATCTTACATGTGCCAAGCCCTAATAAGTAATGGCAGTGATGGTTGCAGTAGCACTACAGTCCAGCTTTGTGGTGCTTAGAAAACAGTGAACCCATCACCCATGCCATTGCAAGATGTTAACTGCCATGATGGTGAACTCGCACAAAAAAAAAAAAAGAATGGTGACACACTGCCTTCACTCTTACTACAAATGCCTTTTCAAAAGTTGCATTATTTTATGTGTTTGGATAATTGGTGACTAATCGCATCACTTTTTCTTCATTTACATTTGCGACATCCGTTATAGAAAAAAAAACAGAAATGCAAGATCTACAAAAACATATATTGTAACGAACAAATACAATGCTGGAAACTGAAACAACTATTTATTTATGGCGAACTTGTGCCCGTCAACTAAATACACAAAGGTTGTCCTGAGCTCTTTAGTGAAAAACCTCGTCAACGTCTTCTTTATGCGTCTCACCGCGTGCCGCTCCTTCAAAAAACCGCCAGCCTTCTTTTTCCAGCGCGTGGTGTGGTGACATGCGCAGCCAGCGTTGCATGGCGCGTTTAGCTTGGCGCGTTTGACTTGTAAGTTGGTCTGGCAGAATTCATAAGAGCAGGAAGCGGCGCAAGTCTTCGGTAGGTGCTTAACAACATGCGGCAATATATAATTGTCACACTTAAATTTTAGGCTTGTGCTGATATTCTAAACACTTCGATTCGAATTTAAATTGAAGAAAATTTTGAAGTATTCAAAATGAACAAATTTGTTTATATATTAATCCACATGTAACTTTTTTTTTTGTGAAGCTGGTTTCACTGCAGTGGAAGGGTGCCAAGTCGTGAAGGCACCTATATCTGCATGTAAATTATTGTAAAAGTGGTTTCACTGCAGTGAAGAGGTGCTACGCCATGAAAACGCCTATCCAGGGGAAATTTGCTCTGCCCTCGAAGCCCCATGTGAAGGTTAAATGAAGGTATTAATGTCACAGCGATTAAGTTTAAAAACTTGTTATACATTTTAATATGCTCTAAATATAGTAAATTTCAAAACATAACATATTTTTTACAGATTATTACTTGCATTCTACTGGAAGTCATATCCTGCTACTATTCAAAGTTATTTCCACTTTCTTTGAACCAAAAGGAATGGCATTTGCACAGGCTTTGTCTCAATTAAACAATATATATATATAATTACAGGCTTGTTGGGTCATCACTATTTGAACAAGACTATTAAACTTCTCTCAAAGCTCAACATACATCTTCAGGTAGTGAATTATATGAAATACCTGGCCAGAATAACTTGAAACAACGCATTCTAGACATGCTTTGTATCTCGGAAAATCGCTTGACTTGGCTTGGTTTTCCGTGTCAGTTTATAAGCCAGTGAGCTGTATGTTTTACGTGTTCCCACCGATATCGCGGCTGCATTTAACAACGGTGCCGAGTACATTTGCAGTTAAAATATTGCAAGCTCTGTGCTTGCAATCGAAATCAAAAGGAGACTTCGAAATCAAAAGGAGACTCTTCATGGTTTTTTACTGCAAGCATTTCGCCAGCATTTGTTTTTTTTTTCTGGAGGCCTAGTCTTGGTTCTTGCCGTCTTTCATCTCTCTTTTGCAAAGGCTAGTAAATGTGATGTTTGTTGCAACAAGATTTTTCGTTTCTTTTTTATTTTATTTTATGCAGTGCCGATAACAACATGGTGGTAAAAAACTTGGAGCTCCTCGTCTCCGTTGGATTGGGCGAGCGTGGGAAAGCCGACCTTGACTTTTGCAGGCACACGTGCAGCATCATCCAGAAAATGAGCGGTGCTGTCTCGGTAATCTTTTTTTAGCCATGTTGAGAGTCTATTTCCGGCTATTATTGCTTTGCATGAAGCCCTAAGAATTCTCATTGTGCCTCTTCTGTCTTGTCTAGTCGCCAGTGAGAAGGAAGACTTTAGTGCACGTAAGTCATGAGAGTGCTTGGCTGCTGACTCGAAGGTCGCTCGTTCGATCTCGGCTGCGGCAACCTTATTTCGGGAGCCGAAATGCTAGAGGCCCATGTACCATTCAATGTCAGTGAGTGTTAATTAAAGGACACCAGATGGTTGAAATTTCGGGAGCCCTTCACTACAGCTTCTCTCGTAATCGTAGCATGGGCATTTGTTATGCGCTTCTTCTCATCTATACATTATCATAAGCATCATCATCCTTCTGGCTCTTTTCCCTCATCTTTCCCGGGTGTCACCACCATTACTATAGGGTGTGTGCGTGCTCTGCCTTAGACTGCCTGTTCGCTGCTGAGTCCGTGGGCTGTATAAATGCCGTCTAAACCAAGACGTCACAATATCATGGTGATAAAACGTAAAACCCCAGATATCACAGAAAAAGCTCGTTAATTCAAACTCGAAGGCAGTTACAAAACTGTTTGAATTAAGCGGAGTTTAAATTAGCGGCCGGGCACTAGAATGAACGGTCATCTCACCACACTTGCGGCGGCAGAAGCCAAAGAGGCTTCACAGTTAAACCTCTTTATAAGAGGCGTGCTCTGGACAGCAATTCTTGTCCTTTATATGAGAATTGTCTTATAAGCAGGGGGCTTTGTATGCATTTTCTTATCAACCTGTATTTTACTGTAGGCATACTGGTGTCCCCATTTGTCTCTTATATCAGCGTCTCTTATAAAGGGGTTCAACTGTATTTGAAATGTTATCGCAAACTAGATGGTACTACACATTTGTGGCAGGTCTTTTTGTAAAATAAGCTCAAGGAGATTTAAAAGAGAACGCAATTAATTGATCAGTGACTGAAATGCAAGAAACTAGCATCGACATGGGCATTCATGCGAGCTGTGAACTTTAACGTGAAATATATGATACTATTTATGCTCTAAAACATGTTTATTCATATGGCACAGCTAAGGCAACCAAAATTCACAATCAAATCCAAAACAGCAATTCGCATTAGGTTGCGTTACTTCTGTCATGACTCCGTGAGCATTGTTTACAGCTTGCTCAAGAGCTTCAGCGGTGGGTCTGAAATCTCATCTGCTGAGAAATGCTGCTGTTTCGTTATTTTGTATCACTTGTCTATTTGATTTGGTTTGGTACTGCATATTATTGTGATCACTGAGGACCGGCTTCTGCGAGGAGCAATGAAAACAAAAGGCTCCCAGTTCGAATAGACCATTTCGGATACCAATGCGCTCGAATTATTGGGAGTTTTCCCTTTGGAAATACACAGGGCAGTACCAGGACCAGGACGTCGGTTGGAGTTAGCTGTAAGTTCGAGTTAACGAGCTTTTACTTTATTATCTTACCCTAATATTTACTTATTCATGTAGCAGCACTCAGTAACTTTTTTATCCATTTTGATTTCCTATTTGTGGCTAGTATTGATTTGCTTGAAACCCTAAGAATTGTCATTGTGCATTTGCTGTTTTGTCTAGTTTCCAGGTAAAAGGAAGACTTTAGTACATGTAAGTCATGACGCTCTCTCTTACCCCAAGGACACCTGCTAGATATGTAGCATTGCTAAGGTTTACATATTTACTTATTTATTTATTCATTTAGTTATTTATTTATTTGCAGAATATCTGTATTGCCTCGAAAGCATTATTGCAGAGAAGACAGTTTGTGTACTTCTTGCATCTTTTACAGTACCAGGCAGTAAAACTTGTAAAATAAGGTTAACAATCTCAAAGGTAACAGAATGTTCAAACAAAAACTGGGGCAGTAATGCATGATCAGAAACACAATCGGTAATAAAAATTAAGGCTAGCGGATACACAAGTGTATCCTTCAGGAATATATTTAATAGACCCCTTTCATAATTCGCAAGTGCGCTTCTCGGCACTACATGTTTGCCCTACTAATTGCGGCACCTGTCCTACTTCAAATGGAGACCAGGTCCTAGTTAAACAGGCTGGCGCTCGTCTACTATTATGCGCAGTAATGTCGAGATAGCTAAACCTACATTTTCCAAGTCTTAGTGCAAGTAAACTGCACTTAACACTCTGTTTGAAAAAAGTGACTAGCCACCATTAGTAGGGCAAACTGCATAGCAGGAAAGCTTCTTATGCTCTACGAAGGCCGTTGATAAGGCGACCGACGACACTCAACAGAATCTTCGTGCTGTAGTTACGGCACATAGGGAGCGACTCATGAGGGCCATGTTCATTTCTTTCTGTAGACCAGATCAAGCATGTTTTGATATAACATTAGAATGTGCCTATTCCATTCCTAAGCTTGTCCTCTATTTTTCCTTTAAGCCTGTCCTCTATTTTTGTTTCAGGCTGCCCAAGCACCCCTGCAGCACTTTGAGAATTCCCACAACATGTTCGTTCGGCTTCAAGACATTCTACTGGAAAGTAAGGGTCCATTGCATTCTTCTCTCTGATGAAGTATACAAGCCGGTCTGAAGTACGTACACTTCACACTGTCACAACTGCGCTGCAGGAGCCCACAAAAACCAACTGTTTTGGGGGCGAAGCTCCTTATAGCATGGCTTGTGCTCCCATTGTCGCATGTGACCACTGGTGGCACATACCTGAGAGTGGTTTTTAGAATGTCCGCTGGATGGCGGTACCTGTATATGATGAATACATGATGAAAAGATTTGAGATAGCGGTACTTGGAGTGTTCACTAGATAGATGAACAAACGGACAGGCTCACCGACGGTCACACGGACAGATGCATGGACAGACTGACGAACGCTTTGCCCCACTAATCATCATTCATTCCTTGGATATGCTGTGATTATTTTTTACATCAAACAGTATGCTTGCGTTTTCAGACAGCAACCAGGTTCTTGCTGCTTTAGCTTCTGCCTCTACGAAAAGTTTGACACTTACAGGCAAGCAGGCAAGATGTAAATGGCGACTGGAACCCGCGACTACTGCTGGACTGGATTAACTCCTCACATCGAAAGTGATGATAATGATAACCAAGTGGTACTTGGGTTTCTGTAACTACTACTGTGGGTGCTACAACATTACAATGAAACATTGTGCTGCCCTTCTTTATTTATTTTCTCAGTTGTGGTGGTTTATATATTCGTTTAGGAACAAACAATACAATAGTTTGTGTGACGATGGTGGCTTTTATTGCGACAGTAATCTCCATGATCGTCTCTGTTTGAGCAACAAGTCGCCGTCGTATAAGACTCCACCCGCTTCATTGTTATAACAAGATTAGATGTCTCTACGAATGCTCTCATGCTCTGTTTATCGTAATCGGAGTGAAATATCTATAGTTGTCTCACAGAATCGCAGGACTATTCGCATATATAAAATACACGTGGGAAAGTATAGAAAAACAAGTGTCTTACACACCTGAAAATACAGTAACTAGGTACGGTAACCCCTTTATAAGAGACATTGATATAAGAGACCATTGAGTAAAAGACACACCAGTGTGCCTAAAGTAAAATACAGGGAATAGAAATGGCAGCGAATTCTCAGCACCTTCGCAAACAACAACCGCCGTGACTTTGCTCAGCAACTCATCGAGTCTCGGGTCTAGAAACCGAATGAGAGTGTTGCCATGTTTGCGGAGGACATGACCCACCTATTTCGACGGGCTGACCCTGACGTGCCTAAAGCCAAGAAACTCTGCCATTTGATGCGAGGCATCAAAGAACAGCTGTTTGCCGGCCTTCTTCGCAATCCACCGACGACAGTTGCAGAATTCATCAAAGAGGCTACAGCTATCGAGCGCGCACTGTAGCAACGGTTTTGCTATTACGACCGACCAAACGGCACCTCAAGCTCTGACGGCTGGCAGTGACGGTTCTCTGTGTGAGCTTATTCGCGAGGTTGCTTGTGAGAAGATCCGCAGCTTCCTTGTGACTCCGCAAAAAACGTGCGATGGCTTCAGTTGGAGAATTTGTGCGGCAGGAAATCAGGCAAGCATTTTCGCAGCCCGAATCGCTACCAGCCCAGCGATCTATCAACTATGCTGCAGCCACCCATCGTCCGTTGCCAGTGCCGCACAATTTGTCTGCACTGGCTCATTCTTACAACGCGCCGGCGGCACCAGTCTACAACCCGCCGCCGCCTCTGTTACCAACAACGATGACTCCGCAATATAACGCACATACTGGAACTCCGTTCTACCCGCCATTCTACCCTCCGCCGACACCAGCCCCGCCACGGTGGTCTAGTGGCTAAGGTACTCTGCTGCTGACCCGCAGGTCGCGGGATCGAATCCCTGCTGCGGCGGCTGCATTTTCGATGGAGGCGGAAATGTTGTAGGCCCATGTACTCAGATTTGGGTGCACGTTTTACCCCAGGTGGTCGAAATTTCCGGAGCCCTCCACTAAGGCGTCTCTCATAATCATATAGTGGTTTCGGGACGTTAAACCCCACAAATCCAATCAATCAAATCCGCCGACACCTGCAACTTGGTCGCCGAGGGTGCCTACCAGTCAACCATTTGTTCGCAAGACGGATCTGTGGCGCACTGTTGACTGTGTTTCAATTGCGAAGAAGCTGGACATGTTTACCGCATCTGCCCATATCATGAACAAAGATACCCGACTTATGCGCCGGCTTTTTCACAACCTCATTTCGACACCCGACGTGACAGCGCGCACCTTCAAGCACAGCTGTCAGCTCTGTATCGTCGATCCCGCTCTCCGTCACCTTTGCTGAACCGTCGTAGTTACGCCGACACTGTCTGGGGCAGGTCCCCAATCCCTCATCGGGGAAACTAACAGCTGCGACCTTTGGAGGGAAGGTTGCCGTCCGTCGTGATGCTGGCTTCTTCCTCCTCTGTTGTGCTTACGGCTAATAATCGTGACAATAAGAAGTCTCCTGCTTATAAGAGACATCTCGTATAAAAGACACGAATTACTGCCCAACGCATTCGTCCTATAAAGGGGTTTAACTGTTATTGAAAAATCTGCTGAGTGTGACAAACCCTCTTATGGCATGGCTTGCATAAGCTGCACTCTAACCTCATTGTAACAAAGTTGAATCTTACATGAAAATAAGCTTGTTATATCTGAAAACTCGTTATAAAGGTATCTGTTTGACAGTATGTTAACAGGAGATTTTCCTAATATGTAAGTGCGCTTCTCTGCTATGCTGTTTGTCCCACTAATGGCAGCTAGCCCTTTACTAAAAGCAATGTATTCGAGCACAGTTTGCTAGCGCTATGATGTCGGAAATGTTGACTCTGCTGTCTTGGTATAGGCGCGGATCAAAGACAAGCCCCCAGCACACGCAACTATGGCCTCGTTTCCACTCGAGGCACCACTGGTGCCGCCACTGGTAGGGAGAGTATGCATCGCAGAGAAGCATACTTGCGGATTGGGAAAATATCTAATTGCTAGGCCATTCTTTATTTACTTCGCTACAACCAATATTTTGTTATATATAGGCTCGTTAAATCAATGTTTGAGCATACAAACACACATTTGACTCGACGGAATTGGTGCGCAAAATTTGCACATCATCCAGTGTCATTGTGTCTGTGTCCCCAATCTCGTTCATATAATTAAAAGAGTGCAAGAAGAAGCTATGGACAGCCACCAACTGTTCCAAATCATAGCTAGCTTCAAAGGTAACAACTTTTTGGAACATAGAGATGTACAACACTTTTCTTATTTATTTGTACATACTGCAGGCCCTAATCGGGCCCATGCAGGAGTGGATACATAGAGGTAACATGAGGCATAATAACGCTCCACAAAAAGAAAAGAAAGAAAGTATTGATACACATAGGATACTTCATGATTCACATGTATACATTTTTAGAAAAATCTATCTCTTCTAGACAGTTGACAAAAGATTCCAGCGTAGAACAATTCACAGCATCGACTGACAGCCTATTCCAAAAACTGATGGCCATAGGGAATAAAGAATACTTATGTGTATTGACACGGCTAGCAGGTTGAAAGATGAGCTTATTATGGTTTTGGTAAAAGCCTTAATGGCTGCTTAAATCGAACTGCCTTTGATATTGGTTTAGTCCTTAATTGTGCACTCCTATTCATTTCTCTGTAAGTGGAACTTCTTCTTAACAAAACTTATTTTCCCCGCCCTTTCAACTTTCTTTGAGAGTCTGCTGTAAGGTTACTGAGAAAAGAAGCCAAACCCAGCTAGCATTTCCTTCGTTGCTTCATCTATTCTCTGTGGTTATGATGTGTAAGTTGTGTGAAACTTTTTCGCAGCATTTTGCGACACCAACGTGGATATTTGGATTCCCACCATGGAGAGGGCCCTTGACATTATCTACAGGTACGCCTTGGAGCCGGCCAAAATCGCCGACAATATCCTCCACAGTTTGGCAGAAAAGTTGCTGGCCTCATGCCAGGAGCAAGTGGCCGGTGCAGCACAAAGTGAGTGAATGGAATGCTTGTGGACATGTCAGTAGCAGTATCTTTACTTTGTTTCTTGGAATACAAAAAAAAAGAAACGGAGGCAAAAGGCGTTTCATATGCCTAATAGAGGCCTGTGCACATGAATTTCACCACAGATAGTGCCACAATTGTATGCAGTCAACGACCATTTATTCGGACGCTAAAAATTTGGACATGCGTTTATTCGGGCACCTTCTCGGCACTGCCACTAGTCCCATTAAAGTACTGTACCGTATTTTTGCACGTATAACCCGCCCCTGCATATAATCCGCACCCCCACTTTCAGCTCACCGAGAAAGAAAGAAAAAAAATCCTCGCATATTGCCCGCACATTTGATATACAGGAAAGGCTGTACAAAAGCTACTGCTCAAGCTAAATAACACATATGTAGACAGAAAAAGCTTTATTTAGCAAGCAGAATACGCTGTCTGCAAGGCCAGTCACAATTCACTCACTGTCGCTGCTCTCGCTAGAGCTATCACTTCAGCCGCAGCCCTCACTATTATGCACAAGGTTATCTTCGGTTCCATCCATGTCTTTTGTGATGCAGCATTTCTTGAAACTTTTTCGCACCATCTCATCTGGAATGGCCTTCCATGCCTCGAAATCCACTTGCAGAATAGGGCAATATCAGGCCTTCGGACTCGTCCTGTCGGCGTCAAGTCGTAGCAGCCTTCGGCCATCCACTCGGCGTAATAGCGCTTGTCATGCGCTTTGAAGGGCTTGTTAAGCGACACATCTCGAGGCTGCAACATTGACGTCATTCCACCGGGTATAACAACTAAGTCTGTGCCGTTGCGTGAAAGGCGGTCCTTCACTTCCTCAGTTGTGTGGCCGCGGAACGAGTCGAGAACGAGCATGGACCTCTTTGCGAGCATCACACTGGACTTCTTCTCCCATACCGTCTTGATCCAGTCTACGAACAAGTCACTGTTCATCCACGCGTTCTCGTGTGCGCGCACTACCACACCGGCAGGCAATGAACCTTTGGTAGAGTTTTCCTTTTCAAGATGACGTATGGTCGCAGTTGCGTGCTGTCGGCGAGGGCACAAAGGAAGACTGTGATGCGCTGTTTCGTGTTCCCGCCGGTCAGCACGCTCAACGAACTGCTGCCCGTCTTCTCAATCGTTGTGTCCAACGGCATTTCAAAATAAACAGGAGTTTCATCCGCATTGCCGATTTGCGAGAAAATGTAATTGTGCTGCTTTCGCAGGCCAATTACATATCTCTGGTACTTGAGCAGCTTTTCCTCATAAGAAGCCGGCAAGCGTTGACATATTGTAGTCCGCCGTCTGATTGAGAGCCCTTGCCGCTTCATAAAGTGGTGCAGCCATCCGCGGCTCGCACGGAACTCGCGAGGTAGGCCTAGCTCCCTCGAAAGTCGCCGCGCTTCCACTTGGGCCATCTCGGTCGATACGGCGTGACCCCTGTTTCTCACATCTTCGATGAACTTTACTAGCTCCGCCTCCAGCTCAGGGTAGGCACTGGTCTTGGGGCCACGAAATGACCTACGTTCGCTGTGCGCGGCTTGAAGGCTCTCTTTCTTCTTTCTCCACAGTCGCACGCAGGACTCGTCCACTTCGTACCGTCTTCCTGTTTCGCGATTTCCGAATTCCTCGGCGACGGCGATGATCTTAAGCTTTTGCTGTGCCGTGAAGGCCTGCCGCCGTACGCTACTCATGGTGACAGAACAGATTGACTTAGGCTTGGCGAACGGGTCGGGATGTGAAGAACTAGCAGTATCAGCGAGGTAAAGAGCGCTCACACTCGGCGACAACTTGACAGCACTACCCCTTCTAGTACACTGTAACAGCACCCTGGAAACAACAGAACCGAAATGCATGCCTGCTACCGCGTCAAAAAGTAGTACATCAATTTACTGATAATATCTCTATAGGCACTATGATATCTCATTTGCCTTGCTGAAATAAATACTGCTTTATTTATTATGGTACTTACTTTATTTATTATCGAACTTTCTTAGACAGCACCACCTTTTCGGCAAGCCTTTTCCAAAAGTAAACATGGCGTCCGTGACGTAGGGACATGTGGAGGGTCACTGAGCGGCCGCGAACGTCCAAAAAAATATACTTGTGGTGTGACAGTGAGGTTTTACACTGAACAATCAAATTGTCTCTCCCCAAATGTTTTTCTAAACGCTTCAGCGGTGCAAGCAAGCGAAACCAAAATCGGCCGCAAGCTGCCGTGCTACTTGCAGAGCAACACGAATTTGCGGAAACCGCCTCCGTAGCCTTCGCTACACTGTTAAGGGGCTTCACAGCACAACACGCATTGCTGTGAAGCAGCACTATAGGAAAAACCCCGCGTATTATCCGCACCTCCACTTGGCCACTGAAATTTTTGGGTTTTTGGTGCGGGTTATATGCGCGAAAATACGGTAATATCACGGTTGAAAATTCGGACTCCCCATCGTGCACTGTTGAATTTCTCAGACTCAAATCTGACTGATCAAGTACTACAATGAATGCCACGAGCAGCTGTTCGCGACAATTACAATATCTTAGCTCGGTAGCCTGCACTGGAAGGTTGCACACGTTTACACTGGCTATGGCTAGAGGTCCGGCCAGTGTAAAGTCAATGAAGAAATGACTGCAAATGTCGAAGGCTATGTTATAACTAGATGTAATGGCCATTTTTCGGCTTTAGCAGCCAGTCAAGTACCATTGCATGGCTACCAAGACTAAATCAAGCCAAGCTAAGCCACGCTCGAAGTCAGCTCTGTGTGACATTCAAAACGGCCACACATACGAAACAGACAAAGACAGGGCAAAATCACCAGCGCTGCTGCACGAAGTAGCCTCACGTCGTTCCCTTTCTGGATTTGAGTGTTTGCTTGTCAGTCGTTCTTGTGTCTAGACCTCATCTGCGTTTAGCTCTTTTTTTTGTTGCTTGTCTCTTGTTTGTTGTTTGCAAACTCCCTTTGCTGCACACGACTGCAAGATTCGGCTGAGCTGTTCGTAGTTGTCTGTGATCCGTAGGATGTGCCTCCTCACTAAGCCTAACGAGTGGTTAATCATCCCTTGAAAATTGGAGACCTAATATCGTTTCAGGGGCACTCCGGGTCCAAGCAGACAGTACATGTGCTAACCGAAGTGTTGGCTACTCTTCAGAGTGGTGATAAGAAAAGAGGTGAAAGCCGAAAGCATTTTTTTGTGATGTGGCCAGTGGGGCTGGCCAAAGTGTTTCAACGATAGACATCTTGGTGCCTCATAATGATAATCATTGCGAATGTAGAGAAACTTTGTTAATGACCTGGTGCGAACAGGCATGGTTCAGATGGTTGAAACATGGCCAGATTTCTTAAGTGCTCCTTGAACGGCATTGGTGGTGCCTTGATGTGGAGCTGTGCAATTGGAAAGAGCAGTGGAAACATTGTGGGAACGCCTCTATTCAATAATATTTTGGTGCTGTGCGAGATGCACTTGAATTCAGGGTTTCGCATCGTGGTCAGAATTGTAAATGCTTCTTATCATTCACGAAAACCTGTTATGGGTTATAATGAAGACTTCGTGTTTCACTCTTATTTCTGGACAGTATGCCAATTTCATTTAACTGCTTTGTACATTTTCCTTGGCGTCTTGTTGAAACATGAACAGGCCTAACAATTTGAATAAAAAGATGTAGGTAAACTGAGCTGGGAATATGGAACACAGTGCCAGTTAGTAAAGCTTCATTGTGACTACAGTGTGACCGACATAGATGAAAAGCAAATAGAGAAAAGCATTGCCGTTTTGAACTGAAGCCTATTGAATTAACAACATACACCATAATTGCTATCATCATTTGCAGACTTTTTCTCGCGATTATAGGGCTCCAAGAAGAATGTGCACAAGTTACGCGGAGATTTTGCAAACGCATATGAACTGTGCAATAGTCCTAATGTGTGTAGTATTTACATTAAAGAAAATAAAATTACTTGGAGCACGAACGAAATGCCCTTTTTTGTTTAACAGAATTAGCACATACTTTAACCAGTCAGTCGCGGCTACTGCCACCGCCCTCTCAAAACGCATCACCCTTGGTTCTGTTCAGCATGTTTGAATGTCCCATTTAGTTGAAGCTCTTCTCTACAATGCTGGAAGAAACTCGGTCCCACGACACGGCGATACGAAGGACCTAAGTGTTCGCACATAATTGGAAAGGCTTTCTTCAACAGCATGAAACGTGTATCAGTAAGCATGCACTCTTTTCTTTTGTACCGATCGTGCTAATCCTCACACGTGTGAGAACTTCACGCTGAAGTGCTTGGCGCTGGCATGGTTTCCGTTTTTTTTTTTTTTTTTTTTCAGAAAAGTTTACAACAGCGGGGTTGAATTTTGCTATGTATATATATAATTACTGTAGCCCATTGCAAGAGAACAGTAAAAACGCGACGTGGGGATTGCAAAACCTAAAGTTCCAAAATCAGCAAAGCGCGCCTTGCAGCACGGACGTAGAGAACGAGAAGAACAGTTGGCGCGACAGGCCTTACGGGCCCTCGTGTGCCTCCGGTGCCGAAAGTTGTGCTTGCCGTTACGCGAGCATGCATTCATTATTATAGTTGTAGAGATGGCGAGATAGAGGGGGGCAAATGCTCGCGCAGTTCCAGCAACCCGTGAAGAGATCTCTGTGTTCGTACATGGTATTCCAGAGACCCTAGTTCGGGGCAAGACCTCAGAATACGGGAATTCACACTTGCAGCCCATTTGACTACACTCACCTGCTCGGCAGGGCAGGCGCCCGTCCAGAGAATCCAAAGGTTCAATGTCTCTCCGTGTGCGTGCCAGCGAGCTGGCTCAAGCGGGTTGGTGAGCGCGAAATATGCAATACACATGTACATATATTTTGTTCGTAAGGCTGACAAAATATTAGGGGTGCGCAAATTATGCCAGTAGATATGGTTCGTGTTACCTATGAATGTGACTGAGCGCAGCCCTAGATGTATGCAACAGATTGTCAATAATTTAAAATTCAACCATACTAAAAATTCAGCCATATCGACTATATCAGAAGGCAATACAAAGAAAGTGCTTTGTTTCGTGTCTCTCTTTGCCTTTCGTCTGTGTCAGTCTTGCCATAGCCACAGCATATTATGTTGACAAATTATGAGTTCTTCCCTAATTTTCTTCTCTAAGCTCGTCTCAGTTCTCCAGCCTCACTGAACAACGTGACGATTTCTCTGCCACACAGCAAACCCACAGGATTCTGAGGGCTTGCAGAACGAAGAGAGCGAAGAATCGACGGTGCAGGAATCGCCCCAGACGCCCTCGCGCGAGTGTTCAAACCTGCTGCTGTCTCGCGCGCTGGCTTGCGTCGGTCACGTGGCACTGCGACAGCTCATCTACCTCGACGTGGACGTTTTTGCTCAGCTGAAGCGGAAACGCGAGTCCGCAAAGGACAAGAAGGAGCAGGCCGTGAACAAGAAGAAGAAGCGGCAGTCAATGTCTGCTACCGGTCACGTCCTTGCCCAGAGCCAGGTGAGGCAGGATTAGAGATGAGAGATGGATGGGGTGGTTGTTGCGGCTTGACCTGAAACATAACTACTATATAGTATGCTTGTACGAATATTGGAATGAATATCGCAGTATTTGAAATTAACGAATAGGTGTAGATAAGCTCGCATGTAACTCTCGTAAAAGTGCCTTCACTGCAGTAGAGTGGTGCTAAGCCATGAAAGCACCTACCGTATATTGGAAATCTGCATTGTCGCGAAGCCAGACATCAAGGTTAAATGAACATATCACCCTCACATCAATGCATTTTTTTTACGTTTAAAAGCTTGTTATGCTGGCTTATGTGCTCTAAATACAGTAAATATTAAAACATAACACATTTTACAGGTCATCACTAGCATTCTGCCAAAATTGAAATCCTGCTATTATTCAAAGTTGTTTCCGCTTCTTTTGAAATGAAAAAATGGCATTTACATTTCAATTTAAAAAATGTATATGTTGTGCAGGTTAGTTAGATCATGACAAATATGTCCATTTTTGTTTTGTAGTATGTATGTATATAATATTTGCAGTGGAGGGAAATCTGCACCAGTTGCGCCAACTGGACATTACTGCACCATACTGCCCCAAAAGAGTCTTTTTTGTCTAATTTGTGCCGTTTCTGAGCCAAAAGGTGGTTTTGGAGCCGAAAGTAATGTTGATAGCACAAATCGTGAGCGTATGTTATATGATGGTTGCCATCTTACACATTTGGGCTGCAGCAAAAGCACAGAATCGGCCAACCAATCCATCCCGACATCCGCGTGGTTGCGCGGTATCTTTTCTGGCAACCATTGGCAAAGAACAAGGCGATGCGGCGACTGCAGAACAACGTGCCAGTATGACTTATATATGTACAACAAAAACTGACGTGTGTGTCACATCGCCGCTTTTAAGTGCACGCTTTTAATAGCCGGCGACCTGAGAGCGCTGAGGCCTTGATCGCTGCGGCCCTCATCGCTGCTGCCGCAATCGTCGTCCGTGTTCAGCGTACACCACTTTGCAGAAACGAAGATGCAGCTCGTTGTTACAGAGCTAAACGCTCTGGATCGCGGGCACCGAGGCGGCAAGCGTCAGCACGCTTGTTCATAAGGCGACAGCCCAAATGTGCCTTCGTCCGCTGCCAGGATTGCTGAAAAATCGCTTGCAAAAAGCTCACTTTGTCGCGTTAGCGCAATAGGCTTCTTGCCGCGTCTGGGCACAGTCTCAAGCGGTGAGGGCGCAGGTGGCTCGGCATTGTGTGTAAGTTAAACGGGCAAAGTGCTACACGGAACTAGCCAGTAGACGATCGCCTCCCTGTGACCGTACCGCGATCTAAAGATAGCCTGTGTCAGTTTTTGCTAAGTAGCAGATCACGGTATATAATTATCGCTGACAGCCGATATGTTTGTATCGTCGCTGTGTCAGTCTCTTCTTTGCCTGCGTATCCTGGACTTCGCAGTAGTTTTGAAATGCTCTTTGGCGTCGCCACCACGTACCATTGGACAGTTGTGCGAAAATTCCAACCATTTTTGATTATTGGCAAAAAAAAAAAGAGAGATGGCTTCACTGTGGGTACTTTCGGCAATATTTGCTGTGGCACTGTATTATTCCTTCTTTATTGGTGATGGCGCATGTAAAGAAATGTAAATTGGTAGTACTTGGTCATTGGTCTGTGCACAAAGGTGGTGGGGCAGGGGGGCGCAAAGCCAGCCCCCATACATTGACATATCAGGAAGTGGGACACTGTGATGAACCGTCATTCCCCCGCCTTGGAGAGGAACCCTGCGCACGCTTATGTATTTGGATGTTAATGCGTGCTACGTTTAGTGCGTAGTTAGCTGCGTTTCCGGCAGGTTCCCGGCATGTATGTATTAACGAGGTTTCCCTAAAACGAGCTTTAAGGGGGGGTGCTACACCTTCCAAAAACTCTTTTATTTTTGCGAGTACCTCAGTCAAATTTGGAGAGCCTATGTAGATTTTACTGCTGATTTCAAAAATCTAATTCTTTTTTTGCTGTGACAATTAGTTTTAAAGATATAATGAACTGCGACTTTTTCAATTAAGGCCTAATTAGCTAATTAACTGTAACTTGGATATTGATGTGCAACCTATAGAACCAATTCGGTATGTTCACAGTGTGCAATAAAGTAAAAATCATTGTTCTGGGCTATTTCGAAGCAAAGTTGTGGGATGTTGAATATGACATGAAAAATTTCCCCATCTACACTTGAAACAAAAGATCCATTTAGAGAATTTTCTCCAAAAATTATTACAATAAAACTTACTTTACGACACATCCCCTGCATTTATTTTCGAAACAAAAAAGAAATCGTAATGATAACCCAGATAGAACAAGAGATATTGCTCCGGCATAATGGGAAGCACATGAAAATTGTCGTTTTGAGAAATCGAGAAAAAACGTGGGCACACATTTTTATTGCAGAAGATGCAACAAGACAACCTGAAAACGCACCAGAAGCATAGTCTGAATGCATTCTGTGCTCATGCCTCCTCTTCACTAGCTTCCGGAGTTCCAATGAGGCTGTTCTTTTCTTGTTGGAGACAATGCTGCGACGGTGGTCTTTTTCTCTCGCTCTCCTGGCACCAGCACTTGTCGCATTCATGTCCATTTCACCTAAGATTGCCGTTGCAGCATTCAAATTGCCCGTGTTGAAGCGCAGCACTGCTTCTGCAACTGCTGCTTCAACAGCGAACAGGGACGCATGGTGCTCCTTGGGGGCCAAACTCCAGATTACCGAATGTAGGCTCTCGTTGGAGTTCTGCGTTTTGCCGCATTCGCACCTCTGAAGCAGGGCTCTTTCCGAAAGCCGGGTATAAACCGGTAGTAATGCCTCTGCCACGTCTTTCGGTAGATTGTAGGCATGCCTGGGGTCGGGCTCACCCTTTGCTTTTGCGGCATTGTGCCGACACCATGAAGTTTCACCAGCTGGGCACAGACTGTGGTCCGAGCATTCATCAGTGGAGGTGACGTGGCGGTATGTGGCCATCACAGCCTTTTGCATCTCGCCCACGTCACCTTCATGCGATTTCAGAGCCCGGCCATAATATGTGCTCAGCCTGGTGATCAGCTCACCTGTGAGCCTGCCTTTCCCACCAAGGCCTCTTTTCCCATCGCACTTTTGTTTCTGCACCAGGTTTCTCAATGCGGTGCCCATCCGTTTCTGTACATGATTAATACAGTCTTCCTTCTGCACGTCAATGTAA
This sequence comes from Rhipicephalus annulatus, assembly GCA_013436015.1. Lineage (NCBI taxonomy): Eukaryota > Metazoa > Arthropoda > Arachnida > Ixodida > Ixodidae > Rhipicephalus > Rhipicephalus annulatus. The sequence goes on from WOVY01010326.1 coordinate 74,101, forward strand.
CCATACACCTTGGCGTCTTGTATGGCGCAAAATGTCCTAGAGTCTCCATCAGACAGCATAGTTGTGTAGCGCAGGCCATGGCGTTCAAGCGACCTCTGAAATAGAATTAGAGCCGCCTCCACTTCCATTTGCCCCGCTTTGCTGTTCGTATTTTTTTGGCATTTGTGGTTAGCCTTCCATTCTTGATAGCCCTCGCTACTAGGCTTTGGGCCCACCTCGCAGCCTAGGCAAAAGTTGGAAAGAACGACGTAGTCCAACACGTAGCCACTAAATAATTCGATAACTGTGCCCACGCCGATGTGGGAAGAATGGCCTCGCGTCTTCCACGTGCCGTCGTAGCTAACGGCAATATTGCCCCGGTGGCCGAAGCACAAGTCATCATAAATTGTTCTAACCTTTTCCGCACATTCGCTCATAGCGGACTCAGCCGCTCGCGTTGCAGCGGGTGCCAGCGTGCTCTTCAAATGCCGCTGAAACGTCTTGTGGTGCATACCGCGGTGTGAGATGCCCATTGTTGCGAAAATATCGTTCATTTTCGTTTGGCCGTTGCCGGTAGCCACCATCGCCCTCGAAGCGAGAAGATTTACTTCAAACGGATTGCACGTTTTCGTGCCGTTCGCGCGGGGCGAAGTCCATTCATTCGCGATCTCGCCGCACCTTTCACACTGCACTAGCACTTTCACGGCAAGTTCGTAGTCCCGATCCCCTCTGACGATCGTAGCCGGTCCGTGGCAGGCTTTGCAACACAAGGCACCCATTATCGCGTTTAGGATATCTAGATGCATAAGCAGATAAGGAGCAGCGTGGTCCGAGTCCTGTGCGGTTGCCTCGCTACAACTCGCGGTGAAAAAGTCAATTTTCCGTGCAGTTGCTGGCGCCGATGAAAGCCGGTCGAGCGTCGCTTTCTCCCGGGCATGATTTTCTTCAACTTCGGCGTTTGTCACCACCTTGGCGTCGATTCGTAGTCGTCCGGAGTTCGCTTCACCGTCATCGTCGTCGGAGGCAACGCGCTCGGTCGCACCATCGCTGAACGGTCGCGGAGCGTCGACACATTGTTCGTCGGAGTCAACCAAGGGCTCTGATGACTTCGTAGACTTTCTCCCACGACCTTTGCGTTTCCTGCGACCAAATGCGTGCACGGTCCGATACTTTTTTGCGTTTCCAGGCATGGCGATACGATCAGAAGCTTCAGAGTGCTCTGCCGATTTCGAGGCGTCACAGCGGTAACCCTTTCAAAATGGCGTCGGGTCGCGTATGCAGGCGCAAGCCGCGAGCTTCCAGCCAACCGGAAAGCGCCATTTCAGTCACGTGCGCCGTTTAGCCAATGGCAGTGAGCGCGGCTCTTCGTCTTTGAGGCCCCATTTTTCGAGCCGGGGAAACGCTCAATGTTGCTTACTGAATAAAAAAAACAGCTGAAAACGCGTTCTTTCAAACAAGACCAAAATGGCGCCGATCGAGCGCGTAGTTCCCGCGTATCGTAGAGCCGAAACCTGCGCTATTCGCCCTCAATTTAAAGGGCAGGACGCCCGTTTTCGGTTTTTTAAAGTTGAATAACGATAAAAGTTGATGGTATTCGGCTATGAAATTTTGTAAATAGGTGCGCAATGATGTCGGGAACGCGAAAAGAAGGTCCGCGAAAACTCGATTTTTTGGCTGATTTTCGGTCACGAAGTGCCGCGTCCCCCCTTAAATGTATGTGCATGTGTGTGTGCTGCTATGAACTTCATGCTACAGCTAGCTTGGTGCAATATCCTTCACTATGAACAAAATTCACATAGTGTTGACCAAGGTAAAAAAAAATATATTTAAAAAATCCGTTACTACCTTATGTCACCATTTCTCTACATAATCCTACTTTTGTTTATTTTTCTTCTTATTTTTTGGGCTTGATGCTTTTCTATAAATGATTATGTAAGCCGAGGGAACAGTAAATTTTCTCCCTCTGTGTGGATCATAGAAAGTCCGTGTGTGCCCCAAACACATGGGTAGCTGCTCCAAAAGCAGATTTGCCATCTCCAATGGCTGCTCCAAAATTCTGGAAGGCATTCCTACCACTGTATTTAAATTCGATTCGAAATTATTCAGTCAACATCGCTATTCGCTTCAAATTTGCTTAGAACCTAAAATTCACTATTCACACAAGCCTACTATTTAGCGCATAAAAGACTGACAGTGCCGTGTCCTGTCTTTTTCCTTCTATTGTTCTTTGTCCTTTCTTGCATTAAAGGCACATTAATAGATAGGGCTGTGGGAACAGCAAAATTTTGAGTGTGAAGTGAATTCAGCTATTTAACTGCAATTGCAAATCAAACCGAATAATTTTCGACTGTTTCTCGAATGCTTCTAGAATGTTTTTCTAGTATGTTTTAGAAACGTATTGGAATTCTGAAATGTTTCTAGAATAAGTCAAAGCAAAATTGCAGCAAAAAAAGTCGGAGAGGCTTGCTAAGCATATTCTTATGAATTGGTGTGGTGTTTCATAGTTGTCTTGTCAAGAATGAGGCAATGCAGTGGGCAAATTGTATTTACGTACATGATTTGGTGAAAATAAAGTGTTGCTAACAACTCTTCACACGTGACAGGCAATGATGCTATTTCTTTGGCGTCTCCTCCTCTTTCAACGTCTGTAGAAGCCCGACTGATGTGGTGGACAAACACGTGCACCCTTTGAGTCCGAAGTTTCAAATCTGCTTCGTAGACTTCACTATATAAGAGCATCTGAAATTTTGGATACCAGAAATCTGTGGCGTCTGATTTTTCGGGCTTTCTGGCCAAATTTCGGTTCCAGAACAGCATTAATTGAGCCCCCATAAGCCCGACTGATGTGGCGGACAAACACGTGCACCCTTTGAGTCCGAAGTTTCAAATCTGTTTCGTAGACTTCAATATATAAAATCATCTGAAATTTTGGATGCCAGAAATCTGTGGCCTCTGATTTTTCGGGCTTTCTGGCCAAATTTCGGTTCCGAAACAGCATTAATTGAGCCCCCATCTCTGCCACATCTATCATGTCCACGTTGTTTTCTCGAGTCAATACATTAGCCCCGTAGCGGAGCCAGAAAGCAGCTTTGCGGCAGTACGAGCATAGTTCGTTAAATTAGTTAGAAAAGTAAAATTCTAGTGCAGGTTGAATCGAATAGTAAACGCTATTAAAAATTTTCGAAATTTTTAATATTCGCTTGCCCCTGCTTTTTACATGGACCACAATAAAGTTCTTTTTTTTTTTCAATTGTTTAGGTGTGTTTACGAGCTAAGCCTAGCAAATTGTAAAAGACAACACATTTTACCGCATGTAACCTTCACTCCACTACTATCAAATCCTGCTATGATTTGAATACACCTCGGTATTATTGTATGGTACTAAATATCGTACGCATACACTCTACTTTGAATCAGAAATGCAATATTCATGGAAGCCTAGTCAGGCTTCAAGTTTGATATAGTGACTAGGTCATGTGGTGTTCCACTGTATGTGATGTAAAGTCTTGTTTATTCACTTTAGGCAGTGCCTTGTGTCAGCGTCTTTTATGACATAACAGCTCAATGAAAAATTGGCTACAGGAGTTTCTTTCTTGGGCTGTGGTTAGGAGTGTAGCTCACTATTAAAACTCATATTTACGTCTCTTGTTTACATTCACTTGTGTCTTTTCTTTCTTTCTCTAGGAGGCGCCTGAGAACCAAAATGCTGAAGATGAGATGTTGGGTCCGGTGACAGAAGACACGGACGCGGAGTACATTGTTCACCTGTTGGACAACGTGCTGCTAAGCAGTGAGCACTGTCTCCATCTGTTTGTGCATTGGTTTGACACCTTTAATTTACCTGCTATACTTGATCACAACCTGAGAAAAAATGTCAGCACAGCCCACAGTCACTGCTGTCCCCACGGAGAACTTGTATAAACGACGAACCCTTAACTTTTGACATGAGTACCATACTTGCTTTGTTATGGAGTGACCGCAATAGTAGTGCGAGAGATGACTTCATTGCATCCAGGAAAAAAAAAAGTTATTTCGCTATTCGATCGTAAGGCTAAAATCTACCTTAGGTAGTAAAAGTCTGGATAAAAACTCATTCAATTCGTGTAAATACAATCCGTGGTAGTATTTACATAATGTGAGGAAAAAAAAATGCGAGGTATGCATGTGGCATGTAGCGCAGTCACAGCGAAAGTCGGAAGAGTGGGCTTTCTGGAGCTCGTGAACTCCCTTGGGACAACTGATACAAGTAGACTTGCAGGGTACCCACTAGACCATAAATGATCATAATATTTTTGGGTACTAGGGAAACACCTACTATGCCATCATTTGTCATTCTGTGGAGGAGCCATGTACCCACCACTAATCTGATAGGCATTATGTGCGCTTAATTATGCTCTGGCTCATTACGATGAACAATGCCTGGGGCTGTTGTAATGGGTTGCGTCTTGTTGACACTGTTGCCGATGACGATGAAGAATTATGGTTGAGTCCTCTGTAGAGGGCTGGAAGCATTAAATGGCCAACTTGTTGCACAATTGACATTATGTGATGCCTGTTTGTTATTTTACTATTCTACCACTTTATATAGGTTAATGCGATTTCTCGCCCAACATGAAGCCAGTATATGGTCTTTTTCCAATAAAGTTTTAACCACCGCCGTGGTTTTATGGTAGAATACTCGACTGTCATGCAGAGGGCCGAGTTGAAATACAGTTGAAACTCGCATTAACGAAATCGGTGGAAAAAGCACAAAATTTTGCTCTTGCAGGAATTTCGTTGGCGCGAGAATGCGGCAGAAAGGACATGGAATTTACAAAAAGTACATTTTATTTCCAAAAGTCAGTAAGTTTACTTTGGCAGGCCTTACCATGCAGCTATTTCATGCCTCTCGACTCACACTGTAAGAAATGGCCTATCGCCACGTTGTCATCGTGCTCGCCGAAAAACGAGCGAATTATGTCGAAGGCATTCTGCACATCCCGCGGGCTTGTTGTTTTCTCTGGCTGCTCCAGTCGTTGCTCATCGTGATCGGCCACCTCGCACACGCTACTGAGAATAGCTTCATAAGTTGAAGAAGAATGGCTATTTGGGCTAGTTGGTTTGAATTCATGGTACTAAGGGCTGCAGCGCGAGCACGAAGGTGCTAGAAGAAACAGAAGAAAGGCGAGGCCTCGTCTTTCGTCTGTTTCTTCTAGCACCTTTGTGCTCGCGCTGCAGCCCTTAGTACAATGCTTCATAAGTTCCTTCCTTGTGCACGACGGCGCCTTTGTCTGCGCAAATGAACTCATGGACGCTGAGGCCATCGGGAATCTCGTTTGCCACGGCACAAAGTTCGCCCCGTCTACTGGTCACTGATAGCGACACTGTGCTGTCATTAGTACCGTCAAGTGCACCTACAGGCGAACCTTCTTCCGGCTCCGCTGGATCATTACGTAATGCCTGCGGAGTGACAAGGCCGGCGTGTGTGAAGCAATTCGTTATGATGGCTGGACTTGTCGCAATCCATGCGGCGGCGATCATCTCTAGCGCCATGAACATGTCCACGTCAGTGGGGCGCTTCATCTGTAGATTTAGCCGCAAACACTGAATTAGCCTCTTTCAGTAAGTGCACTTCACGCTGCGAATAACACCCTGATTGAGGGGCTGCAGCGCCGAAGTGCAATTTGTGGAAAGAACACCAGGCGCATGTTTCCGAGCTGCACGTCGACGTGATGGGCGCTGCAGTTGTCAAGAAGAAGGCAGATCAACCCGTTTGCCTTCCTCATGTCCGCATCGAAGGACTGGAGCCAGCTGCTAAAAATAGCCTGCGTCATCCACGACTTCAAGTTCGTGGTGTAGCTTACTGGCAGCATGCGATTCCCCTTGAAACAGCGAGGCTTCTTGTTCCTGACAATAACAAGCAGTGGCCGTTTATTTGTGCCATCTACGTTGGTGCACAATAAAATCGTCACGCTCCGCTTGCTATGCTTGCCCCCATGGCACTTCTTGTCTATAAAGTCCAAGGTCTTGGATGGCAGCATTTTATAAAACAGTGCCATTTCATCGGCATTATAGATGTCCGTGGGCTTGTACTGGCCGAGCAGTTCTTTGTTGCTCAGCAGCCACGACGACGACATCACCGAGTCGACGGCTGCTGCCTCCCCGAAGATTACTTTGGCCATGATGTCGTGGCGAGCTTTGAAACTGCTCAGCCAGCCGGGACTCACCTTAAAGTTGTTGTGGCTGAGCATGCAAGCGAAGTCCAGCGCCTTCTGTTGCAGGATCCTGCCAGATAAAGGCACCTTGTTGGCATGCTGTTAAAACCACGCGAACACCGTCTTGTTCACGTCCGGGAACGCTGCAGCCATCACAATTTGTTTCTTGCACTCGTGCCATTTTCAAGTGCACCAACAATGGAGGCCTTGTTTTTGAGAATCGTGGACAAAGAGCGGCAAGCAACGCCGAATTTTTCGGCAATGTCCTTTTTTTCTGCTTTTTTCCACCTCGCTGATGATTGCAGGCTTAATTCCAGCGTGATGAACTTCTGCTTTTTCGTTGCGGCATCTTCGCAGGCAGCGAATTCGGATGAGGGATTCAAACACACAGTTCACGTTGCACCAAGCGACCAAACTCTCCACAAATGGCTTCACACACGCAAGCATGTGTGCGCACAATGCCTCCTAAAATAACTATGCCTGGAACGTCGCTGCTTTTCAACTGCGAGCCTCCTGCCAGCACGCATTCTCGGAGGCCATGCCTCCTGTCTTGTGTTGTGACCAACCGCCGCGTGAGACCGCTAGCCTTTGTACCGCTCAGTCACGTGACATAACTGTACCGCTCTGTCACGTGACATGACGGCTGCTTGGAGGCAACTGTGAGAGAATTGCTGTGTTCCCAGGGGGTGGCCGTCGGAGATGCTCGCCTTCATACTGAAGAAAGAAGGTAAAATCAGAGGGTAGGGCAGCGCGTTCGCGGATGACGTTCCTGGCGTAACTTTTTTAGGAGGCGTTGGTGCGCAAAGCGGACAAAGCCAAGCACAGAGCCAAGCCAATGAACGAAACTCCATCAGGAATGTGGATTTGGCTACGTACGTAGTCCGCGATAACGAGCAGGTGTTTCGGCAGGCCTTCATCATTGTCACCAGCTTTATGTTTCTTTTGTAAACAATGATGGCGGCTGCTTCTCAAGTGCGCTTAGCGATAGTTTTGCGCACTTTAACTGTAGCATGAATGCACTTCAGGAGTTTTCGAATGTAAATGTTGCGAGAGTAGATTATTCGCGCACTCGTCTTTCAAAAATTTCGTTAATGAGGGACTGCGGTATGAATATCTTTCGTAGTCGCGAGTTAGCAAATGCATTGACTTCTATGGGCGTTCGCCGGTGCTTTGAAAATATTGCGAGTTAGCAAATGCATTGACTCCTATGGGCGTTCGCCGGCGCTTTGAAAATATTTCGTTGCGGTGAGAGTTTCGTTCCCTCGGGATTTCGTTATCGCGGGTTTCGACTGTACCATACAATTGAGGATTTTTTTTTTTTCTCGTTTTGCATGATAGCACTTACGAACACCGGTGAAGGCAGCAGACGATTGTTGTTGTGATCCCATGACTGCTCAGACTGAAAAAGTATTGGCTGTTTTAGTGGAGACCAATTAGAACAACTTTCGTTCACACGTGCAGGGGTGGACACCCGTGGTTCTGTGGAAGAAGCTGACATTTTTTTCTTTCAGGTTTTTTTTTTTTTTGTCCTGTGCATTCCCACAGACCTAAATTCCAGTCAGTTGCAATGGAAGCATGCAGTATCTAAGCCCAGTCTGTTAGAAAAAATGTTGTGCCATCTGTAGGATTCTGCTATGAAAAGCATAATTTTCAGTCTTTACAATTGTATGAGTTATCAATGCTTCAATGCTTGTTTAGTACACTGAGATGGTTTGTTTTCTTGTTTGCAGATGAAAATACCCTTGGCATTTGGAGCAAGCTTGTGGTGCATGTTGTCACCGAGCAGGGCACATACACGGACGAAGGTTTACGCAGAGTCTCTTCCCTTGCGCTGGCTAAATTGATGACAATCAAGTGAGTACTGACCAGCCTCTTGGTTATTGTTTTTTTTGTATAATTATGAATAGGTGATGCTGTCATCCACGTTGAAAGCATGTGTAGCCCCCCTCCCCCCCCTGTAAAAAAGAGAAGGGGGGGGGGGGGCGGTTTTTCATGACTTGTTCTATTTAGTGCAGAACGCCACGTGAACCACCTTCGCCGCAGTACACTGATGCTCTGCGGAAAAGCGCATTTTGATTTTGAAGGGGCTGTTAGCATTAATCATGGGACACAGCACATTTTGTTCAACTACTCATATAATTGTGAGTACTAGCGATTCTTTAGAGCAGTATATGACATTTTTGGCACCCTAAAAAACTGTGTGCCAGTTTTAATTTTTTTTTTGCCACCCCTACGAACCCCTAAATTTCGAGGTCGCCAGCTTGGTAGATCCACATTTGAATTCACAGTCAGATGCGGCAAGTGCGAATGCTCAGTGAAGTAGTTCATAATGCTTCTTTTATTGAAATATTACTGCTCTTACTTACACTGCACGATATAGATGGGTTGAATGATTTTTACATTTTTTTTTTTTCTAAATAAAGGACTTCTTTTTCATACTGCTCCAAAGTTGGTTTTTTGTGATAAAAATTAATGTTTTGTTCCCCATAACGTGCTACGAATTTGGATTTTTGTGCTCCAAAAGTAACATTTTGCTGCTCCAAAAATTGCTCCGAATTTTATTTTGGCTGTTGCACCCCTGCTCTTTGCCGACTGAACAGTTCTGGGGCATTAGAACCTCGCAATATCAAACACACCTGCACACATTCATTACTGCATTGCTGCTTGCAAATATGGGGCTATGTTTGCCGAAAAGAAGGAAATGATATTCTCAGTCATTCGCATTTAGAATACGGTCACGTTAATTTTTCAAGATCACGCATAGCTTGTCCCGTCTGTGAAGGAAGCTGCCACCCCGCTGATTGCTTAATTAACAAGCACAGCTCTGTGCAGTGTACTTAACAGTTGTCATACAATTTGATATGTGGGATCTTGTGGAAGTGATGAGCGTCCTTTAAAATGACAACTGCTCGCGGCTGTCGTGTACTACGTCACACATGGGCGCTAGCTCATTTGCACTCTGTCGTAAATTGAGACATGCAGTGGTACTATGTTCGCCGTCACTCGTAATTGCACCATCTAGCGTGGCAGAACTTCAGATATAACCGCAGGCGTAATGGCAACCGATGGTAAAGCTCCCAAGTAGTGCCCACATAATGATCCATCGAATCCTCACAAAAATGGCGTTGAGCGTGTCTTTTTTTTTGTGTGTGTGTGTGTGTGTCTGATAGCTAGAAATCTTCTGCCCCTTAGCGCTTCGTGAGAGCCCTTTTTTGTGCATCTGAATGAGAGGTTCTGACTGCAGCACGTCTCGTACAACCGCAGTTTCTGGCAGTGCTGAACATAGCTGCCGAATAGTCGTATTTCCCGGGAATATATTAGGCAGTATATAATACACACAGCTCTATAGGGTAAGTTTTAGTTTTCGCAACTCTATGCGTGGGAACCGCGAAATCGTATTAAGTCGGAACAGATCAACATTGTTCTGCATGTGTTGTCTAACCCTCACTTACCATCATAACTTTACAGTGCTCAGTTTTGCGAGCGGCACTTGGCCCTGATTTTTGACATGATGGAGAACTCGCCAGATCCCGTGATGCGCACCAACCTGATCGTGGCTGTGGGCGACCTCATGGTCCGCTTTCCTAATCTGCTCTACACCTGGACTGAGAAGGTCTACGCTCGGTACGTTGCTTACCGTTCACTGGTGCCGCTTTTCCCACTTTTATCGTCTTGGGACTACACTCAGAGCTCAACATAACAAATCCGGATATAACGAAATATTGCTTATAACGGAGTAATTAAAAACAGTCTTGCAAAAAAATAGATACAGTCGATTCTGGATATATTGAACTTGAAGGGGATCGCAAGACAGTTCGATTTATAGATAATTCAAACGACAAAATATGCGTATTTAAGGCCTAAATGAAAGCATTTCAGGCCTCTAAAATCGTTACAAGCGCTAACATAACGATTTGTTCACAGTTTAATAAAGAACAAGGCGTGAAGTGCAAGTTATTGCACTTTATTATGAATGAAAAAAGTCCATAAACGTGTCTTTGTGCATCGTCAAGTTGCAGTCATCTTCAATATCATTGAAGCTTTTCAAATAAGCGAATTCGGTTCCTTCGGCCACAACAGCGTTGATTAACGCAGAACGCCAATGCAAGCCTTGTAGGTTGGTTAGTGGCGGCAGCGAAGGCTTGGCATATTCATATCCGCACGGGTACACCTGTGCCGCACCGGCAACTGCAGCCTTGATTTCAGCAACGATGCAATCTGAAACAACTACATCGTCACCTGCAATGATGAAGTAGCTCAGTGTCCGAGATGGTGCCCGCAAACGCTGATAAGTCGCAGAATTCCCCGAGTCATTGTACGTTGTTGTCCGCAATCATGACGCACCTGAAGTCGTTACCTGGCCTGCTAGGAAAGTTTACCACGGTGCTTTACTAGAAGTCGCTCCAAGTGTTAGTCATAATTTTTGTCTCAACGTGTGGGTCAACCTTATGTTCAACTCCCGAATGAGGACTTATGAGGAACGAGGCGGGAAGTACACAAGTCGACAAGCTGCATAAGACGACGAGACATGACAGAATTCTCACAGCCGACCTGTTGCCAATATCGATGTCACTTGTGCTTGGCAGCTAGTGCTTATGTGAAAAGCTAGACAAAGCATAGCCTCCGAGACATGTGTTTTAAAACCGAGAACACTAAAACTATGTCACGAAGATTTCAAAGGCTATGCTTTTCAGGCTCGCATGCCATTATGCGCTTGCAAATAAGGGAGTTCGGACATTGCAGCGAGATCGTCGAGTCACTTTGCATTCTCATTCTGGTGTCCTCGGCAATAGGGTCTTTCTGAAAAACGCTATGCCCATGCGTTACGACCTGCAGATCGCGGAGCAAACATATCGGTGCACTCGTAAGCACTGGGCAACGAATTTGATCAGTATCAGTGCGATGGAATAACACCACCTTTTTGTCATCTGTGTGCGAAAAGGATCGGAGCTTGTCAAAGCGCGGCCAAAAGTTGACCAATATTTGCTAGGAAAAGTGCACTTTGTGGGATTTGGCGTGAGGTTTTATATAGCCGATGTCCTGCTGTGCGGGTGTTCAAGACATATGGGGGCACCGGTCCTATACTTTTGCATGGGAAATTCAAGGGGATTGCTCAACTGTTCGATATAGGCGATAATTCGATACGTCCGAGTTTGATATATTTGGGGTTGACTGTATAGTGTTGAGAATATACCTTTATAACGAATTTTTGGTTATAGATAACTTATCTTCGTGTAAGATGCAACCTTCTTATAGTAAGGTTTGAGTGTATTGATTTTGTTCTGAGAGGAGAGCATGAAGCAGTCACTTTCTTCTTTTGTTCTTTGTATCTCAGTAGTGAAAGGCCAGTGGGGATGAAATGTGCAGATTCTCATGCACCATGGTTTCATCAACATAGTAAAATTAACTGAAAATATTTACTGTGACATCCTTCATAGATTATCATGTTATTTGTCACACTCAACAGAATGTGGTCACCAGAGCCGCAATTTGATTAGTGCAGGAGACAGGGAAGAGAAACAAATCTCTGCCATGGATTGATGTTGACCGATTCGGTCAACATTAATCCAGAGTGTTGCGCTGCGCCATCCTTTGTTGATCATTCCACGATTTTAGGGACTTCACAGTTTGACCTTCTATGCTGAATTTATTTGCAAGGAAGAATGCATTTCTGTATGAGCTCGAACTGAAACAGAGTTTTAACATTTTTTTCTTTTTTTTCTTTGAATAAACAGGTTGCAAGATCAATCGCGGGATGTCAAGATGGGAACATTGAAGACGATCACCTTCCTTATCTTGAACGACATGATCAAGGTCAAAGGTCAGATCAGTGACATTGCCATCATGGTCATGGACGAAGATGAAGAACTTGCAGACATGTGTCGGAACTTCTTCTTTGAACTCGGAAGCAAGGTTTGTTGTACTCGTGTGATTTTTGTGTCAGCCGGAAAGAACTAACCATATTTGCACCTTTTGAATGTGTTGACTGCCCTTATTTCATTTCACCAGTAAGATTTTTCCGGTAATATGCTTTGAAAGCGTTGTTAATTTACTATAGAAATGTCGTGGGAAAGTTTGCAGAACTCTAAAAGGCTGCTTTCCGAAGCCAGTTTGAGAACCTCTGTTCTATATACACAGTCTGTCATGGTTGGCATTGAGCGGACCATCTTAGCAGATCTCAAGTACAGTTCACAGCAATAGAGAATATTCATTGCATTGGAGCCTCCCAACAGTTTTAACCAAGTCAACAGATATCGTCCTGTCACATTTCAGTAATTGAATTCTTATGCTTTTGCATTATACAATAGTTTGCATATTGAACGATTGGGCATTAGCTGTATTGAGTTCGAATCGAAACAAAAGGGTTTCCTTCAATTCCCCCTCCCCTTTCTTTTTTAAATCCATACAGTATATTGCAGTGAAGCCAACACCTAATGCTTTTACGTGTGAAAAGAGCCTAGTTTATGGTTGCTTTCTAACCATTGGCATTGTATTTTCTTCCTTTCTGATTTTGCAAAGCCTTTCTGTTTTATACAGCTATAAGAATTGGCTTTGAAGAGTTCCACGTTTACTTTTTTTTACTGCTACAAACGATCCCAAACACCATCCTTTCTGTTCCGAAACATTTTTTGTCCTACATTGAAAAACTTTCCATATCTTTGGTTGGCTGGATAGCTATTGATAAAATACTTATATACAGTAGACTCTCATTAAATGGAACATGAAGGAACCAGGAAAATATGTTTTGTATAACAGGAAGCATTGTTTACGGATAGATGACCAGGGCTGCAGATTACAAGAAGGAGACCAGTCTCTTCTCGTTCTACACTTAAGGGGGACGCGGGTCTTAGAAAAGTAAAAAATGGCCAAAAAATCGATTTTGAGAAAAACGCATTTTTCGAATCTTTGAACCTATAAGCACCTCTCCTCAAATTATTAACGCTAAATTCGATTTAAAAATAGGTTAAAATCTATTTTCAAACCATCACGGGAGTCGCAAAACAACCCGCAAAACAGAAAATTTGTTCGAACTTCCCGCGCGCGCCGCCAGCGAAGCAGCCGGCGGATCGGCGCCATCTTGGGCTTGTTTTGAAGCTGGTTCCTTTGTGCGCGTTTTGCGGGCTCTCAAAATGGCGTAGCTCCAACAGAATGACTGCCCTCCCCCGTTTTGCGAAGCCGTCTGCCGAACCGCTGATTGGCTAGAGCGCGCGCACCCGCTCGTGTACCGACGTCGCCGACGTATACGTCTTTCTGCATTTCGCCGGCATGGCTTGGGAAGCTCGCCTGAAGAAGAACACTCGTCAAGCTTTCGGCAGGAAACGAAAGCGAGCGTGGAATGCGCGGCAGAAGGGAGCGGCCTGCGTGCCGCCGAGAACGCCGGAGATGGCCGAGGCAGCGCATTCTGACGACAACGGGCTGTCGGAAATGCCTGTTATTGCGGAGGCAGCACATTCAGACGACGACTCGCTGGCGCAAGTGCCTGTTATTGCCGAGGCAGCACATTCAGATGACGATTCGCTGGCGCGAATGCCTGCCGAAGCGGTGCACTTTATTCGGCCCGGCTGCAGCACTTCGTCGGATCATCACGTCAGCGGATCGTCATCCGGCACTACTAGAACCATTCAAGGTCGTGTCGAAACGACGTTTTACTCTGCGGACGAGTTCGCCGAGTGCTCCATACGTGCGGCGAATTTAAAAGAGTCCCTGGCATCGCAGTGCGCGACAGCACGAAAGTGCGCGACAGCACGAAAGTGCGCAACAGCACTGGGTTCCTTATACTGATTCAACGGCCAGTACACAGTTTTTAAATGAGCTGTGGCAAATATTTTGGGAAGGTGCATTGACACATTTGGTACAGCCATACTCTCATAATGTAGAGCTATACAACGGTGCCATTTTTATTGCTCTAGCTTCACTTTAGCAAAAGTTACAGTTATTAGAAACTTTAAATGCATTTTTCTCAGTTCTATGTTTTTGTGCACCACACTAAACCTTAGGGGTTTTTCTTATATGTTACTGTTGATTGAGAGTGACAAACTTGGTATCATTTTATTTGTAATAACATTACCTATGGGGTGATGCTATTTTGATTACTCTAGAAGCATACCGTAATTACTCGAATCTAACGCGCACCTTTTTTCCGGTTAAGCGAGTTCATAAATCGCATGCGCGTTAGAATCGAGTACGAACCAAAAATTTACGGTCAATCTATTGCCATCGGCAAATTCAAACTGGCCGCCCCCTACGTGCGTCGGCATGGCGCGTCGGCCATTTCTGCCCATGTGTTTCCCATGTGCGGCACTTCGTACGTGTGCTGAGGAGTTCGTCATCTAGTAGTGCATTAGCATCGACGGCGTGGAAGGGCCGACTCCAAAAACTCGAGTGCACCACGATGCCGTTTTTAAAAGAAAAGTCATCGCGTGTGCAGAAACTGACGGAAATCAAGCCGCATCGTAGTCGTTCGGAGTTCCCGAAACGTGCGTGCGGGACCGGCGGAAACAAAAGCAGAAGATTGTCGACAGCAAAGCTTCACGCAAAGGCTTCAGTGGACCACAGCAGGGTGGTTTTGTGCAAATTAAAGAGCTGCTCGGCGAGTATGTGCTTGAGCAGCGAGCGGCACAGCGGCCCGTGAAGACAGAACTGCTCCAAGTGCGGGCTATGCAATTACTCTTAGAAAAAGGTCTAATGCGGAGCCAGTTTAAAGCGAGCAGGTGCTGGCTAACTAACTTTATGAAGAGGAAAGGCTTTTCCCTCCGAAGGGGAATATGCATATGCGAAAAGTTTTGCGGAAGAGTACGATGAAAAGCTTCAGTTTTCAGAGGTTCGTCCTAAACTTGCGGCGCAACAACGGCTACCTGCTTGGGCAAATCGGGAATGCCGATCAGACGGCTCTTTACTTCGACATGCCTGGCAACACAACCGTCGAGAAGAAGGGGGCGAAGCAAGTTCGCGTACTGGCATCGGTCCACGGTAAAACTACAGTGACGGCAATGCACAAGCTTCGCCCGTACCTCATATTTAAATGGAAGACGCTCCCGAAAGGAGTTTTTTCGAGTGGTGTGATCGTGCGGGCCAGCGAGAAAAATGGGTCGCGTTGCAATCGATGTCTTACATTTTTTTTTTTCGCGGTGGAAATCGTGTGCGCGTTACAATCGAGGGCGCGGTATAATCGAGTAAATACGGTACTGTTAATTACAATTATGGATAGTAATGAGCGAAAATTGAACAGAATATCCATTGTAAGTGCTGGTCTGTTTTCTTATCTATATAATGCCTAAAAATTAATAAAAATAGCATCACCCCATACAGAAAGCCCTCAGCATTGGGGCTATGCATTTATTTTTTGGATCTAGCTTGATTAAGTTGCCAAAAAGCCCTCAATGAAGTGCATAATTAATTATATTACAGATGTTAATATCTTTTTATCCACTGAAGCTATTTCAGAAACAATTACATATTTGAAATCAGTATGAAAAACTGTCCAAGATGGTGAGGTTTGGTCAAGATTGAGCCAAAAACAGAAAAAAAATTTTGAAGACCTATGTCCCCTTTTAAGGAGGCAGACTGGTCTTTGACATTTTTTGTTTATTTCTTCAGTGATCTTGATCAAACTGCACAGGGTATGCAGTTTTTTCTGCCGATTTCAAATATTTAATTATATTTCCTGCAACTCGCCTTGTTTCTCAGATAACTTAAGTTACCCCTATTGGCTGCCATAGAAAAAAAAGTGCTTAATTAAAAGTGATATTTAAGATATGCCAACTTAGACTAATGACTATAGAGGGAAAGTATGGAAGAGTTTTTTTTTTTGTTTTTAGGCCTGTATTGGTTATATTAGAGCAAAATTAACTATCTATTTTCAAAAGCAATTAGAATTGTGTTGCAATTTTGATTAGTAATTAATTAAAAAGGTTTGTACTCTAACTCCTGCTTTCATACTTGCATTCTACACACATACAGGTTTTCACTGCAAAAAGAATTATTGTTGCACCTGCCCTAGCTGCAGAGATATTGAGGCCTCAAAATTGAATAGTCGTTAATTTACTTTTTTGATAAAAATGAAAAAAAAAACTGAAAACACAGTTTCTTCAAAAAGCAACAATCACGGTGCGCATGTTTTGCAATCCTTATGAAGGCGCTGATAAATTGGTAGTAGAGCTTTAGACACAGGTGCTGGCATTATATAAAGAAGCCTCAAAGCCGGTTCCCCATTTTTTTGCACGTTCTGCATGTTAACAGCATTAAGAATCTGGACAGTTAGAATGAAATTACAAAAAGTTACTACTTCCTGGTGTGCGAAAATTTGCATAGATAGAAAAATACTTGCAGAAACCAAATATGTCAATTTAAAAAATGAATTTTTTTGTCACTTTTTGGTCTCATTTGATTGATTTCTGGGGTTTAACGTCCCAAAACCACCCTATGATTATGAGAGACGCCGTAGTGGAGGGCTCCGGAAATTTCGACCACCTGGGGTTCTTCAGATCTGAGTACACGGGCCTACAACATTTTCGCCTCCATCGGAAATGCAGCCGCCGCAGCCGGGATTCGATCCCGTGACCTGCAAGTCAGCATCCGAGTACCTTAGCCACTAGACCATTACAACAGGGCACTTTTTGGTCCCAAAAACAAGTCTGCCCCCTTAAGCAGTGGTTCTGTTTAACAGATTTTCGTTTACTGAGAGCCTACTGTAGACGAATAGCTTTCATGATCAACTATAAAGCTCGACTGCTAACCGAAATGTCGCGGGATCGAATCCTGGCTGCGGCGGCCATATTTTCGATGGAAGCGAAAATGTTGAGGTTTATGTACTTAAATTTAGGTACACGTTATAAGACCCCAAGGGGTCGAAACTTCCCGAGCGCTCCACTACGGCGTCTATCATAATTTTATTGTGGTTTTGTGACATTAATCTCCAAATATTATTATTATTATTATTATTATTATTATTATTATTATTATTATTATTATTATTATTATTATAAGCTTGCATGAGCTCGTTTCAAAGTGAAGAGCAGGTTAAGAGAAGATTGTGAAACGAGAATAAGTGGAGCGGTATGTTGCCGCTTTTCACTTTTTAGGGGCGAAGCTCCTTATGGCGTGGCTTGGGCGTCCCTCGTATGTAACCACCAGTGGCACATACCCGAAATAGGTATAACACTTGACCTCCAAGGTGGTGCCAGTGAGAGATTTCTTCTGTGCGTTGTTTAACAATAAAAAATAGTGCTCAATGTACATGCCAATGGCTGCTAATGGCGAATGAGAGACATGAGCATTCGGCTTTTAGTCAACGCGCACGCTGCGATCCCCATTAGCAGCCATTGGCATGTACATTGAGCACTATCGGACAAGAAAGGGATGCTACATTATACTCGCTGGGTGTAACCTCCTTAGCTTTAGAAAGGTTTAGCGAGCGTTGAGCCGCAGTGCCATGAATACAATGAACTTGTATTATACCATGAATGAACTCAAGGTGGTTAAAAATGAGAAGTAGATACGAAGCGCAAGCCGTAAGAAAGTAAAAGCCGAATTCTCCTGTCTCTCATTTCTCATTAGCAGCCATTGGCATGTAAATTGAGCCCTATCTGACAGGGAAAAGGTTGCTACGTTATACTCGCTGGGCGTAGCCTCCTTGGTTTTCGAAAGGTTTAGCGAGCGTTTGGTCGCAGTGCCATGAATACAGTGAACTAGAATATACCATGAACTCGAGGTGGTTAAAGGTGGGAAGTGGACCCAAAGCGCAGGCCGTAAGAAAGTGTGCGTGTGCCACCTCTCGTTTAGTCCTTGGAATGTCCGCTGGATGGCGGTGCTTCTATATGGGGAATATATGATAAAAAGATGCGAGATGGTGGGACTTGGAGTGTTGAATAGATGAACGAACGGACACACAAACAGATACATGGATGGACGCATGAACGGACGCAGGGGCGGATGCACGAAAGAACGCAGGGACGGGCGCACAAACAGACGCATGGACGGTCACACAGACGGACGCATGGACGGACGAATGCTTCGCCCCACTCTCCATCATTCACTCCGTGGATATGCTGCCATTTTTTTTCTCGACTCAATTGTTAGTGTTGTATTTCTTGTAGTTTAAAGCATTTCTGCTGTTTCAGCTGACATGTCTCACATGTTTTTATATATTCCAGGGAAATGCCCTGTACAACCTGCTGCCTGACATCATCAGCCATCTTTCGGACGAAGAACATGGCGTAGACGAAAAGAATTTCCGCATTGTGATGAAGTAAGTGCCTTAATTTTACACAGTCGTAAGTCGACTCATTTTGTCTTGATTTAAATCCAAAGTTGTGGGGTCAACCTAGAATGGAAAACTAGTTTCGGTTGAGACGTACTTGCGAAAAAGAAACCCACATTTTTCGCTAAGCTAGATTATCTGCACAGCTTCTAAGCACTGCTGTGAAGCCACCTTCGACTTAGGTTTTCTTTCTTTTTTTTTAAGACATTGTAATTAAATTTTATACAAACATGTAAATATGGTATGTAATAGTACTTTCAGGTTGTTGAACTTTCAAGTTTCAATGCCGCTATTCATCGTGTGAATGCCACCCCAATGAATGCATTGTTATGCAGCGAAATGTAGGATCCGTTTTTTTGGAGTTGGGACTGTCTCTGACTGGCTCTGCTTTGTCATTGCAATGAGCAGTGGTTACACCACTGTTCTTTTGCAGTGACATCAATGTTTTTGAAGTTTTAATATTATATTTTATTATGATTATTTTATCTTTTACAGCATCACTCCAGACAGTGCCTGTTTCAGTGTTTTCTGTGCAAAGCAGGTCGAGCGAATCATATTGAATTGCTATTTGATCAAAATTTATTTGAAAATCAGCCAACTTTTTTCCTTCTGTGCTTATACAACATTCTATACACATAAAGACATGTTCCCTTTTCTTCATGTCAAAACTACAGTAATACCTCGTTTACTCGAAGTCTTAAAAAACCAGGGAAAAGTTTCCGATGAAACGAATTTTCGAGATTAGCAAAGTTTCGATAATCTCAGGAAAAAAATGAGCACTTTTCAGAAAAATCACTGCTACTTACCGGCTCTTCAGGACCAGTTTGCTAATCATTCTTCTTGTGCAAGTTGAAAAGAGAAAAAAATAAACATGCAAGAGACTAACCAGCTGGGTCTTGCCGCACTGCCACTTTATCGAGCCGAGAAAACTGCCGAGTGCTCGTCTGCTTTGCGGTCGTACTCGGGACTAGGAAATCGTCCTCAAGCTGCTTGACGCGTTGCATCAGTTAAACCTTATTTCGAAGCAAGGGCAGCAAATTCCTCGTATCAAAAGATGTTGGCGCCTCTCGAGGTGGTTCGCCGTTGCTATCCGCTACGTTAGTGGCCATTTGAACGATCTCAGCATCCGTCACTTCTCCGGTCACTGCCACATCCTGCTCATGCGGCGCGTACTCCAAAAAAGTCATGTCATATTCGGCGGCACCGACCTCTTGACAAAGTTCCTCGCAGTTTGTGAAGTCATCTGTCTCTGCCGTGGCTGCTCCTGGCAAACTGACAACACGTGAAAACCCAGTGTGTGCAAAGCAGTTGGCGATAGCTGCTGCGCGAACTTGCTGCCAAGTGCTGCTGCGAAGGTGTACTGCTCCCAGCAGATCAGTTTCGTAGCCTTTGCCATTTTCATGGGTCTGCTAAATTCTGTGGAGAAGGCTCTTTTGGTAGACGCCATGCTTGCCGCACTCACGCTAAGTTGCCACTCCTCACAGTCGGCGAAAAATCCGTACCGCTCGGTTTGCACAGACTAATGGAAATCGCACCTCAGGCAAAAATCATGAGCGCTGCACTCACAGTCAGCGAAAAATCCGTACAGCTTGGTTTGCACAGATGAATTGAAATCACAAATCACACCTCAGGAAAAATCATGTGCACTGCACAAAGCGAACAAGACAAACTATGCCAAGCATGGGCAAAGGGCCTCCTTGTTCAACGCATGTGTCACATGAAGTGCCGCGAGGTTGCTTGAACAAGCTGATATGTTGCTGGGCCGAGTCTCTGCATTCTCAAAAAGCATTGATGTAGTGGTAGGCTAAATGAGGAAAAAGAAAAAAAATTGATGCACTTAAGCGTGGCAGCATCGCGCGAATCTTGTGAAATGGTTTGGCGGCGTAATTTCCGTTCCACTCCCAGTCAAGATTTTGATATATCCGGAATCCGACCCAAAAATACTTCGAGATAAAGGGAAAAGTATATGTAGGATGTATAGAAAAATGTTCGGCGCAGCGGAAAATTTCGACCTAGCTGATTTGTTGAGATACAGTTAAACCTGGATATAACGAAACTGATAAATTACCAGAAAAATTCGTTATATAGAGGATTTCGTTATATGCAGGTTTGGAACGAAAATTCAGAAAGTAAACGCGCAAATTAAACAAACGGAGGGCTGAACGCAGAGCTGACGCAAAACACCTACATTACAGTAAAGAATTTGTGTTATTATTGCGAGAGCAATTATATAGACGCTCTTGGCGGGCTTTTGCCATCACCGCCATGTTTCGTAAGAAGTACAAATTGATAACACTCCCCCGCGCATCGTAACTTTCACGAGCGGGTAAAATTGCGCGAGTGCTGCTGAACCAGAGATCAAATGAGTCGGCCTATCCCTATCGCCTGGAAAGTGCATAAGATGACTCAGAACTGCTGTCGAATGCTCGAACAGAAAGTAAACCACCCGTCTTGAACAAGCGTGAAACAACGCTGGAAGGGTGTGGGGGGGCTCGCTCGAGTAGCAATAAAGAACTTTCATTTTAAGGGAGGCCGCGATCGCTGGCGCGCTTGCTATCTCGGCCAGTATCAGTGTGGTTTCAGCGCCAATGGAATGTGTGAAAAGAGCATGTTTGTCTGGAGAGACTGTATTTGGTCACAAAAGCGTCTGGAGATGCTGTATTTGCTCACACCAGCGTTTTGCTAGAGTTCTGCGATATTGGCTGCCAGCCTTACTTCTTATACAATCGCATTTCTTTTCATATCGCATTCATTGCATTGCATTCAATGCGCACATCGTTTTGCCAGGACTAATTGACTAATCACGAAAGCTACCAGTCTGCAAACTCGCGGCGCAAGACGGAAGGGCGTGACAAGTCGAGCTCTGAAGACCCATCGTCACCATGGTCCTGGAGAGTTTCCATCAGCGCTTAGTCTGACATACCTTCGGTGGTGACAATACGGTTGTCTGAAATTAAGAAAAGTCAGTTTTACCGTAACGGCGAAGCATCGAATGCGATAGCACCAACTTGGAATGTAACACTGAGAATGGCAAGCAGATCGAAACGTGTAGGGCGCTGCTCACGCACAAATGACGCACGAAGATGAAAGCAAACTAACGTTTGCCGCTCGACACTTGACGCGCTGTTTAAACAAAAACAAGGCATGAAGCTAATCATAGGTGCAGATTGTTTCTTCACTGTGTCTGAAAAGCGCACTCTTTTCGCAAACCACGCCTGTCCAGCGACCGAAGTGATCTTTGTGCGCCCGAGAACTACACACAATCGTTCCGGTTAAAGTTGAAGGCACGCGATTCTCCCCTTGGAAAGATAAGCGCGCGTGTTCAAGCATCTATTACACAAACACACACACGCACACACCCCGTGTACGGGGCAAAGTACACGTGAGAGATAAGCGCACGTCGGCGCGTTATGACGAGCTGGCCCGCCGAGCGCAGGTGGCTTTTTTTTTTTTTTAGCTTTCATGTATGTATGTATGTATGTATGTATATATATATATATATATATATATATATATATATATATATATATATATATATATATGATCAGAGTTTCTTCCGGCTACCATAATAAAAGTTATAAACTTCGAGAATAGTGCAGTATAGGAAACAAAACAATAAAATATTTATTTAATCCTAACAGTTTCGGCTGGTGGACCAGTCCACTAGCCGAAACTGTTAGGATTAAATAAATATTTTATTGTTTTGTTTCCTATACTGCACTATTCTCGAAGTTTATTATATATATATTTATACGTATACATGTGCAATGAATGGCGGTGGCGAGGACAAATACCCAGCCGAGACTGTCCATATAATTGCTATCGTAATAAAGAAACGAAGAGCGAACGACACAGACACGGATACCACGGAAAACTATTTGATAAAACGCCCTCCATATGCAGCGCGGCCCCACTATGTGACACTAAGTAAAAGCGTAGAAGCATGACACTGCCAATGCGCGAAAGTAGGGTTTGTTTGTTTGTTTGTTTGGAGTGATGGGAGGGGGCACGCCCGCGGCGGCGAGAACAGCGGCAACGCCGGCTCGTGGGGTGAAGGCCCACCTGCCCGCCTCGCGCTCTCTCACCTGGGGCGCGGTGCGCACCGCCGCCGTCGCTACGCGCATCATTGGCGGCAGGGCAGCCGCAGAAGATGCATGCTTGTACCAAAATTCCAAAATGCGGAGTGAAATTTCTAGATTGTTTGTGGGCAAAGTTCGTTATATCAAGGTTGTCTCCCGCTGTTACTTTATTACACAGAGGTCGCAAATACATGTGCTTCTATGGAGCAACGGTGGAGAATCGAAAAACTTCGTTACATCGAGGAATTCGTTATATGGAGGTTTGTTATTAGCAGGCTTAACTGTATGCGAGTTCGAGTTAACGAGGTATAAGTGTATTTTAAAATTGGTAAAATATGTGATTGACTAATATAACATGTTCGTTTTTCTTTTCTTTCTATTCTTCTTGCGCTTTCTAGGTTGCTGTTCTCCTGCATTGACAAGGAGAGACAACTTGAAAACTTCATAGAAAAGCTCTGTTTCAGATTCATGATTAAGTCGTAAGTATGCTTAGTATTGCTATATTTGTGGCTATGAATACTACTACTACTACTATCACTATACTACAGCTACTAAAAGCACGGGAACAACAGCTGCACCACCGGTGCCAACTTAGCGCCAAGCCGCTCCGAAACAGTGAAACTTATCAAAATTGCGCCATGCTGTGCTTAAATGCCAAACGAGCCCCCAAATTGTCCCAGTAGCTCTAATTTTGGGCATTGGGGCCGAAATGGCCACCTGCAGTCGGTAAAGTCCAGATGTTCGAAATAGTCAGAGGCATGCTTTACGTTGGAGCCCGAAAACTTTCTTTTTCTGCTGGTTGCAACACCTTTGTGCAGGTCTCTTGAGTGTTCAAGTAGAAGCTCTGTGTAAAAAATGTTGACAACTCCTGATTTTCTCCTGAATGCTCCTGATTTTTTTGGATTACACCGGAATTTTGAGCAATCCTCCTGATAATAGAGTCATGGCCATAAACTTCCCGACAAGCAGGCTCAACCCAACTTAGAAAGAAAAGAGCGAGGAACCGCAGTTCTAATTTCCTGGCCTTGTTCTTAAACGTGCAGCATGCTTTTTAAGTCAGTTTCACTGCAAAACACTGGTGTCTTGCAAAAAAGTTAAAATTGGAAAGGGATTGCTAATACAGGCTGTCAGGAGACACAGCACATCTGGTTCCTTAATTATACATGTGCACGTGCAGTCTATTTATGAGCACTAGTATGGTTACCGAGAAAAAAAACTGGCAATGACATTTCTGTAACCTTGAAAAACCTGAAATAAAAGCGTACAGCGTTGTTTTGTTTTGCCAATTCCAAGGTCGCCAGGTTCACATTAGCGTGTGAAATTATTTGCGCTGCAAATGTTGATGTGGACATTGTCATTGTTCGCACTGTGGGGTAATTCAACACGCAAACTTTTGTTGAAGTAGCAGAGCTCAGGTGCACGAGTTAGCTTATGTTGAATGTAATGGTTTACATGTATTTGTTTTCTGTTCTAAAAACAAGTAACCTTTCTTTGTTGTACTGCCGCGAATTTGTGAGTTGACGCTCTTTCTCTTTCCCTCCCTGTAGCTTGCTACAAATTAGGATTTTCTGGCTCTAAGAACTTCTGGCGGTTACTGCACTTCTGTAAAGGTGTCAGAATGAAAACAGAGCTTAGAGTGGTCAATTGTACAGGTGACATGCATTAGCGCTGTAAATTAATGAGGGAGTCTCAAAGTTCCAGTGTTTTTGCCAACCTTGGTGACAGTTTTGCAGTAATGGGAGTCTTGCCAGTATTCTTAAACTCGTGTTTAACTAATTTGGCTGTATTCATACCTGCCAAGTCTCCTGGATTGGCCGGGATACTCCCGGATTTTGACTGTTTTTTCCGGTTGTACGGCTGTCATGAAAATCTGGAAATAGAAATTTCTGTGCGTGATCTGGCTGCATTGACAAAAAGCAGTTCCATCCGCTCTAGGCGTTTCGAACCTATCTCATTTTATTATAAATGAGTTTTAGAGGTGTTCATGTAAACGTACCGTATAATCTCAGTGATGCGAAACCGCGGCAGATACGAAATGTTGGAAATTCTCCAGCCAAATTTTCCTGTGTTCATTGGGCCTCAATTCGAGTGTTACAAACACATTTCCTAATCGAGGTGGGTGATATGAACCTAAGTACGAAAACCGTCGAACGAAGGCCGAGAGCAGTGTACTCGAAGCTTCGGAAGTACGCGTGCGACCGGCGCACGCACTGTCTTCTACAGTGTGTGTGATTGTCGTTGCCACAACCGCTGTGGACGAAACCGTGGTCGCTTTTGACACGATCATGTATGGAGACGACGTAACTGACAGAACCCCAAAAGTGTGCGCTCAACCAGTCAAAGCAACGCTGCTTTCGGTAAACTCTGCAGACAAAACTGCGGCAGATGCTATCGCAGATGGCATAAAACGATTTAGTTTTGAAGGCGCGTGCGCAACCAAGCGCATGGTGATTGTAAAATGAACTACCGTTTGCCGCAACCGCCGTGATCTACGAGCTTCGAGGGCACGCAGCAATAAATTAAAAGCATTAAATACGTAAAAAATTCAAAAGTTACAGTTTCGCCACAAGGGCGAAGCAATAAATGCGACAGCAACAACTTGAAATGTAACGCTAGGAATGACAAGCAGATCGAAACATGCAGCGTGCTGGTCACACACAAATGACGCACGAAAACATTACTCGCAGGACGAGAGCGAACTAACAACCTTTACCGCTCGACACGTAGCGCGCTGTTTAAGCAAAAGTGATGCACGGTACGTAATCACAGGCACAGATGAGTACAAGCTAACAAGTGTCCCAGTTGTTATACCTCGCTGTGTATGAAAAGCGCGCTGTTTTCGCAAAAGAGGCCTGTGCAGAGACCAAAGTGACCTTTGTGGGCCCGGCAACTAACGCTTTTGTTTCAGTGAGAGCCGAAGGCACGCGATTCTCCCACCAAAGGATAAGCACGCCCGCACAGGCATCCATCATGGGGCAAAGTACGTGAGATATAAGCACGCGTCGGCGCATCGCGACGAGCTCGGCGCCGAGCGCGGGTGGCTTTTTTTATTTGAGTGTTCGTATATATAGATACGTATACATATACGGTGAAGAATGGTAGTGGTGGCGACGGCAAAAAAATAGCCTAGACTGCCATATAATTGCTATCGCAATAAAAAGGGGTCAGACGCGTTTTGGCGTTCCTGTCAAGAGTCTAGTAGTGAGCAAAGCTTTGACCCGCGCGTTTGCGGCAGCCAGCTGCGCCGTCTTGTCCGTTTACGTGTGTCCCAGAAAGACATGCGCGAGTTCTTTTGACTGAAATAGATTCTGCTAATTGTGTTGATCCTTTGAGACTCTCACCTTAGTGAAAAACTCTACCCTCGTGTGTTCGGCCACTTCTAGCCACTACAAGACCGCAACGCCGATATTGGCGCTTGCAATTGAGACCCCCTCCCACCCCCTTTTGTTTTTCGCGGCGTTTTTTTTTTTCATTTATTTGCTTGTCCTTTTTTTGTGTCGCACCCACTCCTCCCCCCCCCCCCTGCAAAAATCTCCCGGATTCAGAATCCTTGAACTTGGGAGGTATGTGTATTTTTTAACGGAGGTTGGCCAAGGTCAGTGCAGCAATCAGGTGGAAGGCTGATGAATGAAATTTGAGGTTGTTTTCTTTTATACACTGTGACCAAGGGCAGGTTTTTTCACGCTTCGTTTTTTAAAAGTGTTAGAAATTTGTCGAGCGGTAATCATACCTTTCCTAAATGTGCCAAGCAGGCAAGTCTCGATTGTCGTTGCCACGAGGCATCGTTTTGCTTAAAAGGGTTGATGTGTTGATCTGAGATATGGCAATTTTGTACCCCTAAAAATATGTTAACGCTTTCGGGCATGTATGCAAATTGTCAGAAGTGCACGACAATGTGGCAGAGGAGTTGCGGACACATTTGTGAAACTATCAAAAATGTGCAACTGCTTGTGCGTGTAAATGCAGGACGGAGCGGCACTGGCGTGATCTCGCGTTCTGCCTGTCGCTCATTCCATTTGGAGAACGGGGCATCAAGAAGCTCCATGAGAATGTGGTGTGCTTTGCCGACAAGATGCATGTGGACGCCGTGTACGAGAGTATCACAGGCATCATAGCAAGTGAGATATGTCTTTTCCTAAATTATCGTGTTCGTTACTTGTTTCAGTTAACTTAAGACAGCTTTACGTGACATGTGCTTTGTTTGTTGCAGATGCGAAGAAAGCCCAGGTAATGAAGCCTGATGTCAAGGTGAGTTACTAATTAAAAAAATAATCCATAGGAACAGTGTCTTTCTGTGCATGAACTTTTTTTTTTAATATCGTCTCCTATAAAAGCGGTGTTCAGAAGGTAATGTTTGCCGCAGCGGTCGCTTAACTATCCTTTAGATTCTATCCTTCGGGTTCAAGATATTTCACTGTTTCATTACATTTTGACTTATTACTTCATGATAATCTATAATCTGTGTTACTTCATGATAATCTGTTTGATAAACGTTTTCAGATTTCTAGAGCCATGAGGTGGCCTAGGAGGAAATTAAGGCACCATAAACAAGAAAACAGAGAGAAAGAGATATGCAAAAAAAAAGCAATGGCGAAATCAAGTTAAATATGCTGTGAGAATTCATTGGCCATACTGTAGTGCTGCTGAGTTTGAGATTCCCCACCAATAACTCGTCACATAATAACGTTACAGTTCTGACTCAACAAACTCCAGAATTAGATCTTATTTTTAGAGTACGGTCTTCTGTCATTTAGTGGGGAATGGTGGATGGGCAGAAATATAAGTAGAGCAAGAGAATAAACACACGGATACGTGGTCACGGTTGGTTGACAACGATAATAAAAGATTACCTATGGAGCAGTGGGTTGCAGAATTCTGCTTTGTTAGTCCGACTCCTAAGAGTAGCGATAACGGAACTGCGATCCTATTAGAGCTGACACTGCACAAAGAACTTGACATGATTTATCGTGAAATCTCTTCCACTCTGATACTACACCAAAGTAGGCACTAATTAAATAAATTCAATACATGCATTTGAACTCGTCGAACACTGCTGCTGGTCAACGGGGCATGTCTTCGACTTCAGTAATGCGACGACGTTGGTCCGGGAACAAACGTGGGACAAAAGAAAGCTTCTCGAGTCGTAGTTCATCCGCTGCGACAAGTCAGCGTGCAACAACCGTGGCCCTCTACCGAAGTGTAGAGAGACTCACAAGACTAGACGTAGACTTGGTGGCCCTCTTTCATTTGGTGCCAGTGCATACTGAGGATTCCACCAGCATAGGTGGCGAAACATCTGTGTAGTTTTTGTTATATTTTGCTGTGTCAAGTCGGAGTATAATTTTAATCATACACCTATTTGTTCATTTTGAATACATCCAAGTTTTTAATATTTTAAGTTTAAATCAAAGAGAACACGAATACTGTGATATTGGTTTGAATATTTGCACAAGCCTTTAAGTAATGTATGCTATTCTTGAACTTACTTCGAATTCACCAGCAGTTATTCTGGATTGCATGCTATGATATTCATATTGTAAGAATACTGTTAGATGCCACGGTGGGGTGAAGCAACCGTTTAATGGGCCCAACATCAGCAGGACACCAACCAGCGGTTTCAGCAGCAGCTGTAGCAGCACGAGCCTCCGCAGCAACAAACGTCTGCTTCGTCGTTTCTGTGGCAGAGCCCGTATTTGTCACTACAAGATATATATATATATATATATATATATATATATATAGAAGAGATGAGCTCTACCTACATATCTAGATTTGTTGATTGATGTCTGTGCTCGGGGTTGCTGTTGTGAATAAGTATCGCTTGTTTTTCAAGGCACATAATAATCCTTGGAAAAGGTTTATTCTTGACAGAATTAATTAACGACATTAGTGTGGATTGATTCTTCACAGTCGCTAGTAAAATGCAGAGAACATGTTCACATCAATGGTGGACAGGTAATGCGAGCTCAACAGACTTTTTCTCGTATTTGAGCTTGGGTTATCTGTTGACCGTTGGTGTGAACATGTTCTCTGTGCATGTGCTGACAAAGGCATATATGTATGCCTATTCCTGCCAATGAGTTGGTTGTTAGTAGCGCTCTGTCCTGTGTCTTCTCTTTTGTTCGTGTTTTTTTCGTGCCCTAAAATTGATTATAAATGTACATCAACTTGCCCAACAAGAAGTTCTCCTTAAGTTGGAGGATTTGCACATCCGGTTGCTGCCTTTCTTTACTGAATGACGACTGCGTGATGAGTGAGTTCTTCCTTGTTATCACTCCGCAGGTGATCCTGCAGGAGTTGGAAGACTTGGTGGAAGAGCTGCGGAACAAGAACCTCACCGAGAGCGAGCTAGTGCAGAGGACAAAGAAAGGCATTGCGCAAGCATTGGCCACCAAGCGCGGGAACAAGCCTTCTTGCGCGAGTAAGCAACCAATACACTCCTGTCTGCGGCGGTAATTTCCAGCTGGAACAGTTTAAATCTCATGAGCTTCAGTGTTCACTAGGAGACGGCACAGACATTGACTTAGTACGGTTAGATGATGTAGCAGCGGGGTTTCATAGACGCGTCCGATGTGGTTCACTCATATGACTGCATACATACTCAGCAAATATGTAAAAGTTTGTTCAGCCTCAAGTAAATGCGTTCTTCATGATTTTGTTTTAGATTTGGTGGTGCGTGCAAGAGTTCGCAGAAATATTCCACACTGTTTGTATCACCAAGATTTTACTTTACATGGATGCCAATGCAGGAACTTACGGTGTTAATGGAAAAAAATGGGCTGACGATTACATTATTCCTCGACGCAAAATTCAAGCGTGGTATGTAGCAAATTCTGAGGTAATAGAGAAATGCTCAGAATGTAACCAATCACTATACATCGCCTTCATAGATTACGAGAAGGAGTTTGATTCAGTAATTGCTAACAGAGTAAAGAAAACATTAGAATTCAATCAACCTAAGGAACAAGCAGGATTTCGAACAGGCTACTCAACAATTGACCACATTCATACTATCAATCAGGTAATAGAGAAATGCTCAGAGTATAACCAACCACTATACATAGCCTTCATAGATTACGAGAAGGCGTTTGATTCAGTAGAAATATCAGCCGTCATGCAGGCACTGCGGAATCAGGGCGTCGATGAAGTATATATAAACATCCTGGTAGAAATGTACAGGGGATCAATTGCTACCATAGTGCTTCATAAAGAAAGCAACAGAATACCAATAAAGAAGGGTGTAAGGCAGGGGGACACAATCTTCCCAATGCTATTGACCACGTTCTTACAGGAGGTTTTCAGAAGCCTAGAATGGGAACAGTTAGGGATAAGAGTTAATGGAGAATACCTTAGTAACCTGCCCGTTGCCGATGACATTGCATTGCTGAGTAACTCAGGGGACAAATTGCAACTCATGATTACGGAGTTAGACAAGGAGAGCAGAAAGGTGGGTCTTTAAATGAATCTGCAGAAAACTAAAGTAATGTACAACAACCTCGAAAAAGAGCAGCGCTTCGAGATAGGTAACAGTGCACTTCAAGTTGTAAAAGACTATGTCTACTTAGGGCAGGTAATAACCGCAGAGCCGAACCACGAGATTGAAGGAACTAGAAGAATAAGAATGGGGTGGAGCACATTTGGCAAGCACTCTCAAACTATAACAGGTAGATTGCCACTATCCCTCAAGAGAAAGGTATATAACAGCTGTATCTTGCCGGTACTTAGCGACGGAGCAGAAACCTGGAGACTTACAAAGAGGGTTCAACTTAAATTGAGGACGACGCAAGGAGCAATGGAAAGAAAAGTGGTAGGTGTAACCTTAAGAGACAAGAAGAGAGCAGAGTGGATTAGGGAACAAACGGGGGTTAAAGATATCATAGCTGAAATCAAGAAGAAGAAATGGACATGGGCCGGGCATGTAACGCGTAGACAAGATAACCGCTGGTCGTTAAGGGTAACTAACTGGATTCCCAGAGAAGGCAAGCGGGTTAGGGGGAGACAGAAGGTTAGGTGGGCAGATGAGATTAAGAAGCTTGCGAGTATAAATTGGCAGCAGCAAGCACAGGACCGGGTTAACTGGCGGAACATGGGAGAGGCCTTTGTCCTGCAGTGGACGTAGTCAGGCTGATGATGATGATGATAATGTAGCAAATAGGATCTAGCATCTGACAAAACTGCCGCATTCACTCACATGTTACTAGTGCTCATTAGTGCAGGCTAATTCTGGTTCGAAATTGCTAATGTCGACTAGTATTGCTAAATGATTACTGCTAATGGCTTGCATTGGGTAAAGGATAGTAAATGCTGTATAATATCATCAATATATCTTTCATGCAGTCTCAGTCCAACCATTGAGTTGTCTAGCAAGGGTTCTTTCATTTATTGTCTATCTTTTTTTTACCCTCTTTTTACGCACAGCACCGAAGAGTCAGAAGACGCCGGCTAAAGGCAGGAGAAGATGCCAGAGGAAGCTAGCGCGCATCTCCGAGAGCAGTGATGAGGACGAAGAAGATCAGGAATCGCCACCTCCATCCCCGCGAAAAGCACGGCCTCAGCGGCAGTGCAAGGTGCGAATACAGCTCAGCGATAGCAGCGAGGAGGAGGTTGACGATAGCGATGACGAATGAGCAAGCCTATATGAGTAGCCATGCTCGAGATATCGAAAATCGTTGACGCTGCAACTGGCACACTGCAGCTGCTCTACAGCGGATGCATAGATGCATGGTCAGGTACCTCAAAAGGCGAGTGTACGCAAGGAAAAAACGAACACTGCTACAGTATTTTTATGTTTTCGCTTTGGCATATCCCACGTTTTGGCTGTAAGCTAATGTAGCAGTGGGCTCTTTTTGCACTATATGACAATGCATTGCTACTTTGTATACTACACGACAACCTACCAGTGTGACCTCGTTCCCAAGAAAAGAAAGAGTGCTGCCTTGGTCGCTGGGGAATTAAGTGCATTTTACTTGTTTTGTTTTTTCTGTTTTTTACCTTATAAAATCTCTCTTTATCTTTCTACTGCCTTAAAAAAGATGCAGGTGAACAACAAATATAAACCTTTAGAAGTTGTTATTACTGTATATTTTAAGTTCGCCAAGTCTATTTATTTTACAACTGTTTTTTGTTAGCACCACCGTTTTCTGTTTGTACGTTCCTAGCGTACTGTAACTTGTCTCAATATCACTTCATTTTATAAATAACAGTATTGGTGTTGTTATTTTTACCATTTGACCTAGACTGCTTCAGTGCATCTGCATCATGTGTTTCCCATGTGTCTAAGAGTGTATTAGACACATGGGAAGACCTAACTGCATGTTTGCGCTCGTTTTGTCTTCCTTCATCTTCATTCGAAATATTAACCCTTTATTTAAGTCTTCCGAAGCTTGTTGTCAACTTTATGTGATTTGCCTTTCAGCTGGGCTGGTCACATGAAATAATAGATGCTGTGGAAGAGGTATAATTCCAAGTTCTAGTTTATGTTGAGACAACTTTAGAACGAAATGAAATCTGCACACCTATGCCAGGCCTTCTGTACCTTCAGCAGCAAAACACAACAAATGTTCTGCTTTTATCCTGTAATTTGCCAAGTACCACTAACTGGTTACATAGCTGATAAACACAATAAGTCACTCCAGACAAGAACAGCAGTGTGTGTTTTCACCTGTTGTAGTATTTGCTGTGTTTGGCAAATTTCAAGACATACATCAAGTTGCTCAGCTTTCCGCAATGTTCTGCATGTGTCACCGCACGATGCAAAATGCACTGGGGTTTATGACACACACCATGTCAAGGATGCAGTTTCGAAAAACCCATTAATTGTTGCAGGTTGGCCTCACCTACTTTTTCAAATTTTGTCACAAATGTGCCGCCTGTTTCACGAAAATGTACAGCTGTGTTGTCTCGTAGCAAGTTTGGTTAGGTTCTCGAAGCCTGTTGATGGTACATACATGCTGGTATAGTGCATGTCCTCTGCATTCGCCTTATTTGTGGTGTTGTGCAGGTTTTTCTTTGGTAATTGAGGCTGTTTGTAGTCGTCGTTGATCACTTCGGTAATTATTTCGCTCCATGGGCCTGTCATTTTAATCACGATGAACTGTCATTGAGCCATCGTCGCGAGGCTATTGCAGTTGTAGCATCAGTTTCATGAGGTCACGGCCCTCCATTTTCCATTGTACATATTCCTTATGCATTTATAACTAAAGTTTGAGCATTACAATATGACTGGGCAGCAAACTGCCGACTGCAATGGCATGGTTTGGAGCACCTAGCACAGAATTTAGGGCACAAGGTGGAACATGCAAGAGTGCCTGTACTGTGGATGAACTTTGCGACAATTAATAAAGGACTTTGTGCCAGCAGAACTACATATCTGTCCTTGGACATTCATTAGTAGCTATGCACAAGCCACCAATGACGTTGCCTGGTAGAATGAGTGGGTCCTAGACTGAGAACTTGAGAAAGACACGACGTGGAAGGAAAGGGTGAGGACATTTGTGAGCGTGCATTTTTTCTGCACGGTACTTTTTTTTTTTACCAGGAAAGAAAACGTGTGTATTATCAAAGACCATTTGTGATGGAAAAGATTACACACACTGTACATCCTTGCTCTGCCTGACAAGCACACCATAAGAAACCTCATTGTAATGTAGTTGCATCTGACATAAAAATGGCATCTTTATATGCGAAAATTTGTTACAGATGGAAATTCCTGACACTGAATTAATGGCTGGACTATACTCTGTTAACTTCATGAGAACTGTTAATTTGTTACGTCCATATTCATTACATTGGTTTGACTGGTGTATAGATCATAGATCTGTTGCTTAATATTTGTACACGCATTCATTACAAAGGTACTTGACATGTTCGCTTATTTTTAGAGTTTCGCGTGTTGTGCTCGAGCTCCATAAAAATATTTTTGTGAAGGCAGTTTTTTGTGCTCTTCCACTGTTTGGTATTTGAATTTGTAGAAAGCCTGGGAAAGAAATCTTTGTATTGGATTATGAGCATTTTTGCCACACACATTTCGAATTCGTTAAAGTGCAGCAACAGTGCCGTCCATTTCATGTTACTTTGCGCATAAAGCAAATGCATGCGTCAACAGGATTTCAAGTTTTAAAAATTTTTTGATTTGGCTGTCCGTGATGGGAACATTATTGCAAATTTCATGCAGTGTTGTTCGACCTGTGGTCACAAATTTGTCTGTGTTTATTACTTTTTATGCCTGCCATGCACTGTCATCATTGTACATATTTACCCATCTCTCATTATCACTTACATTTTTTTGCAGTAGCCACCGCAACTGAATTGCATTTACTGCGTTATCGTATATGTTGAAAGTGCTGTCATTAGGCAAAGTGCCTCAAGCAATACGTATGTGCTAAAGAATAAAATACTGCGCTGTCGAAGTTTGTCTGCACTTTTTACATGGACGCTGTATATGATTTCGTGGGATTTCCTTGTGTCTGTTAACAGGAAACCCCTAGTGTCCCATAGGGAGCAGTAGAAGAACAAATTTGAACATGGCACTAGCATGGCAGTAGCCATAAAGCAGCTGCTATGTCTGCACTCTGCCAGGATGCACAGGCCTCCAGGCAACTGTTAATCAAATAAAAAATTACGCCATCTTCCACTAAAGGGAATGTGGATACGAAGCAACAGGGAGATGGTGAACGGCATCCACAGACCTCAAGCCGGTGCACGAACATTCACAATCTCTACAGGACTGATGCTGCCAGTAACCATGACGATAGCACTACTTAGCAGCTGGTCCATCAACGCACACACCAAAGCCATCGAAAGTGATCCTGTGCGAACCAAAGCAGACATGCCCTGTCTTGGTGAAACGTGGAACACCACAAGACCGACAATCAACAGCTATGAAGTGATTGTCTGTACTGAGGAAGTATCTTGTTACTTTCGCCGCCGACTTACTTTGGACAGGGAGGAGAGAAGAGTGAGGGGATGCGCGGGCAAAATGAGGATGTGAATGCCGCAGGAAGGAGGGATGGACAAAGCCCTCGCCATAAGATGCTTCACGTCCAAAAAGGTCCTAGAGCCTTCATATTTTGATATCAAATAACTTATTCTGACCTGAGAAAAATTTCTTTCCAGCATTGCAGTAATGTTTAAAACTAAAGCCAACTTTAATGAGATTGTTTTAAGTTAGCTTTTCCACATTGTGTCTTGCAACGAGGCATATTTATTTTGTGAAGCAGAGAACACAGTCTTGTAAGTTGCCTTGGTGAACAAGCATCGCTTGATGTGTGTCAGGGATGTCAAGTGGAAAAAAGAAGACAAGGGAAAGACCACAGAACAAATGGGTGAAAGGCTAAAAGGGAAAAAAAAGAAGAGGGGAAAACTGTGTATGATCGAGGCAGCCTGGGTCCAGCCCCTGGACGGCAACACAGCGAAAGCCGCCCGAGTTACCACCTCGGCGAGCTACCGTCTTTGCACTCCAGTTGTCCAGCTGGTGGGTTGTGCAGCAAGTAGCTGAGACAGGTTAGCGTCACGCTGCCAACCTTCAGTGGGCCCGGGCTTCTATAAAATGGTCTGCCACGTCAATGGCGCACGTACCAGAAGGACGTGCCTGGAGTACCTGCCGGCACCAGTGCAACCACCGCATGAGAACGACGTATCCGCACTTCGTAGCGTTGGCGTGCCTTTCCACTTCAGCAGGAACAACAAGTACGGACGCAGGCGGTGAGCTACGCTCGGGTGTTCGCGCGACTGATCGTAAGCTGCCGACACCCTACATCCCGTTGGTCCGAGAGACATTAAGTGCTGAATGTGAATATAGAGACGCGCGTAGGATGTGGCTGTAGAAGGACGTGTTAATTGTTGTGTTTCGGGGAACTGTTTATTGGCAGATTTATTCTACTCTGTGTAATTATTTATGTCTGTGTGTGTGCAATGAAGGTTGTGTTTCTGTGCCACACACCCTGTGCCCCACTTTGTGTCAATCCTGCTGGCTCAGACGAAACAAGCCAGGCGACATCATATCGTGGCAATGTGCATCCCTATGGGCATGTTGTTGATGTGTTGCAGTAGGCTTGCCATGGCGGGTTGAACGTTAATGGGTATGTTCACAACCTGGCCGTTTATCCCAAACTGGCCTCTGCCTAGAGCTAAACAGATACGCTGGTCATTCACTTTCAGAGTGGAATGGCTCATAATTCTGTAAAGGGGCCCTGCAACGTTTTTGTCGGCATTCTGCAGTGCCAGAGTGTGTGTACTGCTGAATACCGAGTTGAGCAGAATTATTGAAATTGATGCTCAACAGTGGCGTAGCCAGGGATGGCACTTTGAGCCCAGGCCCTATCCCCCTCTCCCTCCCCTCCAACCCCAGAAATTTCTGCATTCAACCACGGTGCTCAGTAACAGAAGTCTGCAAACTTCAAAACCTCACTGGACAATGAAAAAAACCTTCCTTTTCATATTTCGCACTCCCACTGATATCAAAGGCCGGTTACCGAGACGTGCCGCAAGACTCTCTTCATAATGGCAGGTGTGTATAGTCCCTAGCATTGCTTACAAATTGTTCGGAGGAAGTATTGGGATTGCTTTTATAATTTTCTGCACACAATATGGCATGGCCTAACTGGGACCGTATAAGGATTACACGAGGCTCACTCAGGCCTGATGAAACTTTTCTTTCGATCGTGAAAATGGCCATGTATAACAGCTTCGTTTTTTGCTTCCGCTTGTGCAATGATATAGTTGCGTTTTGACTGCAATAAGAATGACACGCTTAGGTCGTGTTGCAGGGCCCCTTTAGGTCCCGAAAGATAATTTTTGCTGGAATGAACAAAAATTTGTACTTTTATAAACCACGCTATGCATAGCCTGAAATACAGACCTATAGTACAATGCACACCTGCACCAGTGTGAAGAAGTTGAAAATACTTTATAAATTTATTTTAAAGTTTCATGCGAGAAGTCTTCTCACATGCACCAAGCAGTTCTAAATTACATTCAAGTTTGCATTTTGAGTACAGTTAAACCTGGCTATAACGAACCTCCGTATAACGAATTCCTGTATTTGCGACCTCTGTGTAACAAAGTAACAGTGGGAGACAACCTTGATATAGCAGATTTTCTCCTTGGGGAATCTAGGAATTCTACTCCGCATTTTGGTACGAGCATGCATCTTCCGCGACTTCCCGCCGCCGACGAAGAGCGTGCGCCCTTGATTGCTCTCGACTGGTGCGCCGTGCGACGCGGGTGGATGAGCGCGAGGTAGGCCTACACTCCAGGAGCCGGCATTACCGCCGTTCTCGCGGCTCGTGCGCGGGTGTGCCCCCCCCCCCCTCCAAACAAAAAAAAAGAGAAAACTACGTTTGCGCGTTGGCAGTGCCACGCTTTTAGTTAGCGTCGCATATACGGGGCCGCGCTGCACATGGAGGTCGTATATCGAGTAGTTTTCCGCGGTGTCCGTGTCGTTCGCTCTTCGTTTTTGACGCCGTGCGTGCGCATGGTGTGGCCTCCGACGACGTACAGCTTTTTTTTTATTATTATTGCAATAGCAATTATATGGACAGTCTCGGCTGTTTTTTTTTTTTTTTTGCCGCCGCCATTGACTGTATATGTATACGTATCTGTATATATTATATAAAAACTCGAGGAAAAAAATTGGCCCGAATCTACATGTTACACTATAAATGTCGAAAGACGATAGTCTTGCGTCTGGAGAGAGTGAACAAAACGTTTATTTTGATGTTCTGCGCAAGAAAATCGGTGAATGGTATTCTGGAGGCGCTGCGTTAGAGTGCCTCGAGCGTGTGGTGGAGGCGAACGAGCGCATCTAGGCACATTAGACACAAGTGCCATCTGGCAGTTATCTTCGAAAACGAAGGCGCTCAGCCCGCGGAGAAAGATGCGCACCAGTCTCGGAGGTGATAAGGTGTAGAACGCAAAGCGACGGGCAGGTGTGCCACCACCGTGACGTCGTAGCAAAGCGTTAGAAACGCCTTTTAGGGGTGAAGCTCCATAGCGGCACCGTTCGTCCCTCGTAGTCGTAGTAGTAGTAGTGTATAACCAGTCTTACATTTTGACCTCCAAGGTGGTGCCGGCGAGAGATTTCTTCTGTGCGTTGTTGAACAATAAAAAAATTCGCAGCGTGCGCGTTTAATAAAAGCCGAATTCTCCTGTCTCTCATTCCCCCTAAGCAGCCTTTGGCATGTACAGTGAGCACTATCTGACAAGAAAGGATTGCTACGTTATACT
Organism: Rhipicephalus annulatus; assembly: GCA_013436015.1. Lineage (NCBI taxonomy): Eukaryota > Metazoa > Arthropoda > Arachnida > Ixodida > Ixodidae > Rhipicephalus > Rhipicephalus annulatus. The sequence continues at coordinate 111,837 of WOVY01010326.1, forward strand.
CGCTGGGCGTAACCTCCTTGGTTTTAGAAAGGTTTAGCGAGCGTTGGGCCGCAGTGCCATAAATACAGTATATACCATGAACTCGAGGTGGTTAAAGGTGGGAAGTAGACACGAAGCGCAAGCCGTAAGAAAGTGTGCGTGTGCCTCTTCTCGTTCGGTTCTTGGAATGTCCGCTGGATGGCGGTGCTTCTATATGAGGAATATATGATAAAAAGATGCGAGATGGTGGTACTTGGAGTGTTTGATGGGTGGACGAACGGACACACAAACAGATGCATGGACGGACGCACGAATGGCTGCACAGACGGATGGACGCATGGACGGACGCAGGAGCGGATGCATGAACGAACGCAGGGACGGAAGCACTGATGGACGTGCGGACGCACGAACAGATGCACGCATGGACGGGCGGATGGACGCACGGGCGGCCACACAGACGCACGCATGGACGGACGGAAGCAAGAACGAATAGACGAACTGATGCTTCGCTCACTCTCCATCTTCACTCCGTGGATATGCTGCCATTTTTTTAGCACCGCGTTGCACTGTCTTAGAGTTACGCTACATGCCTTAGAGTTAATTGTCTGTGCCACTTCTAGTATAAAGGCAGACATAGGAAGCGTTGTTGTGGTGCCTCAAATATGCGCAATAATTGCTTTTTAATTGAAAATCGCACAACTATGAACGCTAAACCTTGAGCAATATTGGTGGGTGCTGCGGATGGGGTTAGCCGTTTGGTGCCGTTCGAGGTATCGTTAGGGCGGACAAATAAATGGATAGACAGACAGACCCAAAATTTTTCCGTCGAAGGTCCCCAAGAAAGACCATCGTGTACTATCGGTAGGTGTTCTGTGCTATCGTCTTTAAAAATATATAGTCGCCCACGCACGGCGCCTAGTTCGCCGCGATGCGCCGACGCGCGCTTGTCTCCCACGCGTACTTTGCCCCGCGAATAGGGAGGGGGGGAGGTTTAGATGCGCGTGCACGCGCGCTTATCCTTCGGAACGAATGCGTTTAGTTTCCGGGTGCGCAAACATCCCTTTTTTCGCAGGTCAGACGCCGTTTGCGAAAAGAGCGTGCTTTTCAAACACAGCGAAGTAACAATTAACTGGGGCTCATTGTTGGTTCGCACTCATATCTGTACCTGTGATTACGTTTCGTGCCTCGTTTTTGTTTAAACAGCGCATTAAGTGTCGAGCAGTAAACTTTTTCGCTCTCGTCCTGTGTTTGTTGTTTTCTTGCGTCATTTGTGCGTGAGCAGCGCGCTGCACGTTTTGATCTGCTTGCCGTTTTGATCTGCTTGCCGTTCGTTGTCGTTGTTGCTATCGCATATAGCTTCGCCCTCTCGGTGGAACTGTGACCTTGTCTAATTTCGGACAATCATGTCGTCACCACCTAGGGGATGTCAGACCACGGTGAGGACGGATATTCGGAGGTCGACTCGTCACGCGCTTCCGTTTTGCGCCGCGAGTTCGTAGGCTGGTAGCTTTCGCGATTTGTCGATTAGTTTTGGCAACAGCACGACTGCGCGTTGAACGCAATGCAATGAACGCGATATTAAAAAAATTGTAAGCTATGAGAAGTAAGGCTGGCAGACAACTCATTTGGATCCGTTATCGCGGAACTCCTACAAAACGCTGGTGTGAGCATACACGGCCGCTCCAGGGAGAAGTGCTGTTTTCCCCTGGCCGAGATAGCAAACGCGCAAGCGATCGCAACCGCCCTTAAAGTCCAAGTTCATTATTACTACTCGAGCGATTCCCCTCCCTCCCCGCCGCGTTGCTTTCATGCTCGTTCAAGAAGGGTGGTTACTTACTGTGTGAGCATTTGACGGCAGTTACGAAGTTTTTTTTTTTTTTACGGTAAAATGAGTGTTTTGGGTTAGCTCTGCCTTCAGTACCCGCTTTGTGAATTTTCGAACAGAACCTGCATATAACGAAATCTTCTTTTTAACGAATTTTTTCAGGAATTTATCTATACCCAGGTTTAACTTAGTACAAGACATTGCTTGGAAGTCCCCGAAAGTGGAGCCCTCAGCGACAAGTCTTCCCTTCCCTGGTAGTGCCAGAAAGCCGCTTCTCACCGAGAAGAGTGGGTTTGGGTATTCTAGGCAGGCAGAACGCTTCGGAGCATTTCCATGTGAAGTGGCACAAGTGCATTATGTATAGGTTACTGAACATGAGGCAGAAGTGAATTTTCTCATACATTTATTCACTCCACTTTCTCAAATGACTGCACTGCCCCAAGAGATTTTGTTCACTAAACATGACAGAGTGGCCGTGTTGTACATGCAAGCACACACACACAGAGAAAGAGCAGGACAACAGGTCAAGTAGGAAGATAAAACAGATTTCCAGAACTCTTGCCACACAGGAACTTTGAAAATGCCTGCCAAAGCAGTAGCATGCAGACTTATTAGCAGTGCTTCACTGGTTTTTCACGTCGCCCCCTTCTAATGCTTGTGCCACTGCCTTTAAAGCACGACGCAGATGGCACCTAAAATAGAGCTCTGCTCATGACGGCAATAAATGAGCACTGCCAAAATTTTAATTTTTGGTGACTAGCGGGACTTCGAAGAAAAAAAAAAAAAAAAACGGTCGAGCACCGGCTGAGGAAGAAATTAGGCTGTTACGAAGACAGTCTTGTCACCGCTACAACGTGTCTAGAAAAGGTTAGAGGGGGGCTTTGGTGGCAGTGTGTTTGGGCTTGGCCTACTGCAGGGGATGGCGGTAGTTCTCTCCAGCGTAGACAGCATTGCTTCCAAGCTGCTCCTCAATACGCAGCAGCTGGTTGTACTTGCACAGACGCTCGGAACGGCAGGGGGCGCCGGTCTTGATCTGCCCTGTGCTCAGACCCACCACGATGTCTGCGATCGTCGAATCTTCAGTCTCGCCACTGCGGTGGGACACCATAGTACCCCAACCGTTCTTTTTGGCCAGCTGGTGACTGCACGTAAAGGAGCACGAGGCCGGATTAGCAGAAGAATTGAAAGGCGACTATAAATATGGTTATGTTTTCGTATATGTTTCTGTCCTAATTCAATTCGCATTCGTAACTTGATATTTGGCAAAATTAGCATGGCATGACATAAAGGCATGTGAAATGATGCTTGGTGCTTTCGTGGCAGCCTGTCTATACAGTTATGGCAATGAAATGAACACTCCCAGGAAATTTGTCATATGCAGCACCATTTCCTTTTATTAAGCATTTCCTTGGCACAAAACAGGTGCCAAACTTTCTAGAATGTAAATTTAACAATGTATGCAGACTTGATATTGCCCTTTCGCGTCCCTTTTGAGAGCTACATTTCTTTTTGATCTTTGGGACAATTTAGCAGGCTTCATCTAAAATTAAAACCATACTGCAGCGCGGGTTTTTTTGCGCCTCACGTTTTAAATAACTACCACTGTGCACAACTGGGCAAGCAATGGATGAAGTCAAAAACCAATGTTTAACATGCTTTGTTCACAGAGCAAGTTCAAGCTGGTAAAAGGCTCTCCCAGCTGCACTTGAATTGTGTCACGATCCAAAGCGATCGATGCATAAGCAATGCAGCCCCCCCACCCCCAAAAAACACTGCCACTAAACTTACGCCTTAATCGCCTCAGTGATGCTGCCAATCTGATTGACCTTGAGGAGTAGGCAGTTGCAGGCATTCTTGTCAACGGCAGTCTGAATCCGCTTGGGGTTGGTGACTGTCAAGTCATCTCTGAAAAGTTTAAGAGGCAGGGGTTAGCATTCACAGGCACAAATACAGTACAACATACCTGCCAAGTCTCCCGGACTGGCCAGGAGACTCCCGGATTTGGACAGTTTCTTCCGTTTGTACGGTTGTCATAAAAATCTCCCGGATATCGAAATTTTTGTGCATAATCCGGCCGCCTTGACAAAAGCAGCTCAATCCGCTCCAGGCTTTTCGAACCTACCCCGTTTTATTATGAATGAGTTCAAGAGGCGTTCATCTAAACGTACAGTAGAATCTCAGTGATGCGAAACCGCGGCAGATACGAATTCGTGAAATTCCTCAGCAAAATTCCACTATGTATATTGGGCCTAAAATCGAATGTTCCGAACACATTTCCTAATCGCGGCAGGTGATACGAACTTTAGTACGGACATCATCGAAGGAAGGCTGAGAGCAGCGTACTCGAAGCTTCAGAAGTACGCGTGCGACCGACGCACGCACTGTCTTCTACAGTGTGCGCGATTGTTGTTGCCACAACCGCTGTTGACGAAACCGTGGTCGCTTTTGACGCGATCATGTATGGTGACGACGTAACTGAAAGAGTCCCGAAAGTGTGCGTGCCTCCAACACTCAACCAGTCAAAGCAATGCTGCTTTCCACAAATCCTGCGGACAAAACCGCGGCAGGTGCGATCGTAGACGGCACAAAACGACCGTTTTGAAGGCGTGTGCTATGTCAAGCGCACGGGGATTGAAAAAGGAACTACCATTTGCAGCAACCGCCGCGCACAACATCGCGGTGGCGCAATAGCGATCTACGAGCTCCGAGGGCACGCAGCGGTAGACTAAAGGCAGTACATACGTAAAAAAAAGTCAGTTTCGCCGCAAGGGCGAAGCAATGAAAACGACAGTAACAAATTGCAATGTCGCACTAAGAACGCCAAGCAGATCGAAACGTGCAGCACGCTGCTCACGCACAAATGATGCACGAAAACAATAGACACAAGACGAGAGCAAACTAACAGCGTTTACCGCTCGACATGTTACGCGCTGTTAAAAAAAAGCGATGCTCGATACATAATCACAGGTACGAAGGAGTACAAACTAACAAGTGTCCCAGTTATAACTCGCTGTGCATGAAAAGCGCGCTCTTTTCACAAACGGGTCCTGTGCATAGACCGAAGATACCTTTGTGGGCCCGGCAACTAACGCAATCGTTCCAGTGAAAGCCGTAGGCACACGCGTCGGCACATTGGGACAAGCTGGGCAATAAGTGCAGCGGCTTTTTTCCTTTCTAGTGTGTTAATATATATAGATAAGTATACATATATGGTGAATGACCGCAGTGGTGGCGACGGCAAAAGACCAGCCAAGACTGTCAATAACAAAGGGGCTAGGCACGTTTTGGCATTCCTGTCAAAAGAATCTAGTAGGGAGCAAAGCTTTGACCAGCGTTTTTGCACGGCAGCCAGCTGCGCCGTCCCATCCGTTCACGTGTGTCCCAGTAAGACATACACCAGCTGTCTTGAAGGAAATATTCTGCTAGTTGTGTTGATCCTTTGAGACTCTCACCTTAGTTGGAAACCCTACCTTCGTGTGTTCGGCAACGCTGATGCTTGCGCTTGCAATTGAGACCCCCCCCCTCACCCCCTCTTGTTTTTCGCGATGTTTTTTGTTTGTTTGTCCTTAAGTTGTTTTTTTTAATGCCAAAAAAATAGAAGAAAATAATTCAGCCCCCTCACTCCCCTGCTGCAAAAATTTCCCGGATTCAGAATCCTTGAACATGGCAGGTATGGTACAAGCAGTTAAAAAAAAATTGCAGCAGAGCCATTCATTGCTCATCTAGATTCTGCGGCTACCATACAAATTTATTTACATGAAAAAAAAAAATGCCGAGTCACTATGTTAACAGATGTGGCACATAGACATCATTAATCTCGTCTATCTAAGGTGGGCTGATCCCAGAGGCAGTGCAACTGGAAGGTGATCTCGCACAATTCGGTGCACTTAGGTTGTCACCTGTACATAGCTGAGGATGCTTATTATAAGGTTGTCATTGACGACACATACTACTCCATCTTGCTTTCGTTTATTTCTGACGCTCATCTGTAGAGAACCGCAGTCGCATGGAAATTCGAATCACTGATTGACAAGTTTCTGCATTTATGAAAAGGACGGCACACACCTCATGGCTCACTGGGCCAGTAAGGAGTTGAGGGTCGCAGGTGACTTATAGGCAAAAAAGTTGCTGTGGTACACAGTAATGAAAGGCATATGTTTACCGTCTAGGGCTCGGAGCAAATACATAGGGATTAATCTTTGTAACATTTTAACCTTCAGTGCTTCTCAAGTGGGTAATTATTAGCGATGTTTTACTGTAGCCACTTCTGCTCGGCGTGGCACAAAACGTGATTCCGCCAGCAGATACTTACCCGACAATCTGGATCTTGGTGGATGTGTTCAAGGCAGTCCAGGCATCCCAGTGGTCCTGCTCGAAGGGATCCTCAATAGAAACCACTGGGTAGGACTTGATGAAATCTTCGTACATAGCCTGGAGCTGGCTCGGGTCGAGGTATTTGCTGGGGTCGGAATTCTGGTTCTTGAAGTCGAGGTCATACTTGCCTGGAAAAAAGAGTGAATTGTTCAGTGAATCCGCTATACTTTTGATATACAATCACATTAGAATTGCATTTACCAGCAATTATAAAATCAGATTCAGAGTCTGCCTTATTTTACTTCTGATCGGAATTAAGAAAGTACCCTAGCAAATTGGAAAGGCTGCTAAACTTTTGTGGCAGACTTGTACAAATTTTAATTTAACTCTGACGTTGAGCATAAGGGTGCCTATAGTGTTGAAAACCTGATCCCATATGAACAGACACCTACCTACATGTTCAATTGTGCAAACTATGTACAGCCATCTATAAATTCCAACACACCAGCAAAAGCTTGCTGTGGAGAGTGCCGACCTGCTATACTATCAACGCACTTCCTTAATATAATCAGCTCAAGCAATACTGTTTCCCCTTCTGTAATAATCTCACTTAAAAACGTAGGGATGCAATCAGAACTATCTGCTAGAAAAGAATAATACAGTAGACTCATAAATAGTGCTGTTGAATGGGCCACGTTTTTCTGGTCCCTCAACGAACCAGAAAAACGTGTCCCATTTATCAGCAGTACTGTTTACCGGTGGCTGTACCGTGAGTAAAAACATTTATGTACGTAAACAGTGTTACTGAAAGCAGTTTACAGCAATTTTGTGGAAAACACTAGTCCCTCTGTATAATACAGTAATTGCTCATTCGATACCTAAAATTGTAAAGTATGTTGGGTCACCTGAAAACTACTGCAGCATTTTATTTTCCACTGACACACATGTGTGAAAAGTCCCGAGGACAACCTAAGCCTCGCGGCTTAGGTTGTCCTCGTCTACCTCGTCTGATACAGACGAGGTAGACTGTCCCATGAACATGCGAAAAGCTGCCAACCTTTAAGGATACAGTACGAATACAGCTAATGTGTGAGCAGAGAGAGCAAGAAAGCAAACCCAACCTGTGGGCGTTTTTGCAGGGATAACAAACCATTATCACCCAGCGCCATTGGACACTAAGAAGCACTCTGGACTAAAGTGTGCAGCTTCACCTAAACGAAGTGGCGTGGGTAAGGTTTGAATAAAATACGCCCCTGTAAAGGAAATAGCTCAGAAATCAGTGCATTTTTGCTCATTCATTTCTGGAGAATTTTCCATTATAACAAGTTGAGTGCCATGAAAAGTTTCATTAATTCAAGCTGATCACACCATTGAATGCTGCGAGTACCTGCCAGAAAATGGTATCGTTTTTTTCAAGTTAGATTAGAAAATTCATAAAATTAGGTTTCATTAGATCGAGTGAACTTAGAAAGGGGATCACCTGCAAGCAGAGACTGAAGTATGTTTCCTCACCTTTAATCAGATAGTGGAAGAGACTTATACAGTAGAACCCCTTTAATTTGACCACATTAGTTTGGGAATTCAGTTAATTTAAATGCATCATCTGCTCCTGTCAGACAGGCCTACAGCATGAATTTTCTTCAGTTTGGGTATATTCGGTCCTAGTTCAGTTCATTCAGAGAGCTGGCAAAGCTCAGAGGCTCTCACTAAGGCTGATTAATTAACAGGCCCATCAGACAAAATGATCTACTTATACTGTTATGGAAAGCATTGCCTTTAAAATAGAAAAAAAAAGGGGTAAATGTTCCTCACCATCCTTGCAGAACTCTGAGGCAGCACAGTCCATTCCAATGAAAATTTTTCCCTCATAGCCAGCTGCCTTGATAGCTTCCATGATCAGCTCCAGGGCCTCCTTGTTATCCTGGATGTTCGGGGCAAAGCCACCCTCATCACCGACGGAAGTAGCATCCAAGCCGAACCTGTTGGAAAGCACACACCAACATTGAAGCCTATGCCCGCAAAATGCTGGGGGCTTAAAGGTACAGACAACCAATTCACAAGACACCATTGATAAAATGGGAAAGATTGTCCATTTTATTAGCTCAAACGAACCCCATTTTAAAAATAATAGCGATAATGAGCTCGTTTCACTGCAATTCTGGGGTCAATGTCAGCGTCGTTCATTGTGAGCAAAAAACCATCCTGTCCATGATCTCAAAATCAAGAATGATGAACATAAAGTAAATGTTAACAATTTCCAGGTCCGAGTGAGGATCGAACACAGGTCATTTGCGTAGCAAGTGGGTGTCGCATCACACAGACGCAAGTCTTTTCAAAAATACAGTGAAAATAACTTCCTCTGCTTGGAAATGCAGTGCAAATAACATTCATGCTTTACAAACACTCGCATTCTCTATGGAAGCTTTAAAATACATGTAATATCACAGTGATATTACTTGGTACAAGTGGTAAGGGACCCTAGGCCTTCGTCAAGCTGCCGCAACAGCTTTTTGCCCAGGTGTCCCTCCAGACTGTTTTCCTGGTTAATAAATTGAAATAAATTGAAGCATACATTGCCATCGGGCATCAAAACTTTAAATAATTCGAGCGATGTTTCAAAGTTGGCCACCCATTACAAAAGGCACACTTGTTACTGCGCATACTAGCTTAAGACCACGCAGTGGGTGCATAGCAAGTGTGAAAATGTGATACCCGGGGTTTCGCATCTCAACACTACGATATGATTATGAGAGACGCAGTAGTCGAGTGCCTTCTCGGGTAATGAAATTCCATGCACTTTTGAAACCAACCATTGAATGTTTAACCACTATTGAGAGAGAGCTTTTCACAGCGGCATGAAAAGCTTGGTTGGAAAAAAATCAAATGTCAGCCCCTTTCAAAAGAGTATTGAATGTTACATTCATTGGGTCTCTGCACTCATAACCAGACAACAGGTGCACAGATAACAATCATTCTCATATTAGTGAATTACAGTTTTAGATAACCGAAAGCACCCCTCTTACCGCAAGGGGACATTTTGGTCAGTGAGAAAATGTGCAAAGAGAAAATACAGGAGGCAATGCTGCCTGAAAGTTCCCACATGAGCTCGCCAAGATGTTGAAAAGTGAAGGCATCTGCTAGGGGCCCACATAATTGTTGATCAGTACAAATTTGTTTACATTGCGTACTAAGGGGCTCTAAGTCTCATGTAGTTAAGTTTCAGAATATCTCCCTGAACTGATGTGGCCGAAATACGAAAAAAAAAAGAAAGCGATGACACGGTGACGTTGATACGTCAAGTTCTGGTGCAAAACCCAAAAAATGAAACTTTGACCCTCATAAGTACCTAATAATGACAAAACAGAGTTCTGAAAGAATAACCCATCTGTTTAAACTTGCTAAATGCTTCACCCTAATGTTCTTTTACACACACGAGTTCATAAAAAGACAGACTTGAATAATCAACACTGGTTTCTGGAAACCGAGGTGTGCCATATCACCTCTGTTGAAGTATTAGGCTACTGCACCATCTCTGCACGCATCAATAGTGCTAGGTCTGCCATGCAACGACATATTTGAGCTTGACCATCTCTTAAGTACTTAATTTTGAGCAAGCACACTCTTAACTTCAAACAAAAACTTTTGCCGATCTTTGAACCTTGGACTGCTGCCTTTCATTGCACTTTATGTAGCAGTGATGACATAGCAATGTCTCCTAGCCTTGTAACACTCCCACTAGCTGTAAAGCTGTGTTGACTTCAACACCAATGCAGTGAAGCCAACTTGTCCTCACCACATTGACAATGCACGACAGCGTAAAATGGGCGACAGCAGTCCGAAATTCAAGATCAGCAAGAATGTTCATGCTAAAGGTCGAAAGTGCACCTACTCAAAATTTTTCTAAGAGGCAGACTAATGGAGCCTTGAAGTACCCTAGAGGCAAACTGAAGCATGACTGCATGTGGCCTCACATACTAAACGGAGGAGGACGCTGGTGATGCTCACTTCTTTTTGATCACATTCTTGAGGTGGTGGTAAGTTTCGGATCCCATGCGCATGGCTTCAGTGAAATTGCTGGCACCCGTTGGAAGGAGCATGAACTCCTGTATGGCCAACTTGTTGCCGGCATGGCATCCGCCGTTGATCACATTGAAGGCGGGCACCGGCATGACCACCTTCGAGTTGCCCGCTAGGTCGGCAATGTGGCGGTAGAGTGGAACACCCTTCTGCGCCGCACCTGCCTTGCACACCGCCATTGAAACTCCGAGAATAGCGTTCGCTCCCAGCTTGCCTGCATGCGGACATGACGAAAATTCTGTAGTTGCTGCCTATAAAGAAACTTCATTTAGGCTGTAGAAATTACAAAGTTTACATACACAAACTTCTCAAGGAGGAACTATTTTAATTTATGCTCATAAATTTCGAAGTGAAGCTGTTGAATTTCAGAACAGTTTTCATGCAGCAGCAGGGCCAGCATTGAATGACAGGCAGATGCACTATAATGCAGAATTAGTGAGCTTGAGCAAATATTTCAACAATATGTACGAACACAGGCACTACCCCACAAGCCCATTCCTGCGAACATCCCGAGCATAGGCACAAACCTTTGTTCTCAGTGCCATCCAGCTGACACATGAATTCGTCTATGGCCGTCTGGTCGGTGACGTCGAAGTTCTTGGCAACGACTTGAGGCGCAATCACTGTGTTCACATTGTTCACGGCCTTGGAAACGCCCTTGCCCATGTACAGGGACTTGTCATTATCGCGCAGCTCAAGGGCCTCGTGGATTCCAGTCGATGCTCCAGATGGTACGGCAGCACGGAACAGTCCTACGAAAGAAGAGTTGTACATTTTCGAAAACCAGCTAGCAGAACAGAACACACAATAAATTGGGCTACATTGACTCGAAACCCATCAGTCGCATCATTCAGAAAAGACTCGGCGACATGGTGTTTCAACAACAGTTACTATAAATGACAGCATACTGTGTTTGCTACTAAGAAAATGATTTTTGACTAATCTAGTCTGAATTACAAGTTTCTAGGTTCCCTCTAAAGCTCAGACAGAGAAATAATGTACATGCAGCCACAAAAAGAATCGATACACCAAAGGAACTGCAGTGCTAGTGTAAGAGATATTCAGGTTCTTACTTAGAAAAATATTGCATAGTTAAAAAAAAAAGACATGGTTATGAGCAAAAAAAAGGTATATAAAAAAGCAATGAAAGCCAGACAATGAAATCCTTTCCACTAGTTCATCAAGACATCTTTTTCCACTACTTCACAGACCTTGACACCATGTGTAGTTATGACTGATATAAGTTTCAAAGACTTGCTCATATGGGGGCAGGTCTCCACTATTACGACAGAAGTCTATGTGGGCCATGGAAGCCTTCTGTGTGCCACTCCCTAGACAACACTCGATGTCCTGAGGTTGTCCTCATATGGTACAATCGTCCTCGCACAGTTCTCATTGACCTTGGTACTTACTGAGAACGACACAAGCTGGCTTGACTCGGAAACACCTTTTCGAGTGCTTTCCGAGGACTACAATTGGTCCGGAAAAGGTCCTGTCAAGGATCTCTTGGGGATGACAAAAGCATTGCACTGAAATCTCAGATATAATTCCTCAAAACCTTTGCGCACTAAGTAGATGCATTTTATATGTGAAAACTTTCTCCACACATTCGTTTCATACAGTGATATAGGTATTGTATATTTTCGCCTCGTTTGTTTTTCTGGCAAGAAATTTTTCAAATTGTGCATTCTGTTTAATAAGACACACGTAATAATTGGCTTGGGTATCGAACCTGGTATTGCAAAATTTACATTTGAAAGTGTGTTCTTAAATGTCACAACCTTAAATTTGTCATTATACGCTGCTGTAGCGCGTAATAACAAACTAGCAGCTGGCAACCATTGACCATGCGGCACCATTCTGGATAGTCAAGTAGCCAAGCCATTCCAAGCCAACTGACTATCCAAATGGGGTCTGTTAGAGAAAGTGCTGTGTACTAGTGAAGGTTAGTGTCCTTTGTTGTTTGTGTGCATAGTTAAAAGTTAGATATGTGCGAGAGTGTATATCGTAGGTGATGACGGAAGGTAAATTGCCGTGCTGATGGGTGCACTGGGCTGCTCAACGTTCAGACTGATCATGGTTGTATTGTCACCAGCCGACCGTGGCGAGATGTGGTTCGAAGCAGCCTGGAACACCAGCCAATCGCGATCAATTGTGCTTCAAAGCAGCCTGGTCCCAACGTGAAAGGATCGACTTCTGCATCTGACTCATGGCCCGACCTCGTACAACTCAAATCAAAGCCCATGTCGAGTGTACTGGTAGGCTGTTATAGCAGAGCCTCTAACACTAGTGAGTGCATTGGGCACGATACACGTGGTGATGAGGACACTGTGTTAAACTTTTGAGGAAGATTACAAATGTGGTTGATTGAGCTGTGTTGACTGCCTTGATACTGCTTTTCTTTTTTCAGACTATATGTTGACTTGAATACCTGACAAAGCTGTCAGTTGAGATTAATTACTGTTAAATAAATTTCAGTCAACAAGCTTTGTTTGTTTTATCACCTCACTGTTGATTGATACAGTGTATATACACAAGACCTCGCAGGTGCTTTTCTTTTGATGTATGGAAATATCATGAAAACAAGTAAATCCTAAGTAGTATCACTGCCCACAGTACCGAACTGGCCACGCAATCATTGTAAGACGGCAAGTTGGGCCAGTTGGTTAGGATCTATCGTGAACTTACTTAAAGCGCAACACCAGAAAAAATACAGGACAGCGCCATCTTTTCTTTCTCTTTTGCTCCTTTCCTGTCCTGTATTTTTTCTGGTGTTGCGCTGTAAGTTTACGCAATCGTTCTGAAAAGATACTGAAAGAGTCCTGAAGTGTTGTTTTGAGGATGTGCTGAGGTTGTTATGTGTATGGACAAGGGGACGGGATTGGTGCCATTCTAGAACCGTAAGAGGACATTCTGAGGGCGTCATATTGTCCTCACGGAGGCACACCAAGGACGTCCGGCCTGAGGTTGTGTTTGTGTTGTCTGGGTCAGGACTATTGCCAAATGAAAAAGGTCCTACAACCGAACATTATTCCACGAATAACCATAGCAATGTAGGGAAGGTGCCATGTCCAGTGTATTGGTCTGTCCTATACACAGCCAGTTTTGGCAGCTTTCCAAGAACATAAAGGGCACCAAGGATGAAATCAAGCTCAAAAGCAAACTCCTAATGCACTATCGTCGTGGCCTTTGTCCTGCTTTTTATTTTTACCCTTAGCGTTTTTGGATGCCTGCCAAAAAGCGCAATGCCAGCCACCTTTCAAGCAGTGACAACTGCGGTTTCTTGACCCTGGGTAATTAATAGCACTTATTTACTGCAGCTAGTTTCCATCCGGCAGCCAATATTTGCACTGCAATCGGTGACAGTAGGTCTCCATGCATGAGCAAAACAGAAAAAGAAGGTTCTGATCTCGGCTTTCCACGAACCGAAAGGTCCACGTATTCACGAAAAAGTGAGCTGCTAGGGTAGCTCTGCGCGCTTTAAGGAGAATAAGTCCACCTAACGGGCCCCTTCCGCAGGCAACAAAATCAAGCCTTGCAACCTCCATCGATGCTACCGCCGGAATACGTGACCTTCACCGCATCACCCCAGCATCAACCTATGACCTCTTCGAATACCGCAACAGGCGTTCATACCTTTCTCAGTCAGCAAGTCGACTTCCACGGTCGGGTTTCCTCTGCTGTCGAAGATCTGGCGAGCGTAAATCCTCTTGATCGGCATTATCGCTCTGCGAGAAAAAAACAGCGAAGAAATTTAAGGCTGAATGACAACCGAAACTGCGCCTCTCTGCAGGCACAACAAACGATCCGGCACAATTAGCTTAATTACCGAAGAATGCCTGAAATCTCCGTGAATCTAATTCGGCGTCAATGCAACGCCTTAACTGCCAAAACAAGCCAGTGCAATAATGGATGTAGACGCTTTCTGATGCAATTTTACACCGCGATCTTAATGCTCCAGCAGATCGAACACGGCTCGTGCACGGCTGAATGCCGAAAACGACGACGAAAATCGGGCCGACGCCGCATAGGCAATCGCGTACGTCAATTAACACGACGGGAAGCGCCACTCGATCCGTTGGTCACGGCGTTAGCTTTCGCACCGAGGGGGGCAGACCCTTTTCGAACCCAAGGTCGAACAATGTCACCCCACGAAAGCCGGCTTCGCTGGGATGGCTACCGACGCGGAGAGATCCCTACCGCTCGCCGCATCGCAGCAAGGTGCGCAAGAAAACGTGGTCGCTTACGTTCGAGAGAAGCTCCAGAGACGGCGAAAGAGCAGGCTGTCTGGCCGCACACGTTTGACAGGAGCTAACCGTTCGAACTGACCCTGGCCGATCGACTGACGCACGCACACCGCAGGCACAGGAGAACGAGACCGACGAAACGAGGAGGAAGCGGCGCGAGGTGGTGGGGGGGTGAAATTTTCAGCTATTTAATCGTGTGAGCTGCGAAACTCCCCATGCTCTCTATCAAAATTCAAACTTGCTAATAATAAAATTGTATGCTTTTTAGTTGTTGCGACATCTAGTAATTGCATACAAAAAGTAATTGTACTGAAAAATGTTATTATTGTCAATAAATGTTTAACATTATCAACCATAGATGACGCAAACGTTTGTGAGTGGCTAAAAAAAAAAAAAGCTCATGACGTGTTTGCATTGTGAAACGCAGTTTTGCCACGCAGCCGCCAGGGGCGTCGAAGAAAATGACGCCTACTTTATTTGTTTCGCTTTTCTTTCTATTCTCGCGATTTTCTTGACATTTTTCTCGATGCCGATTTGCAGGCAGTCACGGAAAGAAATCCCCCGTTTCGTGGCCGCGCCTCCTCCCGATTTCCGAGCGCGTTCCGTTCAGTTTTTCGTTCTCTTCGAGTGTAGTGGTAAATTTAGGTTGAGCGGTAACGCCGCCACCCAAATGTTTTACGCCGCACGCGTTCAAGAGAGGGGGGTGTCTGTGGTCGCATGATTCATATGTGGACGATGCTGTGTTGACCTGTGGCTCAGGTGGTGGCGACTTCTCTGCTTTACCAGCAACTACGATCAAATGGACGGACATCGGATCTAGAAGCGACGCTTTTTTTTTCCCCCATCATGAGACCCATCATAGACCTCGACGAATGCATCCGGGACTCTCCGAAATTTCGGTGAGTACTTGCGTCGCGAAATGGGTGGTTGCACTTAATCGTTTCGGTCTGCGCCGCACGAAAGTAAACTGCTACGAGTTTCTCGCCTTTTCGTGGTATTCGCGTGTATCGCTTCGAGGCTGCTCACTAGCATTTCTTGTTTGCCCGAAAGTTTCGCTTGTGTCGATGCGTTGTGCATGTGGGTGCCGTTGACAGGATATGCTTCGAAGGCGATATCCTTCAGATTAACGACTTCCCTCCGGACATTCGCTTCGCTTGGCGGCGGATCTTGTTACACTAACCCGTTGGTCTACGATCGAGAGCGATAGCGAATATGTGCTATGTGTACAGAATGAAAGTAAATAACACCGTACCTGTTATTTACTCAGGGAGGCACTAGAAGACAATGAAGAGAGCATCGATCAACTAGAAATTAAGCTTGAAAAAGTGAGTATGCGCCCGTGAATCGAGTCTACTGCCACGAAATAATTACTTAGCATTGATTTCATTTATTTATTTATTGTGATGTTTGCCTTGCAGTTGGTGAAGCTGTGCTCCAACATGGTTGAAACGGGCAAAAGTCATGTCACAGCAAAGAGGTACGCCCATTTTGAGCAACCTGGAGCGGCCAGGTTTAGTCGGAACTGCCTTCCTATTTCTCTGAACTTGTATTAACTAATCTCTTGATATTTATGGTAGTCGCCGTTTATTCCTTGAAATATATGTCACTGAGCTTCTGTGTGCGCACATGTATATGCCAGGAAATATTAATTTGCTATGTTGGGATGAATACGCATGTCCTATAGCATAAAAATTTTATTTTATCTCTGCTTTCATAGTGCTTTCATCAATGGCATCTGGGATTTGATTGGTTATTTCAAGGACGATGCATCCATTGTGGTTAGTATGCTTTACCGTCTTTCTGGGGACACGATGTACCTGTCATTTGACAGAATAGACAGTGGAAATGTTTATTCATTTGAACTTCCTCATTTCAGAATTCTCTAAATAGGTTTATACAGATTCTCACAGACGTGTTGAAATATCAGTCGGTGAGTGTCACAGTCTACATATCTCTGCGGTCATACAAATACAGTAAATCAAAGAAAGTTTGGGATTTCCTGTGAATGGAATAACGAAAAATATGTTTACGTTGATTCTTTTTTGTCTTTAGATACTCCTCGAACATGCACAGAAGTCTATCGTAAAGAATCTGAGCAATTTCATCAAGATGTAAGTTTGAAATGTTTATCCATGATACATATGCTTAGTAATATGAAAATACCTTTTAATTTTATGTGGTTTTTACATGGCCCAATTGGGATTGTGTTTCTATATTATGATTGGCTTATATATTCAAGATGCAAAAATGGGCCAATAGTGGGGAATAAATTTTATCTCAATTACAATTGAAAGTGCCCTTGTGACGTCTATATTACTCTTGTTTATTGCACCTGACTGTAACATGTCGTTGAGCTGGTAGAACTGTACATATCTTTTAATGCTGTGCTATAAACCAGTTTATTTCCAATTGATGTATGACAGTTATATTCAAATGAACTCTAATATTCAGAATCGCATATGGCCACTATCAAAATGAACTGTAAACAGCAACTTTTGAGCCTTTTGTTAATGACTACAAATATCTTGTTTGCAGTCCTGTTGTTGATTGACAATAATTTATTTGCAGGATACTTTCTGATCAACTACTATCAGCGTGAACATTGAAAGTTTTGTACTGAGCACTGAGTTTTGTACTGAGCTGGCAGCCTTGTTTAAAGTGTAGAACATTGTATATCCCCTTCAGGCACAAATTACGATGTGCTATGTCAAATTCACATGTGTCAAATGCACATAGTATAATTTGAAGATATTCAATTTTATGTTCCAAAAAGGAAAATAAAGCAATGTGTTGCTTTGTGTGAGTTTAAGTCAATTAAATGTTTGGTAATTCTGCAATCAGTTGCATTTTATTTCGACATGAAGAGAATGAAATCTAAATGTGTGCGCAAGTATTTTTCGGTTGTACTCATTTCGGAAAAATAAGAGCTGTACTTTGACTTTGATCCTTCAGTGTGGCACATCAAATGACTCATTGAACATAACAGTACCTTCGCCATAGGAATTGGTTGCAGTCATACGCAGCATACTGAAGTTAAGTGGAGACATACTAAATATGGAGGTTCAGTTCATCCAGTGAGCAATGCATCTTGCTCGGTATTGCCACAAGTAAACGCAACTGGCATAAACAAGCTGCATACACAAATCTAGCCACCACCGCTGAAAGGGATATGCATGCCATTCGTCATTTGAGGTATAGAGAGCATATAGTACTGTACAGAGGAAATGGCAAAGGAAGTTTAATCCTTTCATGTGCTATGCTTGAAGGCTTGTTTAGGCATGCTTGATATATTTCAGGGATATCCGCCAGAGCAAGGAGACACGGCGGCACTTTGAGAAGATCAGCGACGACCTGGACAACGCGCTGTTCCGCAACTCACAGGTGCAGCGCACCAAGGCTTCGGAATGTGAGGACGCCCACAATGTGCTGATAGCCACTCGGTCCTGCTTTCAACACCTGGCACTCGATTATGTTCATCAAGTACGTCTGTGTTGGCTTTACTAATTATTGAGCCTACTTACACACAGCCTGTTTACCTGCTTTTTTTTTGTCCGAACTAAATTGCTTTTGTTGCTCAACATAGCCCATATTGAGAAGCTTCCTTCTTGTCAACTGTCAGCGTGGACCAGAATCTTATTTGAAAAAAGGGAGACAGGTTTACACCTCTTCATGTGACTCACTTCCTGCATAGATGTGTAGTTTA
The DNA here is from genome assembly GCA_013436015.1 of Rhipicephalus annulatus. NCBI lineage: Eukaryota > Metazoa > Arthropoda > Arachnida > Ixodida > Ixodidae > Rhipicephalus > Rhipicephalus annulatus. The sequence goes on from WOVY01010326.1 coordinate 129,982, forward strand.
GGGTATAGTAAATGCAGTGGTATATATGCATACCACACCAATGCCAAGCACTGAATGTGTGGCATGAAACTGTTTTTGTGTCAGCTTGGTAAAAAAAATTTGAAAGGTTAAGTTGGTCCCATACAGTTTCATTACAAAGAAGTTGTATCTAACTCAAAAGATTCTTGTAATTATGTGCACATGAGATCAGTAACTGAATTTAATTTATAATCTAGTCTTAAACTAAACATATTCAATTATGATAGCAAAAAAAATAAAAATTGTCTAGTTGGACAATCTGTTGATGGCTTGTGGCAACGCTCCAATTCTCGCAAAACATCTTGTCAGTGCGGTCGCTCAATATCGGCATGTCAACTTACCAACTGAAGGCCAATCTGCTGGTAAAGATGTACTGCATGTCTAAAATTCGTTGTTTTCAAATTTTGTCTAGTAATGCACAATTTTTTTTTTACTGTGAGTTGAAAAGTTTAAATATTCACATTGGTATGAGTAATATTGCACCAGCTTTTGTAAGTTTGATATGATTGTAGCAGTATATCACTCATTGGAATAAAGCATGACAAGTCAAATTTCTCATTTACATCATTACTTGCAGCAGTTCTTTATGCTGACGTTCATTCTGACATGGTTTCAGTATATCCGCCTTAACTTTTCTTCACTCGTAAGGTTTTCTTTGTCAGTTTAATTTTAACAATTTTACATTTGCAGTTTAAGACTGACAGCTGAGGCTACTTGGTTACAGTCTAAATAAATTGAGCATATGTGACCCCGTAAAAGCTTCAGAAGAATCTGGTTCTGATAATATTGTGTTTGACCGTGTCGTACATTGCAGTTGGCACTGTTGTAGTTCCTAGTGCTTGCTTTGTTTTGAAAAAATTTTGGCATTAATGCGGGGTTTAGAAACAAAAAATTATCGGAATATAAGCACTGGTTTTTACTTTATTTTGATTACAGCTCAGTTGCTTGCAGTCAAAGAAGAGGCATGAGGTGCTACAAACTGTGAGTAAGCCTACAACAGCCTACGATGTTTGTGTACAGTGGTGAATATCGAGTGACTCTTACTTACTTAGTTTGTTCTCCTTTCACAGCTGTTGTCTCTAATGGGTGCGTACAGTACTTATTTCCACCAAGGCTCGGACTTGTTTGAGGATTCCGAGCCGTTTTTGAAGCAGTTGGGAACCACTGTGAGTACCTCAATACACTATTTGCTTGTGACGTTTGACTCGGGCTGTTCCAAGACGGCATGCCTCTTTCCTGAAGTTACTATAGAGCTTGTAGGAAAGAAGTGTAAATTGAAGGGCTCATGTTTTATTGCTAGACTAAGCATGTGTTGTGCATAGTTTGTGGTGAACATAAAGCTTACACACAACAGAGAGTTTTACTTGAAGTTAGCAGCAGCGGTGTCAGAAAAATCACTCTTTCTTGTGTTGCTTGCTTGTCTCCGCTGCTCCAATTAGATTGCTTTTATTGTGTTATGCTCAACCCTTCAGGCATGACTTGTGAAAAACTGCCTGAAAATGCATCAAATCGGCACAGCATTACTTCAAGGCACTCGGTAGTTTGTTGTTAGAAACAGAAGCATACTAAAATCTTGTTTTCAGTTATATGCATATTAGGGCAAAGAAAAATTAATAGTTTTGACATAGCTCGCAGGAAGTGACACGTCAAACATGGTAATGCCTTCAGCAGAGAGATCATATGCAGCCTTGCAGAGTGAAATTGCATTAAATGAAGGGACATTTATTGCACAGGAGAGTGAATTCTTCCAAAGCTCAGTGTACCATAATCTCTTTGCCACTAGCCGATACAACGAGCAAAAACAAGTTGGGCACACAAATTGGTATGAAGTGCCTAAAAGGGTTATAAGCTTCTAATCTCTAATGAGGTGTAGGCTTGTGTAGACATTTCGATCTTTCTGCATTTCAGCTTGACAAGCTCAGCAAAGAGTCTACTGACCTGTCAAAGCAGCTTGATTCAAGGCACACGCTTGTGACCTCAAAGGTAAATCTTGCCGCCTATGTTTTTTATCTGTTATCTTTAGTTTCATTAGGCGGTCGGTCACTTTAATTCTTATCTTCAACGTACCCATTTTTCCAGGAGAGTGTAACCATTTTTAAGTGGGTAGGCATGCTGCCATAATGGTAATGCTAAAACATGCTTGATTTTGAAACACTACTGAAGTTGAATGGTATCACTTGAATAGATGTTGAATGAATTGTTTACTGTATTTTTTTTTGTCTTCTCTTGAACTCTAATGACTAATGTATGAGGAGCCTTTTTGAGCTGTCTTTTTCATCTTATGTAATACCCAAAAGGGCCTTAAAGGGAACAGCAAATAATGATGATGCGTGTGCCAGCTGCAATGCTCTATTGAACATTTTATGTTGGTCAGGATGTGGTCCCGGTTGTCCACAAAGACCCCTCGGCCAACAACGGCATCAGTTTGGAGGGATACTTGTTCAAGCGCACCTCGAACGCCTTCAAGACCTGGAACAGGCGGTGGTTCATCATCCAGAATGGCCAGCTGGTGTACCGCAAGCGCTCCAAAGATGAGCAGCGTACCATAATGGAGGAGGACTTGCGGCTGTGCACTGTGAAACCGGCGCTGGATTTTGAGCGACGGTTCTGCTTTGAGGTCCTCTCGCCTTCAAAGTAGGTCCGCGGTTCGGTCATTTCTCTGAAAGAGCTGTCGTTGCACGGTACTCCTGGATTGAAATGCGACAGAGTAGGGCTAAGTCATGCTTACACTTTTTGTTTCCAGTGTCTACAGTTCAGGTCATATTGGTATAATTTAAACACTGTGAACAGCTGCATCGACATGATGCGTTTATCACAAGCAATAAACAATTATCATAGTTTCAAGGCTGGCTTTCCTGCAATTTGGTTAGCCCAGTTAATGGCAGCTTGTCACTTCTGCAAACAGCGTGTTCAAGTGCGGCTTGCTTGCAATACGACACAGAAAATTTAGACCGCTCTTGATATAAACAGGCATAATAGACTGGCCCTAGCGCATGCAACTGTGACCTCATCTCCGCTTTAAGCACGACAGGTACCACCATTAGTTGGATGAATATGCAGCACAGGAAAGTGCACTTGTGAACAATAAAAGGGTCTGTTGCTCCTAGCAGTCAATATGCTAAAAAAAGTGCTTGCAGTACACAAATAAATGCTTCACATTTAAAAAATGTTGTCTTTAAATCTCTGAGTACTGTACAACCTCTAGCAGTTAGTTGTATGTGTCGGCAGCATCACTCTGGCTCGATTCTGATTGAAAAGGTCGCTTGTTGCCACCATGATGACTTCTTTTTCTTTAACAATAAGGCGTATTTTGCTTAGCGTCATAGAAGGCTGCTTTTGGAGAAGATAAGCATGTGCAAAGCGGTGCAAGGAAAACCAGATACTGGCTTCAGAAAAATTGGTCATGTTTCCTAAAGTCGGCCTTTTTCGTAAGGACAGATCCTCCAATTTAGAAAGGTGCTGCACTTCACTTTTAAAACGATGTCATATGAATCCATCGAAATAATAGCATGGTGTCATGGCTTTATGCGCACGGTGCCCACGGGTGTGTGATGACCTTTTAATCAATAAATCATGTGGTCTAATATGTCATAGGCGAATGTAAAAATATATTGCTATAATGTGCCATGCCCATATATTTACATGCACCTTGTTTTCTGCACTTCATTAATGTGCCCTACTTTTTGCCACATTCGGTTGATTATATATGCTTACTGCATGGGCTGTTCAAAGGGACATCATTGGTTTTCTTAGAAAAGCCATTGAAGCAATGACATTCATTTTAGCTGCGTGTTCTAGCTGGCTGGCTCGGTAATCAAACTTTAGGGCTATTTTTCTTTTCTTGCATGTTTGTTTGAATCACCGTATTTGTTATACCTTTGTCTCTACTTTCAGTGTAGACCAGCAGTTGTAGTCTGAGTGCATTTTTAATCTAGAGGAGATTCTAGAACGTGGATCCTTGTATATCTAACTATGATTTGATGGCCTTTGGTACAGGACTCACATGCTACAAGCGGATTCTCAAGAGTCGTACGACTGCTGGATCACTGCATTGCAGTCTGGAATCTCTCACGCATTAAACCAGCCGTCACGAGATGATGAAGATGGAAAGCTTTCGATGAGTGTGAGTTTATTTGATACTTCTTAAACAAATAATCGGTTTTATTAACTTCTACTTCTACAGCTTTCTCATATATAAGTGCATAAAAATAGCTTGTTTGATAGTCAAGTTTGGTGGTGTTCACATTTTGTATGGTACTGTTGTTTTCACTATTCTTGATAATGTAAACATCCACCTAGCCAGACTAATTACCCTATTAAACTCACTATAGAAAAGCTGTCAGGCCTGACTTAAAGCTCAAGTAATTTGCACAATGTCTGAAAACTTTTGTTCACCCAGGCATTTCGGAAGGTTTAATAGAGGTTACATATGCAAGCATAATATACTTGTGTATGCCTTCTTTAGTTTTTCGTAATTTCTGATATGCCTTTTGGTAGTTGTTGCCCCAAAGAAAGCTTAGAAAATTGTGTGGTATTTGTCATGGCTTTGGCAAAACACCTGTGTTAATCGCGTGGTTGTACATCAAAATAAAGTTGTATGACTGTTGTCTGCAACTTACTTACCTTTCATCCTCGAAATGCAGGAGTGGAAGGCATCGTCAGATTCTTCATTGTCATCAACGTCGAGGCTGAGTGCGAACCCGGTACCAAAACCTCCAAGGGCTCACATGTATGTGTTCAATGAATCTTCGTTATAGCTCTGCTTAAAGGCTTGCATAATTAATCGTGCCACTGTGCATTTCTTTCCAATGGAAGTGCATTGTCTAAGCTGGTCTTAAGAACATGTGGCTATTTAATAGATGTTAGCATGGTTAAGCTTTAATAAATTTGTATCATTGCAGATATTCATCATTCCAGTAATTACTTTTTACAATGTGACACATTAATACTATAAGCTCTGTGCAATTTCTATTTTTTGTCTGCCTTATCTCCCCAATGCCTTTCCCTTTAAGATGCAGGGTCTTCACTGTAATGTTTTCCTTCAGCCTTTCGCACTAAACATATTCATTTGTGTTTGGTCAGAGTGTGGACTGTAAAATGCGGCCATGCACTGTTCTAGCAATAATGGCTTTGTTCGCTAAGCATAATTTCCTGGATTGTACATGACTTCAGAATAGTACTCTTAATTCAGCAAAGCCATTGCATAAATGAGGGAACAAGAAAGAGCAGAGTAGCTTTGATCAGTAGAGGTTGCCATGCAGGTTCTCTTCATTGCAGGCTTGACCCCCGTAGAGGCGATCATTACGTGACAATCATAGATTGCTGTATGCCTTAACATAAGTCTGCCAACAGCAGCAGCAGAGTTAGAGACCATTGTTAGAAACTCGTGGTGTTCATTCCTTTTTTCTTTGAAACTCATCTAACAGTCAATCACTTTTTCGTGTCACTGCAGCCAACTCACCAGCATCGCAGGAAACGAACTGTGCTGCGATTGCCGATCACCCGGCCCCTGCTGGGCGAGCATCAACCTGGGAATCACTCTGTGCATTGAATGCTCCGGCATACACAGGTGTGTTTGCCCCATTGCGTTCTATATTAATTTGTATTGTTATAGTACTAGAGATCTCCATCTGTAGCAAAGATCTCCGGCGAGATCCTGATTGAGTCACATGCACTCATTCCATTCGTGTAGCATCCCCGACCTGCACAACTTCCACATCATTGTGTTATCTGTAAGATCTTTTTAGGGTTGGGACTACAACAAAAAAATGTCTAGAAATTGAAATCGCTGCAGTGGAACTTCTTATGTTGTGTTGCTTTGAGAACCTAGAAACTGCTATTAGCTTTCAGCTCTGAAGTTTATGGTGTCTCGCATCAGATTCATAGAGTCGTTTGCAAGGATATTGGCTTATGTTTCTGTGAGAAAACAAGGTCTAGTAGTGCTTTCATTTGGTGCAATAATGCTAGGTTTGTGCGAATATTAGAGCACCTTGAACGTTTGAATGAATATTGCAGTATTAGAAGTCGCTCCGATCCGAAATCGATTTTCTGGAAATTTCTAAGTATTTGAAACTATTGAAAAAGTGCGTATTAGTCTGCATGTAACCCTGTTTCTTGTAAAGGTCGTTTCACTCGGGGAGGGGGGGAATGGTTATGTTGTAAGAAGGAAACGAAAAGTGAGCCCCGTAACTGTCTGCTTCAGGGAGCGACACCTCAACAGTAGTTCACAAGGAATGGGGTTGAGGAGGGATTAAAAGGATAGGAATAAAGGTGTAGAGAGAGAAAAAGAGAGATGAGGTAAGCGTGAAAGCGTGAGAACGACATATCGAGGGGATAGGAGAGATAGGAAAGATGGAAACACGGTCACAGGAGTCCGAGGATGGGGCACCACTTGCGAGAGCGCTTGTCGGCGTCAGGAGATGTCGTAGAGCAAGTCCAGTCGGTCAGAGCTACACTGTCGTCAGAGGTCGGCATCAAGAGATGACATAGGGCGAACCCAGTCGGCCAAAGCTACACTTACGTCGGAGATCGCGAGGGCACAACCGGTTGGCACGGAATTCAGCAAGCGAGTCCGTTTCACTGGAGTACAAGGGTGCTTTACCGTGAACACGACTATTCAGGAAAAATACGTACTGTCATGAAACCTTACTTCAAGGTAAAGTGATCATATTACCGTCTCATCGATGTTCAAAAGACTGCAATACCTTTTTATATGCCCTATGTATATTAGGTTTTGAAAACCTAATGCATTTTGCAGGTTACCACTTGTCTGCTACTGGAAGTCATATTCTGCTACTGTACAATGTTGCGTCCACAATTTTTTATAAACAACAAGCAAGCAGAAAAACGTTTGCACATGCCTTGTGTAAATTTAAAAAAATATATATATACATATATTGTCCAGGTTAGTAAGGTCATGACAAATATGCTCACTGTTTTTGTAATATGTGACATAACTTCGAACTTGATTCAAAATTATCTGACCAAATCACTATTTGCTTTGAATTAACTTCAAACCTAAAATTTATTATTTGCACAAGCCAAGATAATGCACCACCTTCTTGTTGTAAGCAACAGTTTTCGAAGCATGCTGTTCGGTGATGAATGCAACATGTTGAAGGCATCCTTCAACTGTGTTCCCAGGAGCATGGGCGTACACGTGTCAAAGGTGCGCTCCCTGACGCTCGACACTTGGGAGCCGGAAATACTCAAGGTGATGGCTGAGCTAGGCAACACAGTCATCAACAGCGTCTACGAAGCTCGAGTGGACGAGAATGTAGCTGTCAGGGCCACACCGGACTGCAGCAGGTTTTCCTCTTTTGTTATTTTCTTCCATTCATATGAAGATCTTGTGTTATGATGGCATGTGTATATAATGCCTAAATGCCAAGAACTTGTTTCTACGGTTGTAGTTTTTCATTTCAAGCCTATACAATTATTCAGTCACGTGAACATTTTTGCAGGAGTATCCGTGAAGCCTGGATTAAGGCGAAGTACCTGCAGAAGGCATTTGTAAAGCCCCTACTTGGCTCAGTGGCCTGCCTATCTCCGTCGCGTGATGCGTTACGGGCATCGCCAGCAGCGACACCTGTTCTGCGGAAAGCCACCCTGCCTCAGCGTTGGAGCGTTCGCAAAATGCACCGTCGCAGGAGGACCATTCACACCCAAGATCAGCGCCATGCGGACACGGGTGTGTGTTGTATTGTCACCCCAAGCCAGGTTTTGCTGGCTTGCTTTTTTGTTCACATGGATCAGATAAGCGGAAACACAGTCTTGCACACTGCCACGCCAGTTTAGGCAAAACTTTCTTGTTACATTTGAGTGCAAACTTTTGGGGCATGATGAAATGTAAAGTTTTACAAGGCGTGTAGGTGTTTTCGAGAAATTGCAGAGATTTGCTAGACTTGGAAAGTTTTCAAAGGCTCCTCACTCACATCTTCAGTTGGGGAGCAAAATGTATCAGGATTATTGGTGCATCAATGTAAAGTGAATTGAATGGAGTGAAATTTTGTTTTCTACATTGTTGTGCAAAACCAAGGAAAAAGCTGCAATCAGACAGCTGCCCTACTGTTGATTATATTTTCGTTTATTGTTTCTGTCAGGGGACACTGCTCATGGGGTTGCCCGGCGCCACAGCAGCGCTGTCACGTTGCCAGCCGACAAGTCTCCCGTCAGCATCGACGCCCTGTCTGTGAGCTCTGTGGGCTCCGAGACCCGCTTTAGCATGGCCTCGCAGGAGAGTGGCGTGGTCATGAAGGAAGGCACTTCTCTGCCCCCTTCGGACAATGAAGGAAAAGCTGCGGTTGAGGGTTCCTCCAACCAGTCCGAGGACGACGTGCTCGTCTTCGGGGAGTCTCTCGTCCCGGCCATGCCGCCACCCTCAGGCAAGTATTGATAATGTTCCTGCACAACACTGCCACGACAGTGCTGTATGTGAGGTTGATGCAAGCTTACATGAACTTTTTGAATGAGGCTCCTAGAAGAAGCTGCTAGTGTGCAATAATATAAGGACAACTTGCTACTGTCTTTTTTTATCAACTCCTTAATCCCTTTGTTGTTACATTGGGACGAAACATGAACCTACACTTGAAATGTGGCAGCTTGGGCTAGTTGGTATGGCATGACGATATAGTTATAGCACGTCTTTCGTGTCCTTGTCTCTGTGTCGTCGTTTTGTTCTCGCGCTATAACTGTATGGCCTACACTTGAGTAGCATGCACTGTTTGGGACCGTTACTTTTGTGAAGCTTACAAAAATTATAAGCATCTTTGTTTGTTGCACATTTTTGTCTCTGTTGTGTGAAGACAGATTTATCAAAATCCAGAGCAGCAGGTTTAGTAGCACTTGTCTACTGTTCATTGCTTGCTTAAAATACCAACCACAGTGGCAACTCAGCTTTCTTTTACATAACATTACCTTCTATGCGAGTGGCGTCTGTATTGAGATGTATTCTTATTTTTGCTCAAGGTCGAATTAAGCCGAATTGTTTGACCTTCTTGTTTTTGATGATACCTGTGTTTTTGTTTAAGTGCAAATTTATTTCCTTATGGTATACTTTAAAAAAAAGTTACATAGTTTTATTACAATTTTTTTCATACTACAATGAACTCCTCTTAAACGGAACTCGAAGGGACAAGCAAATTTGTTCCATTTATAAGAAGTTTCATTTAAGCAAAGCTTACAAAGTGAATGAAATATGACTTTGTTTCAAAAGCACCAACTGTCCTGAATGAACAAAAAGATTTTGAAGTATGCAACACTACTATAGTTGATTAGAAAGAGAAATGTTGCTAATATTACTGACTCGGGAAAAAGGACGTGATAACAACTTGCTCGGCCTTGTTTAAGTATTTTCTCACATAGCAGGAGTGCATTGCTGAAAGGCTGGGCAGGAACTCTGTGCCACCATCGTGTTTAAAAGTAGCGCTGCAACAATATGACAGCATCTCTTGCTGCATTGTGAGCCACTGAAATGAGCTCGGGATCACACACCATCTCAATCTCTACCTGAGCACAGGTCCTCATCTTGAACTTCAGCTATAGGTTCCTCAAGGCTGTCCTCAAGTTCACGACGAGACGTCAATTGCTGCTCGGCATGCACTGACATAAACAATCGCTGGATTGGCCTGGCTAGGCTAGGCTAACTTTGGCATTTGTTTCATGGTTGCTAGACTGCCGTGGCCACTTCTGCCATTTATCGATTCTGTCCGTTTTAGTTCCATTTAACTGAAGTAAGCGAAAAAAATGCTCAGATTACCCGGAACTCTTTATCATTAAATATATAGGAGACCAACCAAATGTGCCTGAATAGTTTCGTTTATGCTGCTTTTCCATTTAACCGAGTTTCGTTAAAGGGAGTTCACTGTATAGGCATTAAGGTATACTGAGTTATTCTTGTAATTCATAGTTTGTGCAGGATCAAACATTTTCTGTTTTAGTCATCTTGTACAGAATTTCTCTTTTCCATTACGACAAGAGCTGTTAGGCTTTTCCCCAGCATTGTGACACAGCTAAATTGGAGGACATTTATGAAAGCTTCAGTGGAACTGAGTGAATGCTGTGTGTGGCTGCGGACTTTCCAGGCCACTAACATATAGAACCGATTTGTCTGAAACGGCACGGTCACTCAATAACGCCTGTGTCACACATTTGGCATAGACAAAGCACTTCCACAAAGCAGGCATCTGCAGGAAATCTGCTCAGCTGAGCGTTCTTTTAATAGCGCAGTTGTCGAAGACCAGAAATGACGGCACAAGGGCAAAGTCAGTGAGGTGTAATAGTGTGTCATGTAACCAGTATACGGGTGTTGTAAGTTATAGTGTGCCCTTCTTGTCTCATCTGCACGTACAGAGCTGGAGCTGGACAGTGCGGATGAGTCACCGACACAGGACGAGGAAGACACTACCCAGGAAGAAGACATGTCCAACCTTAGCCCCAGCTTGCTCTTGTACAGGTACACTCTTCATCTTTGCTTTATTAGGGACAAAGCTTTAAATTTATATGCTAACATGTGGTTATTACGAAGAACAGCTGTTGCTTTCAAAAAGCAGTTTTCAAATTTGTAAACTTGTGCAATGAATACACATCAGCTTTTTTGGGAAAAGGATAAGACTTGCTTGCACTGTTTCCACAGGAGCACATTGACAGCCACTTGTATGTAGCACAATGCTACAAGGAAAGAGCATTGGATTTCCTCGTAGCTTTGTGCTACAAATGACTGGTTGACGATTTACTCTTTCCACAACCTTTGTGGAATGCTGTCGAACTGATCTTCAGAGTCGCAGTATTCAGTGTTTACAGAAGGGAGCAGTTGGTGAAAACATTAGATTAGAGACGTATGCTATATATAAAACTCCTTTGTCAAAATTTCTTGCACTTCAAGGTGGTCATTGGTAGTACTAGTAGTTAAAAAATGTTGTGTAGAGGTCTATTTTTATGTTGTTCTCACAGAATTTCCACATGTTCGGTATGTGGAATTCACAGAGTATCAAGAAACTTGTTTAAGGTGGTGCAGCTTCTGTTAAAGCATCTGCTCCGAGCTTCGGTAAACATCTTGGTTGTGTTATTGTGGCTGTGGTTACAGGGCAGCTGCTGCCCATAACTTGCCAGTTATGTGTCTTGCCCTGGCGAATGGAGCTGACCCAAACTGGTCTAATCCGGATGAAGGAGGTCGATATCCTCTCCACCAGGCCATACAAAGTGTGAGTTTGAACTAATCAAATAAATAGCCATCTAGCATAAATGCGTACAAATTCAGTTGAAAGGCAGGTAGCTACTGTATCAAAGTACTAATCCGTGGGCTGCTAAAATGTGACAATGCTAACCGCCAGTTTTTCCTAGTATACCATATTTTCTCGCATATGTCCTGCTATAAAAAATTGAAAAAATTGCTTAAATAGAGCGGATGCAGGTTAGATGTGGAGATAGGTTTTATGCGAGGAAATACAGTACATAACCAAATTTTTTCACAGTGCAAATAAACTACTTGCTTCAAGGCTCAAAAATTTTCTTTTGTCCTTCTCTGATGCGGTTGAAACATAATGATGCTATAGAATAAGCTAACTAATCGTAATGCTAACGTACCAGTTTGTAACGACATCGATTCTGTAGTGAAGTTCGCAAGCATGACTGCAGCTGTAGTTTATATTTTTAGTATGTGCTCGGTAAAAAATTTTTATGCCATTTAATTGGAGCCTCTAGTGGTTAAATTTAGACTGGTGAAGTCTTTCGTTTTGAATTTCTCTTCGTTATTGCTGCCTCTTATTTTCCCAGCAACGTCGATGCAACCTTTTCAGTTACTGTCGATCCTGGATATATCGAACTCGAAAGGAATCGCAAAATAGTTTGATATATTAATAATTCAAAACACAAAATATGCGTATTTCATGCCTAAATTAAAAGATTGCCGGCCTTGGAAATGGTTACAAGCCCTAACATAACCATTCGCTCACAGCATAACGAAGAACAAGGAGTGAACCGCAAGTTACCGCACTTTATTTCGCATGAAAACAGTCTGTAAACTTGTCTGGCTTCTTGTGCGCCATCAAGTTTCAGTCATCCTCAATATTACTGAAGCTTTTAAAGTAAGCGAATTCACATCCTTCAGCCACAACAGCATTGATTGATGCAGAACGTCGATGCAAGCTTTGAAGCGCCGCAAAAGGTTGGTTTGCGGAAGTAGCGAAGGCATTATCATATTCATAACCGGACGGGTACACTTCCATGGCACCGACAATGGCAGCCATAATCTCGGCATCGATGCAGTCCGAAACGGCTACGTCGTCATCTGCACTGATGCAGTCATTCACTGTCCGAGATGATGCCCGGAAACGCTGATAAGTGGCCAAATTTACTGAGGCACCGTACCCTATTGTCAGCGGTCATGACGCACCCGAAGTCGTCACCTGGCCCGCAAGCAAAGTTTACGACGGTGCTTTACTTGACGTCGCTCCAAATGCTGTTCATAATTTTTATCGTTGCGTGCCTGTCAATGTTCTGCTCAACTCCAAAAATGAAGATTCATCGTGAACGGTGTGAGAAGTACACAAGTCCACAAGGCGCGAAAGACAACGCCGAGTCTAGCTAAGTTCCCATCGGCGACATGTTGGTGATATTGATGTCATTTGTATCTTTGTAGCTGGCAGTCATTGCTTTCAGCTGCTTTTGATGCAAAAAGCTAAAAAAGGCATAGCCTCGGAGACATGCATTTTAAAACCGAAATCACTAAAAATATGTTGCGAGGTTGAACATATCTAGGCCATTCTTTTCAGGCTCGCATGCCATTGTGCACTAACAAACAAGGACGAGAATGTGAACTTTGGAACGAGATCGCCGAGTAACTTCGCATTCTTATTTTGGTGTCCTCGGCAATTGGTCTTTTTAAGGAACACTATGCCTGCGTGTTAGGATCTGCATATTGCACATCAAACATACCGGTATACTCGCAAGTGCTATGCGACAAACCAGATCAGCGCGATGGAATAACACCGTCTTTTCATCACCTACATGCAAACAGGGATTGAAACTTTCTAGAACGCGGCCGAAAATATATCGGTACTTGCTAGGAAAAATGCACTTTTTGGGCTTCGGCACGGCGCAGCGTTCGATATAGTGGATGTCCCGTTGTGCAAAAGTTCTATATACAGGTGAAACGGTCCCATACTTATGCATAAGAAATTCAAGGGTATTTCTCAAGGTTTTGATGTAGCCAATAATTCAATATATTAGAGTTTGATATATGGGGGATTGACTGTATATTAATAGCTGTGGGAGTGCTTGAAGCATGCCTTTAATAATCATTGTGAATAAAGTGTAGTTATAAGATGTGTACCAGGCTTGCAGGTCCAAAAATGCTTGCGATTGGTTCCCGCTTCTCTAGGAATTTACTTCAGTTTTTGAACTTGAAGAAATCTGGCCCACATAACGATCTCTTGGTCAAGTGCTGAAGTATCTGCAGGCATGGTGCATCAGTGATTACCTTTGTTTCTCGCCTGCAGGGCTCTATCATGGCCTGCGAGTTCTTGCTCCTGAATGGTGCCAAATCAAATATTTCTGATGACAATGAGCGCACGCCCCTCCACATCTCTACGCTACTGGGGAACACAGGGTGTCGTACAATTCATTTTCTCTCGAATTTGCATGTGTTTGCACGTGTTTTACCTTGAGTTCGTTCACTGTGCCCTTACACCTTCTTTCATATGTTACTGGCATAGCAATGGAAACTACCAATTTCAAGTACTGTGTATGGCTTGGTAAAGTGTAGTTAATGGCATAGACTTTATGTAAAGCTTTAGGTTCTTCCAGCTATAGCAATGCAAGGGATCAAAACAACAGTGGTAACTTCATAAGGCATAAGTACCATGAATTCATTTTAATGGCACGTGCAGTAGCTGCTGCAGACAGGGTTCATGCGGGTCCTTGAAATCCTTGAAAACCTTTGAATTTGAAAAGTTCATTTTCAAGGCCTTGAAAGTGCTGGAATTTTTGCAAATATTTGAAAACCCTTGGTTCTCCTTTTTTTTAAAATACATATTGTCTCACATCTCACAGCGCATTATTTGTGATGCCGTAAGTGTAGCAGGTGGTAATGTAATGCGCCCATCACAAAAGAATTGAGAACATCGGTAGCTTCTGCCCGAAACCAACACCGTGCATTCCTGGAAACTCGGAAAAGGCAAGAGCAGGAGGATAAGAAGCAGAATAAAAGATGTTGCTTTGAGGAGGAGGTCGGAATGCTAACAAAAAAGGAAAAGGATCTAACAGCCACTGTGGAGAAATTGACAGCTACAGCAGAAAAGGCAGAGACAGTTAGATACTTGGTGTGCATCATTTAGTCAAACAGCCTTAGCAAGACTGCCAAGACCAAGCAGCAGGAGATAGTGGATATTGATAAGAAAATCCAGAAAAAGCAATAAGGCGTTGCATGATAACTCTTCCTTAGTTTTCCTATCCGTACAAAAGTTTGGAACTTGTGTCATACTGAAAGTTGTCTCGAAAAAAAATTTCATTGCAGTCATGTTATTGATGTCCACTCCTGTGATGTTACCCTTTTTCTATTAATCCTAGTTATTTCAAGCTTTTATCCTCCCGAGAACCACGTTAATTGAGTTTCTAACAGACAGTGTGGTCCTTGAAAATTCGCACGCATGGCCTTAAAAGTCTTTGAAGACCCTTCACTTTTTGTCATGTAAACGAGTATGAACTATGTGCAGAGAAAAGAAACCTGGGTATAAATTACCATTCCGGTTCGGGTGAGCTGGCTTAATCGTTCATGTTGAAATGTTATGCAGGAGTGATGTCCACTGCACATTTTATGTAGTAGCAACATCTGACACTGTAGTGACCTGCTTCTTCTGAAATAAGTCACAACTACACTTAATATTGCTGCAATGCCAGATGAAGAGTAATAGTTGTGAACAAGAAAATGATCAAATTGTCGTATGGCTATTACAGTGCAAGACGGTATGCACCTGTCGTAATTTTGCCGTAGCATTGAACGACAGCATCGTCATCGCTTTCAGTGAGACAGATGTTTGTGCCCTTCGCCACCATGACAGTGTCCAGTTGTTCACCGTCCCGAACGAGCAATCAGTTCATTCGTGCTTGAGTGCCATTGGTGAAACATTTAAGCCCCAAGGTCTATTTGCAGCTCATTCTCTTCATTATACAAAATTTCTTTTAACGATATGCTTTAGGTAGATCAAGCTTTCCATCCAAACCAGTGCTCGCTACTTCGCAGGGTTTGTCTTGCTTAAGTTTCACAATTGACCTTATGGTTTCCTACAATTTTTTTATTTGTATTGTTTTTTAAGGATGTAAGTTTTACTTCCAGCCACAGGAGCCTCATTTTAATGGGGCTAAATGCGAAGAACACTCACGTGCCTAGATTTGTGTGCACACTAAAGAGCTCCAAGCGGTTGAAATCAATTGGCACTTTCCTACTACGGTGGGCCTATAATCATATCATGGTTTGGCATGAAAAACCACAGTCCTTTATTATCTTATATGATGTGCCATTGGGATAGTTGCTTTGAGAAAGCATTGTAAGAACCATATACTAGCTGGAGAGGGAAAACAACACAACAGCATGGGCGGTTCTAAATTCTTTTAGTTTTTTTTTCTGACGCATTGACGAGGGAACACAACGGAATGTGCAGTTCTAAATTCCTTTTGTTTTTTTTTTCTGACGCATTCCATTCACATGCAGACAAGTGTGCCTTCTACTGAAGCACGGAGCTGATCAACACTCTGAGGATAAGGATGGCGCAACAGCACTCAAGATAGCCGTGGACAATGCCAACCCTGATATCGTCACCATGCTCAGGCTCGCCAAGCTCAACGAGGAGATACGCCGGGATGAGTTTGGCAACCCAGGTCTGCTACCTTGGCATGAAGGGCTTATCTTTTTTTTTATTCTTTGTTTCTCTTTTATTAGGCTCACACCACTCCATTTGCAGGCTTTTGCAGTTGTTGATTTTGTTAAAGCATGAGAAAAGAACAGTTGTGCTTGCTTTCTGTATTGTGAAGCGGCAGTACTCAAAACAGACTTGTGCAATAAAAACGATGAAGAAAAAGAAAGCAAGAGGGAACATAAAAACGAATTTGCCTGTGCATGCTAGTCCTAAGTGATTTTCAGGTTGCATAATGTGTACGTCAGCAGCACTCATGTCGTTTTATTATGAGTGAACCAGGTGCAGTTTTATGAAATAAAGGTTCATCTGCCGAGGCAATCGTGACCCAGTTTGGCAACCGTGTCCCAGCTTTTATGTCATCTCAGTCATTCCAACCGCGTTGTCTAAATAATCTCAAGTTGCAGTGAAAGCGTCTTCGATAAGATCTCATTTTATGCGACTAAGGTAAACTGTTTCACCAAGAAGCACTTCACTTGTTGTTTTGCCATCTAGCCACTTGCTGTGTCGGCACAGCGCAGCTCCAAGTTGTTGTAAGTGCCATAGTCCATCATGGTGACGAACCAGCACTCTCCATAACTAGGTTATTGGAATGCAGCATGCCCTGCCTCATTTTTGCAAGCCTGATTGACTCGGTGCCATTGTTTGTGTAGCAGATGTTGTAGTCTCTCTTCTGTGCATTGTCTGCTTTGGATTTTTCCAGTAAATGAACGCTGTTGCAGCATTAGCATTACCCACGTAGCCGCCTTGAGGGGTTCTAGCAGCTGATAGGAGTGAGAAGGGAAAACGAGAGACAATGGCAGTACGCTCTCGACAGGTATTCCAAGCATTTAGTAAAACAATGCTGGTGAAACGCACACTATACTTCATTTTGGAAACTTCGTGTGTTGCATGTGAAAGCTGTTTATCGTGTTGACCTGGCAGAAAAGCGAACGCAATGAAAAACTCTTGTGTCCAATCACCCTGCATTATGCAGATGTCGTACCGTTCTCTTGATGGTTAGTGGTAAATTTTCACCATCATGGATGGTAGTTTACTACTATCCCTCAAGAGAATATGCAGCACCTGTTCCTCACTGCTGCTTACCTGCTTTGTAGAAACGTGTAGGCTTACAAAGAGGATTCAACTTGAATTCAACTTGATTGAGGATAATGCAGTAAATCATGGACAGAAAAGTGATCCCTAAGGATCAAGAAGGCAGCAAGGTGGGTCAGAGAACAAGCAGATGTTAAGGGCATCGTAGTCAAAATCGAAAAGAAATGGGCATGCACAGGGCAGGACATGTAGCACCAAAATGATATAACTACTGTTAATTAAGAATAACAAGCTGTATTTAAGGGAGAGTGAGTGCACAGCTGGGAGGCAGAAAGTTGGGTTGGCAGATGCAGGTGAGAGAAAGGAGTTTGTGGGCGTAACGTGAGTACAGAAAGCACTGGATTGGGTTGATTGGTGAAACATGGCAGTGGCCTTTGCTCTAAACTGATGATGATGTCGTCCAAGCGACAACGAGGAATAGAAGTATAGGTGAAGGCTTATCAACACACAATAACCAAGACTCTTCTCTGACACATGCACGCTGCTATCTTTACCGGCAGGGGTGACATGAGGCAGGGCTATCACAAATGCGACATGAGCATTAGTTTTTCTCGCAGTGCACACAGTTGGTGAAGTAAAGTACCGTGTTGTTGTTATGCATTGATGAAGTATGAATGATGTGCTTAATTGCATTAAACGATGAGGTAAGATTGCTTCAGCCAATTTGCATGTGCTATGTCCACTCTCAGGCTGCCAGTTTACTAGGAGCCTCCACATTAGGGCATATAATATGCTAATGTGTTTTCACTTTTAACTGCTCACAGTTGTATGCACTGTGCTAATTAATTTGTATTTTGTGTTTGTGTGTGATGTCAGTACCCAACTTTTCGTAAATTTTGTTTGCTCTTAAGTGTACTTGTTATGTGTGTTCGATATTCATCTGATTCATGTCATCATGGCTGACTTATATTTAACCGCCTGCCTAATAATGACAGCCTCGTGAACGACTCATCCTAATATGTAAGTTGTGGTCTCGTATCTCTTTGAAGTGACAGGTTAATATCCTTATTTCTACTCTTGGCTTGAACATTCAGTGGCCTTCATGAACATCGAGGAAATGGTTTGCCCGTCTCATTCACTTCATGTAGCTCATTGGCTGGTATTTCTTGCTTAACGTTACCTCATCTCCTATGCAATACCTTCAGCTCAAAAGTTATGAGTTTCCCTGTGATGTCCAGGATTCTCTGAGACTATACTGCAGTTAAGATTCTGTTTTGCAAGATCAGAATAAATTAACAAGAATGGATAACAGACAGATGTGCAACTACCACTGTCCATTGCACTGTTATTTTTAAAGCAACCCTTATGAAATTTTGCAAGTTGCTTGATTGGGGATTTTACTATATGTTTGGTTAGTTTGGCAAGGAAATATAAAGCCATGCTAAAAATAATGAAAAATAAATAATTTCACAATTTTTATTTCTGAAGGAATATTTCTTTAAAATAATTTTCATCTAAGATGGTGAAATCTCTTCCAGTTTTTATATGTGCCGAGGGTATCCATCTGAACCAAATAATAATTGTAGGCATGACTATTCATTAGTAAAAAAAATATAAATGTTTTCTGACTAGAACTTGGGGCTTTTTTCTTTAAGAAAAACTTTAGTAAAAAATACCATTCTGATGGCAACAACATTCTTTTGCTTCAGAAAGGACGCATGGCATTCAGAAAGAAGTCACAGAAGTCTGCATTTGATAGCTTCAGCGGTTACAGAGGAAATGATTCTTTTCTGACTAAAAGTAGTGTGCAGAAAAAACACCAGTTAAAGTTAGAGTTGCCGTGGTGCAGTCACGGGATTATGTGCATTAGGGGCCATTTTCAAACGTTTTCCTTTGCGCATTAAAGCTCCCCGCTTTGTGGAAACCCTTGTCAGTAATGCTGGAGTATTGTGCCATGAATATTGAAAAATCACGTTTTTAGATGCCTAGCACAGGTAAAAAAAAAATCTAACCTCCTAAGAAGGTTCAGCGATTTCAAGGTCCCTCCTAAAACTCGCCTTAAGCTTTAGCACTATCTTTCTGCTTAGACCAATTACAGCGATTGCCCTACTCCACACATTGTTGAGTGCTGCTTCATGGCATGTGTCAAATATTAATCGCTGCACTTCTCTCGGAGCTTTTACCGTTCGCCTACTCACTGTGTAAAAGAATTTTCCGCATGGACATACTGATTCTCTTCGTCTTTATTTTTGAAAGGCTTTGAAGATTGCGACAGCTGAGTATGCTAGTGTCCTAGATTCGAGGTCAGACTTGGCTTCATATGTCTTTGTTCTCTCTCTTCCTTGATTTCAACACTTGCAACCCCTCTCTTATATGGTCATTGGCTCAGTTTTCCCGCTCTGCACATGGGCTTGGCGGCCGCCGCGCATCATCCTCACCATCCAGCCTTTTCCGCCCTGTCATCTTAACCTCGCCATCACCTCGAGGCCAGTTTCCCCTCCACATCCTCTCTCCTGAAGTTGTGCGTTGTTGCCATCTCCATTGCAGCAGCAGCCGTTGGACAGTCATCGACATCGTCGGGTCGTCGTGGAAAGAGTCGCAAGGGGAAGCGCCTTGTCACTTCTTGCCTCTCTAGTTTGCACCCGTCACTCGAAAAGGCTATGGGACCTCGACTTAAGTCGCAGCACGGCATGAGCGATGGACAATATTGAAGTAATGTGACTCGTGCAACAAAATTTTTTAAATCTTCCGCGTCTGCTTTCGGGGATCAGGCACTGCCGCTCGCTGAATGACATTGCAACCTATTTTGTAATAAAAATTGTGTCAGTTTCTCCCAGAGCTTGGTGTGCTTACCGCAAGTTTTGTTTCGACACACTACTGTTTTTTTTTTTCAAATGATTTCTTTAGGCCATATGGCTTAACAGCGTGGCAGGATTGTTTAATAGTGTAAATGTTGTCAACAAGGTGGCGAGAGACATCGGCAAGTGCTAAGCTGTCGTCAGCCTTACTTGTATAGGGAATCCATGCTCGATTCGCATGAGCTTAATGCAACCACACATTTTGGTTTCTATAACTTTTTAATTGAAATTGTGAATGCAAGCATCACGTAATAGTACCCATAGGCTCATATTACTTTATTTGTATGGCATGACGATAGGTGACCGTTATGTGTGTATCACCATGGCACTAACTTCGAACGTAACAGGGTGCACTGTGGGTATGCATTATGTTAATTGAACACGCGATGTCATGCCAAAGTATTTAACAACGGTTGCGAGGCACTGTGTCGTGCATTTGCGTAATGAGGACACATGGGTGTGCAATTCTAGAGTGGATAGCAGCTTTGGACTTGCTCATGAAATAAGCTAGTTGTACATTCGTGGACAATCTCTCTTTCATATAGAGAGCAGCTGCTGCATATTACGCAGTTTACACTAGGGGAAAGACCAATATTTACGGTCAGTTTTCCAATACATTAGCAATTGTCAAACTACTTAAAAGATCTCAGCCGAGCTTGTGGGGATGGGGTATTGAAGGTATTGTGAAGAGCGATGCTCTCTTTATGGGGTGGTT
This sequence comes from Rhipicephalus annulatus, assembly GCA_013436015.1. Classification (NCBI taxonomy): domain Eukaryota; kingdom Metazoa; phylum Arthropoda; class Arachnida; order Ixodida; family Ixodidae; genus Rhipicephalus; species Rhipicephalus annulatus. The sequence goes on from WOVY01010326.1 coordinate 150,516, forward strand.
TTCTTTCCAAGGTGAGGGGTTGAGGGGATGCACTAGTATATCTAGTCAAATTAGGTGCTTTATACACCATATTTAAGTTACTTTATTTCTTTTAGGTGCACAAGTTTCTTGCTAAATAGATAGGCACAGTATGATAGCAAGATTAACTTATTCCAGTAGTCCTTGGTTATATGATAGCTTGTCCTCTTAAATACTGCCACGTCAGGCATTCAGCATTGTTGTGCCTGCAAGCTGATTTACCTGCATTACGAAAGCTATTGCTCGTACAAAAGTTATCAGTGCGAGCTTCATTATTACATCTCAAAGTATTATATTTCTCAGTCCGATCTTAGCTCCTCCCTTGACACTCGTCGACAAGATGGGTAGGTTTTGAAAATGCCCACTGAAGACGAAGCTTTTTATTCCAACTGCAGTATATAACCTCTTTGGAATCTCTTCTGCTCCTCTTATTTTCTTCGACTCATAAATGTCCACTTAAGTTTAAAAACCGATGTGTCAATACATAAAGTTAACTGTCACAAGTTTTTCGTGCCAAAAGTTCAAAAGAGTATGCAGTAGTTCCTGCACATTAAAGATATCAAATAGAAGTTTGACTAATCGAAAATTAGTCTTCCCAGTGCAAGACAAGTGGCCAGTGGCATGTACATGCTGAGAACTACTATATGCTTTGAGTTAGGCGAACTTTTTAAGGTGCTAGATTATCTAGGCTCTGCTGCAAACTTTTTAAGGTGCTAGATTATCTAGGCTCTGCTGCTTGGCACTGTTGCCAACTGCATCTGCACTCACAGTTGTCTTCACATGCGCATCACAGGATTTTTCCCAACATCTGCTTCGCAGGTGATGACACCTTCATCGATGTTGTCCGCGACTTCTCGCACATGGCATCCAACAATCCGGAGAAACTACGTCGCCAGCCAAGCAAGCATACGGAGTGAGAAAGCACCACATTTGTTGTTGTTGTAGTGCAACGTTTTTTAAAATAATTATTATTGTTGTTGTTTGCAAAAGAAAGGAAAAAATCGATATTTACCATCTGTTGAGTACTACAGCCCTCCTTCTAAGAATTTGTCCAACTGCTCAAGAGGTGTGTAGCCCTGCTGACACGGGTCACTAGTATATATCTGCATGTTTTTTTTTTTTCTCTTTGGAACACTGCGGTGCGCTGAACACTATGAGGCCATGTTCTGCAAGGCAGTACTTTAAATGCTCCAGCACATTGCAATGTAAGCTGTAGTATTGCAATTTTTTTGTTCTGTTTTGTTTCATTCTTATCACTCACCATCTAAGACTGGCCAGTATTGTTTGAACACTGCCCAAGTTGCTATCAAAGGGTGAAACATTAATGAATTTGTAATGTTAGTGATTTACTTTAGCCCAGTGTTGCTGGTTTCAAAGTTTTGTGCGTTTCTCCCTTAAAGGGTTGCCGGAATGGTGCTGCCTTTGAAGTGGCGTTGTACATCTGGGTTCGATATGACGACAGTTTTCCGAAATGATATATGTATACAACAGAGCCGTTGTCTCCAGGTCATGTTCTCATGTTATTTACGAACACTGCAGCAGTGTTGATTGAGCAGTGTACAAGTGCGTGTTAGTTGATTTTGCTACCGTTGAACACTCGACATGCGTACCTCGATTAGAGGAGAGGCAGCAGTGCACGACACGTTTTCACTCTTGGCTATTGAATTACGTGCATGTTTGCTAGTTTGTTCAGTGACATTAATGGGCACAAAATGCTTTACTGCCACCACACATTCAGCCTGTGTACTGATTTGTGTTTGGTAACATTCACGTTCGTTTGTCATTGTCTGTGGCGTTTCCTTTGTAAAGCCAAACTACGATCTGTTGAAACAGTGTGCGAGGTGTGCACACGCAGTGTGTTGTGTGTATTGTTTGCATGCTTTGTTTCCTTGCCTGTGCTTATGCAATAGCTTTTATATGCGAATGTGTTTGCAGTTTTTTTAAAATTCTCAGTGCATCAGGCCTGCACTGCATCAGCCAGCTTTTCAAATGAGTGTAACTATTAGCACTATAGTCGAGATCACTGTTGCAAGTCTTTCAGAGGCATGTTCCTAGGGTGTGCATTTACATTGCACAAGAGAAAATGTTTCTTTGAATATGAACAGACGTGTTTGTTTTGTAACAGTGGTCTAGTAACGATGTAACGCTTACATTGTTTGCACGAGATATGTCACCCTTGTAACTACAGTCACCTGATTGCTCAGCTGATTGATGCCACAGGATTCGGAAGTTGAGTTATGCGCGTTCCTGGGGACTCATTGTTTTGAGATTGTGGATCGGAGAGATGTTTTGTATGTGGCCGAGGCCTAGTGATTACGTTAGCAGAGTTCATTTGATGTCGAGAGCTTCGGCTTAGAAATAAGTGTTAAAGTATTGAAGAGATGTTCTAGTATTCGTGAGAGCTGATGAATTGTGCTTTTAGAAATTGCAGTTCGCATCACAATCTTTAGCCTTAGAAACAGGTGCCACTGTGAGCACTTTCTGTGTATAAAAATAACTGTGTATTCATATGATTGCTGATTGTTTTCTTGCCTGTTAGTAGGTTGTTGTTCCATGTAGATATCAGTGGTTTATGATTACTGGAGAATCAATTACGCTCCCTCTTAGTGCTTTATACAGCCATCATCTAGGCATAGCAGTTTGTATACATTTACATAAAGGCGTATAGTACTTTGTGAAAATGATGTTCGAGCGAGAAAAAAAAAAATATTGTGCAGATTGTGCCAGTAAATCTTCAATAATATGTTGCCTTTTTTTTCCAACGAAGGAGGTGCCACGTGAAACATGTGATGGGAGCTTGTGAGCATGATGTCAGATGTGTCGGCAGGGGTGCAACAGCTGCGCCAATTGTGCCAATTTGATACAAATTTTTATTTCTGTGCTGAGCTGCGTCAAAACCACGAAATTTGCTTAAATTGAGCCACGCTGTGCCAAAATGCCCAACCAGCCTCAAAATTACCTCAGTCACGCTAACTTCAGTGAGAAATAGAGGCTACATTGGTCACCTGCAATTTGCGTCATCATCATTCTCATTAAGTCAGGGCACTCGCGAGACGCGATCGACGAGCTAAAGTAACGAAACCGCACGCCCATTTGTTTGCTGACCGCAGTGGATACCAATCGGTGGTACGACACAACTTCTAGACAAAAATAAGTTAGCCACCAACGCTTCGCGGGAAATATGAACTTTCTAGTTGGCAAACGTAGCTATGGCATGTTAGCAGCTAGAGCTGGAAGCGCATATCGCGTTTATTGTGCACGAACAGAGTCGACGTGCTGCGAACGTCGGTGTTTCGACCACTTTGGTTGCTATAGCAAAAGCACAGAAAACATTTTTCTGTATTTAAGTTCCATTAGTTGCATCATCCCGGCGATAAATATAAAATACTGGATCGACGGGCGCGTGCCTTTGTTACTTTATATGATAGAACGCTGCTTGTAAGTGATCTGAAAAGTTGTGGCCTATAACTAATCCCATCATGGCGGGAAAACGAGAGGGAGAAGGGGGCGTATCGGTGTTCAAAAATTTCTTGGCCTTCTCAAACTTATGCACAACGCTGCTTAAGCCACTTTCACCGCAGTACATTAGTGCCCTGCAGGAAAGCGTATTGATTTGGAAGGGGTTTTTAGCACTAATATTAAATACCGGATCAACTAGCGTGTGCCTTTGTTACTTTATCTGGTAGAACGCGTCTTTCAAGTGATCCGAGAAGTTGTAGCCTAAACCTAACCCCATCGTGGGGGGAAAACGAGAGGGGGAAAGGGGGCGTATCGGTGTTCGAAAATTTATTGGCCTTGCTCGAACCTGTGCAGAACACTGCTTAAGCGACCTTCACCGCGGTACATTAATGCTCTGCGGGAAAGTGTACTGTGTTTGGAACGGGTTCTTAGCACTTGTCACGGAAACGGCTCATTTTGTTTAATTACTCATGCCTTTGCCACCCCTACTCCTTCACTAGTCCCCCTATTTTCAAGGTCGCCAGTTTGACAAATCCACATTTGGATTTACAGAGTCTATCAAATTATTTGAAAGATGCGGCTAAGCTATGGACTTTATCATTTATCATTGTTTGCTCAGTGGGGTGGCTCAAAAATGTTTTATTGCAATAATAGTGCACTCTGCACAATTAAGGTGATGTTGAATGGTTCGTACATACTTTTTTGTATATATAATACTCTTTTTATACTGCTCCAAATTTGGTCTATCGTGACAAAAAATGATTTTTTTTTCTGGATCCTGCTCCAAATTTGCATTTTAGGGCTCCAAAAGTAAAGTTTGCTTCTCCGAAAATTCCTCCAAATTCTATTTTGGCTGTTGCACTCCTGTGTCTGTCTTAAACAACCCTTCTAACTTATTTTATTAGCAATATTCTTTTCAAAATTATTTAATATGCATGAAACTTCCAAAATTTGTTTAGTTACGCATCGTCTTTATAGCTGAAGTCTCTTAAAAATGTGCAGTTTGTATCTCAAAGAGTTACATTTTTTTAGCAGCTTTAGTATCCACTAGACTCATGAACATTATTGAATTATTTTGATTCAAAACATACAAGTTTCGTCTGGCATGATGTGCCATCACCTGTGGCTTAGACAAGCAGAAGAGTCAAAATGGTTATCATTATTGTATTGAGTTCAATGTTTGTCGTGGTCACCTCTTCATGGCAATGCCTCGTCGTTTACAGTTCACTTGCCTACTTTAGCCATGCAAGGCTACTGCATGTTGTTTTCTCGCTTAGAATGTGCTCCCTCAGTTAGACATTCCCAAACAATTTTTGCACCGCGAATAGAGCTGTCATGAACTTGCATAATCAGACTGTTAACTTATGTGAAAGGCTGCAAGCAGCAGTTCCCCTCAATTATGCAAATGAATGTGCTGGATGTTCTTCTTTAGTTTTTTTTTTTAGCAAGTACAGATGCTGCTGCATAAAGTAGACTCTCGGTAATAATTAGGTCAAGGAAATTTTTTTTTCCACTTTGTTGTTATATCCGGACAAAAAATAAGTACAGAAAACAGCTTGGTCAAATAATAGTTAGTGTTGTTTCCGTTATCAAGACTCCCTTGGAAAAACACACACGAGTCGCCGAAACATGTGAAAGCTTCAAGTCTGGCTGTCATATGTATATATATATATATATATATATATATATATATATATATGTGATAGGTACGAAGCATACCTGATCTGTGTGTATGCAGTTACTCTCCTGTTAAGCAATATTCCAGTTACATTCTCCTTATTCGAGCATTCAATAATTCATACAAAATTACATGAGCTCAAGGCAATTGAACGAGACTCTACAGTACCAGCCTGTCGAAGAGAGAATTTCGGCATGTGTGCCAGCAGCCACAGTCGGAGGTGATTTAGCGTTGAAAAAGAAGACTATCCAGGATCTCAAGGGCTCCGTGTGATCGAGCACAGCCAAAGAGTTTTGCCCCAGAGGCAAAGACGTCGCTGTGATATATATATTTTTTTCAAACTTGGGAACAAATGTTTCTTTTAATGTCACAACTTTATAAGAATAGTACATGGAGACAGCATAGGAAGCACCATGTGCATGAAGAATGTAAATGTTACTGTGAAAGCGTTGGGAAAAAGAAGGTTTGGGGAGCCGAAGTACAATAAAGGCATTTTACTAAATGATTCTACGTATATCTGTCTGCTCATCGGTTTCCTTTTTTTTTTTTCAAATCAAAATGGCTAAATTCGAGGGACCCACACAGACGGGCAATCAAAAGCCAGGAAGACTTCACAGGCAGGTTCAAACATACAGAAAGTAGCCATTCATGCTTTAAATAACATTTGTTTTTGGGCTGAGATGCTCTTTTCATTAACAGTAATACTTTCAAGGCAGTTCAGTTTAGAATAAAATGTACAGAGTTCTAGTTTTCAAACTGTAAAAAAAAAGTTTATACGTATGTACACAGTTGTGGTTTGTAGATATCATTCGTAACTACAAACACTCGCCAAGTTTTTCATTTACTACCCCTGTATCACATGCACTCTGACAATAATAGCAGCATTCATTGCCTATCGTATCAACTGCTGTCATGAGCGTATATAACTTAAATAAATGGCATGACAATGCATGCTGTCGTCAATGTGGTGACAGCAATCACGGCTTTCAAAATTGATTGCTGCTCAATTACAAATGCAACATTGCTAAATATCAATAGGAGTGTTTCATGCATAAATTTTAGCTTACGAAAAGCATTTTGTGTCCAAATGTATATATATGTTGGCTAATACGAGCAATATGCTCGGCACTTGTACAGCAATGTGCAGACTTTTGCTTTGGAAAAAAAAACAAAAAAACTAGTCAACGTAGCAGCACACAAGTGACATTGTGGTTGAATTCTTGGGAATCTACTCATGTCATTCAATTCGCCCTACACACACGGGTATCACGGATATTATGTCTGTTCAACACACTTGCCTTGAGACGTGAGAGGTCTCTTAAACCCACGTCATTACATGCCTTGCCATTACAAGCGAGGTGCGCTCAACAGTCCCGAATGAACAAGTGTGCCTCCGCAGCAAACAGTGAATAACTTAAAGCACACTAGAACAATTTACTACCACAACCCAGCACATGGAACCTCCCCTGCACTATAATGCTGTGACAGCTCCATTCACACACAAGCTTTGCACACACAAGACGGAAGGAAGGTTGCCTCTCTGCCTAACGCACGCAATGCAGTCACTTCCACACTTTTACAACGCCGTTCTTGGATGCGGATACTATGAACGTTTGGCTCGTCTGTACAATGCCAATGTCACTGATGCAGTCATTGTGGCCGGTCGGTGGCTGTTCGGGATAACGCTTGGGTTGCTCCGAGCTGGGTTGATCCTTTCTCGGACGACTGCTGTACACCTCCTGGATCACTTTTGTCCCGTCTATGAGACTCGACCTGGAAAGACAGATTGGTGCAATCACTCAGCAGATATGCTCTGTTGGGCGGCCGCAGTTGAACTTCAGCACTTTGCGGCACTTGCACCAGAACACGTGGCCCATTTTTGACTGCAACTACGAGATAGCATTTTCAAAAGAGAAAAAACGAAACATTTGGGCATCAATCCATCACACAATAATCATCTGGCTTGCTTCCATTTCCTCTCTCAAAAATGGCACTCGCTATATTTTTATAACGAGAATGCTACATAAATAAGGTCCCAAATACGCCCCCCCCCCCCCCTTCCACTAGTGTTCAAAACGCAACTCCAAACAGCACTTTCACGGTCTCTTTCCAGCTACATAGTGACAACAATGACATGGCAAACTCCGTTGTGTGGGAGAGTGCATTTTCTAAGTGAGCCCTTTTCAAATTTCTTAGTTTTTGAAGAAACATTGAAGTGCCGCACATATACTACGTACTACTATAGACTGCTATGCACAAAGAAAAGCTGGAGAGAAAATATTATTCAGCTAAACATGTGATGCACTTCAACAAAATTATTTATACAAGTGTATTTTCTACTAGAACTGCTAACCTTCTGGCAAAATATGTCATTATATTCATAGACATAAATAGAATATTAATGCCCCAACATTTTGCACTGTTCTATTAGTATATTAAATTTAAACCAGGTGCCTAAGGGCTAAGCATTGTGGGTGATCCAGCAGGCAAGTAGTATAGAATAGCCAAAATCAAGGTTGCAAAACTTGGCGAGATTTGCAAAGCCAATGACCAACAAAAGTAGTTCGACAGCAGCCATACAAGGTACTGGGACGTACTTGTAGCTGAAGGATGGCGTCAAGGTATCCGTGGCCGAACCCGCCACGACGTGCGATGCCAGTGGGTTGTTGATGTCCCAGAGGCGGATTCGCATGTCCGAGCCAGCTGTGAGCATAAACGGCCCACATTCAAGGGGACTGATGTACATGCTGTACACAGAGTTCACAGGTGCAGATGAGGATGCCTGGACCACAAAAGACAAGCACACCTTATTGCCATGCTCTGTAGTGCTACACAAAGCGGAGCAATGATGCACTGTACCCACGCAAGATCCCAACCTACGATCGAGCCATACACTCTGGCATAGACAAGCACAGATTGCAATTCTGAGACAAGGACGGCGCAAGGACTTCAGCATAAACTTTCGTGTCCTATCACTAGAGCTTAGCACTAGTGATTTAACTAAAATGTTCGCATGACAATCAAAGATTCGCAAAAAGAAAAAAAATTATTTAAGGGATTTACCGTAATTACTCGAATCTAACGCGCACCTTTTTTCCGGTTAAGCGAGTTCATAAATCGCATGCGCGTTAGAATCGAGTACGAAAAAAAATGAATACGGTCATTCTATTGCCATCGGCATTTCCAAAATGGCCGCCCCCTATATGCGTCGGCATGGCGCGTCGGCCATTTCTGCCTATCAGTTTCCCATGTGCGGCACATCGTACGTGTGCTGAGGAGTTCGTCATCTGGTAGTGCATTAGCATCGACGGCATGGAAGGGCCGACTCCAAAAACTCAACGAGTGCACCATGATGCCGCTTTTAAAAGAAAAGTCATCGCGTGTGCCGAAACGGATGGAAGTCTGGCCGCATCGCGGTCATTCGGAGTTCCCGAAATGTGCGTGTGGGACTGGCGGAAACAAAAGCAGAATATTGTCGACAGCAAAGATTCACGTAAAGGCTTCAGTGGACCACAGCAGGGTCGGTTTCCGCAAACTGAAGAGCTGCTCGGCGAGAATGAGATTGAGCAGTGAGCAGCACAGCGGCTAACTAACTTTATGAAGAGGAAAGGCTTTTCCCTCGGAAGGCGAATGGGCATATTGCAAAAATTGTTGGAGAAGTATGAAGAAAAGCTTCACAGTTTTCAGAGGTTCGTCCTAAACTTGCAGCACAACAACGGCTACCTGCTTGGGCAAATCGGGAATGCCGATGAAACGCCTCTTTACTTCGACGTGCCTGGCACCAGAACTGGCGAGAAGAAGGGGGCGAAGCAAGTTCGCGTTCTGACATCGGGCCACGGTAAAACTAGAGTGACGGCAATGCTCCGTTGCACATCAGATAGGCACAAGCTTCCCCCGTACCTCATATTTAAATGGAAGGCGCTCCCGAAAAGAGTCGTTTTCTCGAGTGGTGTGATCGTGCGGACCAACGAGAAAAATGGGTGCACATGGCAATCGATGTCTTACTTTTTTTTTTTTCGTCGTGGAAACCGGGTGCGCGTTACAATTGAGGGCGCGGTAGAATCGAGTAAATAAGGTATATGTTCCTATTCAATTTGCAGACTGTATAAGATCAGGTTAACTGAAAATGCCTCAAATTTTTAACAAAAACATAAATCAAAGTGAACAGTTACACCTTGACAGGGGTAGCCAAGCGTGTTTTTTTTTTTTTGTCGTCCTTTCAGTCACACTGAAGTTTTAAATACCAGGCGCACAGGTCTTCTTGTGCACCACACCCATCGCAATGTGAAAGCTGCAGCCAGTATTCTTAATCTGCAAATTCATAATTAACAGTGTATCTGTAGATCCAAAGCCGCTGAATTGCTGCATCAGAAAGTACATGCACTTTCAAGAGAGCCTTTGGGCCTTTTGTTTTTTTCTCATGAACGCACCTGTTTTTCACTGAGTGGTGGAGACATGCTTGCCCAAAGTGTGCGCAGCCGAGCCTGCGTCTCCAGGTCCCAAAGTGAGACCTCGTTGTTGCCCTCGACGGCAGCCCAGACACAGGACTGGTATAACGGGTCGATGCTTACCCGACGGACACGAGCACCTGTTAAAATGAACCATGGACACTTGTATGACGGCACTAAACAATACAACCCCACATAGACATTAAGATGAGCATTGCTCTAGCGTTTCATAAACAAGCTGAAGCGTTTACAACAGAAACTGCTGAAAAGAGAACATGGGATTCTTAATGTACTCTTGTATGTATGTGAGGCACTCTAACAAGAAAAGTTCAAGAAGCCGTGAAAAGGTTGCTTTTAAACGACAATGCGGCACCATCGACAGCCACATGCACTAATTAGGTGACATCAGCCCGAGTAGGCCTGCATGGACGCTTTGCCTATCGAGGGATTCGGAACTCTATGACATCTCCGAGCGTGCGCAAAGTACGCTCGTCAGCACTTCTGCCATACAGGATCTGCGTCCCACAATAACGCTGCTGCTTAATATGACGTCAGCTGCAGAGTTCAAATTAGCGCGTATTGTGTATGGCAAAGACGCCAATGGGTGTCCCAATCGCGCACACTCGCAAGTACCGTGGAGTCACGCGTTCCTCAATAGGCAAAGTGTCCACGCAGGTCTACTCTACTTACGCTGATGTCACCTAGTTAGCGCATGTGGATGCCAATAGTCCCGCGTTAGCGTTTTAGGAGCGACCTTTTAGTGACCCCTTTAAAGCTACTCTAGGTTACTTATACGAAGAGGCACAGTACTCTTAGAAAGAAGCACTGCGTTTCCAATTCTAATAAATATATGCATGAAATGCTGAAGTGCATTAGTTTATATAAATTTTGATATTTGCTGCATTTGAAGGAAAAGTTAAACTGTGGTGTGTGATGGGACATTTATATTGCCCTTTCATTTGCTTTTACAAAGTGAACTCCAGAACAAAGAAAAAATCGCTGCTTTTGCATGAAATGCATTTCTTAGACCCTACGGACACATGCAGTAAACTGCTTTATAAATTGCCATAATTTTTCAATATGCAGTTTTTCGAAAATTTTTTGTGATGCTACCAAGCTATCGTGGTACAAAACATACGCGAAGACAATAAATAAATAACGCCCTGCTCCCTTGAAGAATCAACCCAAGCAGTGGAAATTAGAGATATTGCCATCACAGTTCTGTGCTAAAAGTGCAAAACTATGCATCCACTAGCACTAGTGATTATCGGGATTAATAATAATTAAAACTTGCCAGCAGGGTGGCTGACAGTGGTGCTGGGCAGCTGGAATCGCATGTCCCAGCAAATGAGCTTTCCCTCGGAGGTACCACACGCGAGCCAGTTGTGCTGAGGGTCAATGCAGAAAGACGTAATCACGCCTGTAAGAAGAGAAAAAAAAAAAGGAAACAGTGACCATTGTTTTGCTGTTACTGGTCTTGCGTACATAGAACTCTGCATCTCCCACAGGATCGTGGACAATCTTACAGTAGAGGGCTTCTTAGCGTGTTCCCAGCCCTAGCAGAGACTTTCCGAAAGCAACAGCGTAAAACATACTCATGGCTGATGTACTGGCATGCATGTTTGCCCCCTAGCAGGGTAATTCCGCGAGCACATCCATCTCGCCTTCAAAGAATATCGGTTAGAGCTTACCCCAGCTGTATGCAGTTGTGCAGAATATTTATAAAACATCATCTTAACTACAGTCGAGAAACACATAAATTTGGTTTGACTAGTCTTGTACAGATAATAACAATGGTAGGCTAAGGGTCATCTGTACAAATACAATAGAGCCTTCATAAACAGAACAACTGCCTCTAAAATAGCTGGTTTTATATTTGACTGCAGCACTCCAATACTTCTTTATCCGTAAATGAAAGTCCCGTTGACTGAAAAATATTTCGCCATTCCCTTCAAGTTCCATTGACATAGATTCTACTGTGTAAAATAAGGAATATTATAGGAATAAAGCCTGCACATACTTAAAATTTTAAAAAATCTACATTATTATTGCAGATCATCATATACATATGAAGAAGCTGTACCAGCAACTAAAAAAAAAAGCTGATTCAAATATTATGCTTGGTTATATTGTTTTGGGAGCAAACAATAGAGCTAATTTGGTTATTTACAGGGGCCTTCTCACTGTAACTGAAACACTTTTTCAAGTAACCATGGAACGAATTCACTGGAAGAGCTTATTGCCTCATAAATTCAACGCCGTAAAAATTTTAAGAATCCGTCCAGTGCGAGTGGAGCAGCAAAGATTTGTCGCATGCCACAATTGTATTCTCTCTTCTCTCGTCCCGACGAAAGCGCTGGCAGCTAAGCAGGGAAGGATGGCAGGCGCAAAGAAAAACGTCACGCACACCTAGTGACCTTGAACACTTTTTCTTTTTTTTTTCTTCGATTGTGCGGCTTTTTCAGTGTAATCCCGCGCACATGCACAGGCAAGTCACGGCCTCCCGCAGCGATTTCTGTAATTACCAAGCGCGCCATGTTCAAATCAGCCAATGGCTGATAGATGGGCTTCTTACGGGTGATTCTTGAGCGTCTTCCGTGATTTGTCGAGAGAAGAGAAAGCAATTTTTAGCTGACTTTGATAATTAATTGTGAATTCCAGGATGCGTGCTGCGCTATAATGTTTGGCTCGCGTGTTGTTGGAGCCTCTTCTACTAATCGGCAACATTTTTTCACCATGCTCAAAAAGTCCTATAGTACTGCTTTAAGTGCAGGGGATAACAATCAAGTATATAACAACAAACTCAAGCATACATACCATGCCTAGGGTTGTTTTCAAAGCACCATGCCGTGCTAGGTGACCGCAGATCCCAACCTATGATCGAGCCATACACTGTGGCATAGACAAGCACAGATTGCAGTCCTGCGAGAAAGAAGTGAACAATGTTTATATACAACTTTTAAGAAAGACCATCGAGTCATGTTATAATTCAGTTTGATCTATGGTGATAGCTTTCCCGCCTAAGGTGTACACACCTGTGTCAAAATGCTGCAGGTCCACAACACAGCCATCCTCATGTGGGTCTAAGGAGCGGGTCTTCAGTGGGCTTGTCTTATTGCTGTTGACCTCCACTCTGCAATAGAGCAAGGACACATTAAGGCCGGAATGTTCAGCACTTGGAAAATTTTCAGCAAATCACGCATTACTTCACGAATTTTTCACACAACAGCACAAAGATGAGACGAGAGCCTCGAAATTTCGGTTTATGTTTTTCACTCCGTTTAATTACATGGAACAGTCCAGCGAGAACAATGCAGCTAAGTCTCAAAGCATGGTACTACAACACTTTCTCAATTTCATAAGTTCACCTGACGCTCTCTCTCTGGTTTATGGGACTGTGCCAGTGATCCATGCCTCGGAGCCTAGCACCTCCAGGTGGCTAGTTCAAGCGGCCTTATCTGTTATTGAACTCTTCATAAGAAAGCTGGTACTTAAGTGTGCAATGCATTCACAACTGAACTACGCCAGCATATTCAATGCATTGATTGATTGATATGTGGGGTTTAACGTCCCAAAACCACCATATGATTATGATAGACGCCGTAGTGGAAGGCTCCGGAAATTTCGACCACCTGGGGTTCTTTAACGTGCACCCAAATCTGAGCACACGGGCCTACAGCATTTCCGCCTCCATCGGAAATGCAACCGCCGCAGCCGGGATTCGATCCCGTGACCTGCAGGTCAGCAGCCAAGTACCTTACCCACTAGACCATTGTGACGAGGCTCTATTCACTGCATTGTCTATGTAATATGTGCTGCCAGTATACAGCAAGAAGTGAAATTGGTGAGGATTGGGCATTCAGTAAGCAGCTTTTGCCTCGAAGATGAACACAGATCTACTAGACGAGCAATGAAGATAATGTTACAGGACTTTAAATGCTTTGCACTGACCTAAACACTTGAATGGTGCCTGCATCTGAGGCAACAGCCAAGGACTGCATGCTTTGGCACACTGTCATGCATGTAACCTGTCCATCTGAAAGAAAGTATAAGGAGTTCCATTTACAACTTCGGAATACACAGATACAAAAAATATTCCGACAAAGTAGCAGCGAAAGTTGCCAACAATTTCATTGCGACACTCTCGGCCGATTTTTGCCGCAGCCGTTATCTCCCGGATATGTATAAGTATTATATATCTACAAAAGGCACAAAGAAAAATAAATTGGAAAAAAAGATTCCAAGGCACCCACTGCACATTCGAACCAAGTGACCCGTAACTTTTCAGCACGCTGCATTAACCAAGTAGACCACGCCACTCGTACCATCCATCACATTAACAGCGAGCTATCTATATACACCGTTTGCCACTGGTTTACTGTCAATGGACCCAAAGGAAACATAATGAAAGAAAGCATGTACTTTGTTTGGACAAGCCATACACGCTTTCCACAAACGTTGACCTGTTCGACGGCTTGATCAATGGAGGGGTGAGTTCACTGAAGGACATACAGTTGGATGAAAGGGGGCATTCCAAAATGTCTCTGGCTCCACTTTCACTCTGAAGCAACAGGAAAAATTGCTCGCATCAAGTACAGGACTATTCGAGAAGTTGCTGGTCCTGTCATGCCAGTGAATTCAGTCCTCGTCGAAATGCGTGCCGCCGCCATCACTTTAGACGGACAAACTCAACTTGCTGCCCCAGGCGAGTTGTGGTGACGCTTGCACCAAAACATTGCATGACTTCATCGTCGCAACAGTGTAGATTTCACCAGGAACCTTGCGGAATAATGTCATCAACTTCTTGCTGCACAACTTCCGTGCAGTGTGCCTACAAGATGTGCCGCTGATAGTCACTGGAGACATCAACGCTAATGTACTTCGAAGTGAAAATATGTGGCTTGTCGAGTTTCTCGATGCCAAACTTGGACTCCGCCTCCTGTCAGTTGTCACGCAGTCAACTATTCACAACAACATCTGTTTATATATTGTGGTTACTGCATTACTACCAATTCAAGCAGAATTGACCATGTTCACTACATTGCGTGTGAGTCCTAAATCTCCTACGCTTACTTTGTATAACAGCCCGATGTGTTGCTATCACATTCATTGAGTCAGCCTTATGCCAAAACGGTGACTTTTATGTAATAAAAAAAATTACACAGATTTGCCGCAAAGGCGAAGCAATGAACGCGATAGCAACAAATTGGAAGGGCATGCGCAGAATGGCAAGTCGATCGAAACGTGCCCTGCAATTCTCATGCACAAATGACGCACAAAACGTGCTCACAGTCACAGATGGACGCGAATAAGCGTCCCAGTTGTTACTTCGCAGTGTCTGAAAAGTGCACCCTTTTCGCAAACGGAGGCTGTGCAACGATTGCAGTGACCTTTGTGCACCTGGTAACTACAACAGAATCGTTCCAGTGCAAGCCCAGCGCCAGCCCTTAAGACCTATGGTCCTTGCCACGGAGAGATAAGGGCGCGTGAGAAATCGTCCACTCTCCTGCTCTACACGAGCCAAAGTACGCATGAGAGATTGGAGCCGCCGCACGCTCATTGCGCCGTCTTGCTAATACATAATGCTGTACACGACAGTTCTCCCCCGAGATGCCCGTCAACAGCAATAAGTGGTAGATATAAATAGCTGGCCGTTTTAATGTTGCAGGAGGTACCTCTCGGTGGCTCAGTGATTAACGCCTCGCATTCACGACGCGGATGTCCCATGTTTGATTCCGTGTGCTGGAGTATTTTTTATGAATTCTTTTCTTTCTTGCGTTTTCTTATATTTAAATACGTGTACATATACGGTGCATGATATCGACGCCCACGCCGATGTCGGCGGCGAAATCCAGCCGAGAGTGTCGATATAATTGCTATTGCAATAAAACTAGCAATGGCCAGGACACTATGACAAGAAAGGATGTAATAATGAGCTTGGTGGTGATAAGCTTGCAGGTCACTGTGAAGGAAACGGACAAAGAAAGTAAAGCCAGGACAAAGCGCATCATACAGTCTTCTTTTATTTTCATTCATGTCCCTTCTAGTGTGCTGCAAGTTTCATCATGAGCACTATGACAGCATGAATGCACAACAGATGTGCCAACATCATGAGGCAGAGATGTCACGAGAATTGAGATATTTCAAAACAATAATAGACATTTCCAGCCAAGCTCTGCACACAGACATGAAATTCCAAAAAGTGTGTGCACTCCTAAACATTTTAGCATACTGTTATGCTGGTTAAATGCTGAAATGGCATGCTTCAAGACGAGTGCTTAACTGTTGCTGGTATAATATCGAAGAATGCTGCACTGAAACCACTTTTTTCGATGTGATGGGCTGCGCACAAAGGTTTTTTTCTGCAGAGACATTAAATTTAGAACTGCTACTGGGCCCATAGTTATCAGTAGCTCTAAACAATAAACTGGTTTAAGAAAAGTTTTGTAAACATTGTGAAAAACCAAATACTAAACGTTTTGCTGCATGCAGTCTGCCAGCTTAAGTCAACGAATTAAATACATGTCCTAACACTAAAATAGAATAGGTGCGACAAAGAATGCTTCATTCTATAGCGTCTTTCTGCTGACCAGCAGCACTTTTTTTATCACAAACTTGCTCAAGTTTCCGTTTTTCTTTAAGATGGTTCGCATTCGATGCAGCGTGTCCAAGACTGCGGAAGCACCACTCACCCATCCTGGCGTAAGTCTGGCGAGACCGGTTAGCGATGGCCTTCTTCTCCATGCGGCCCCAGTCCCATATCTTGACCAGACCATCGGCCGAGCATGTGGCAAACAGGCTCGTATTCGGGATCACCTGCAGCCTGTGTTCAGGCGAATGTGGAATCGCAACATCAGTAACTGAGGCGACAGTGTGTCGCCACCACCATCATTATCATCAACGAGCGGCAGGAACAAACGACACCTCGCGGCATCTGTTGCGGCGTTCTCTACATCGCTCACCTTTCCATCATTTTAGGTGTAGCTATCTTCAGTTGCACTAAGTGCTGTCGGAGAGATGCTTTCTTCACGAAAGTTCGCTTAATTAATATTAGCATGCTCCACACTTTACCAGCCCGTCCATTGGAATCAAAGGCATTCTTGAGCGAGGATAGCCCACATGCTAAGTGATGCAAACAGTCAACATGCTTGCAATAAACAGAAAAGGTTGTAGTTATGAAGATGGTGCCATATATCTGTAAATTAGTCATCAAAATGCAAGTCCATAAAAGTGCCAACAACACTTTTTAAAAATTTTATACAGAAGGTACAAAGCATCCCATTGCTCTCAACAAATTCGGCTCTGTCTTGGCAGTGCTTTGTGCTCAGATACTACACTGTAAAGCAGACCAGGCAAAAGAACTGTTCATGTCGCACGCATATGTGCCCAACATTGCACATGTCTTTCCAAGTGGGAGATTTTAACACAAAAAAATTAAATCATAGAAAAACCAATTCAACACCCAGAACTACGTTTCTTATAATTACTTCCTTGTAACAAGAAATGTCTTGCTCTTCACAACAAGCCACTGTAGTCGGGGTCCAAAAGTAAGGCTTCTGCCAGAAAAAAGCCTTTTTGTGGTGTTTGCTGAAGCAGTAATACTTAAAGGAGCCCTGCTACACTTTTTCAGGCAATCACCAAATTGCTTCATTAAAAAAAGATGCTGCGCGAGTCAACTGCCGCAAAAATGTTTAGAATCCATCAAGTACGTGCAGAGTTACAGGGATTTGCCGCAAGCTTTAAAAGCTTTCTCCTTTCGTACCAGTAAGCATGCTTGAAGCTACACAAATAGAGTGATGACAAGGGCAAGAAGACGCATCCTTTCGTCATCCTGAGTCATGACTCTTCATTTTTTCTTTTAACGCACAGCTTATTTTCAGTGTGATCACTTGCCCACGGGCACATGATGGCATCTCGCGGCCGCTACAACGACTACTGCGGTCGCATTGCTGAAGTCAACATACGGCCGCGGGCTTGGGTATATGACAGAGTGGCTTGGGTATATGGCATCACTAGTAGAGAGAAGCGAGAGTGATTTGTAAATAATTTGGATAATAAATTGTAAATTCCAGGCTGCATGCTATGATACAATCTTTGGCTTCATGCTATAATACAATCTTTGGCTTGTGCGTACCAAAAAGTCTCGACTTCTGATCAGCAGCATTTTCTGGCCGTGCTGAAAAAGTGTTGCAGGACCCCTTTAGTGCAAAGTTTGCCAACATAAAAGTGTCAACATGCCGCAATGTGCCACCACCACAAGGCCTATTTTCCTTTCCTTTAAAAATCAGCTGCATCTTAATGAAAGGCAAATAAAGAATCACCACAGTGGTAACATACGAGCTCTTAAATCATGGGCACCTCACACAATCACGAAGCCCGGTGGGTACTATCTGAAGGCCTGACCTGTGAATAGCCCCCTTATGCTCGTGCATGTGGGCCACCAGAGTTCCGCGTGGTCTCCACTTTGGGGGCAGGGGCCGATCTTCCCGCGCCGGGTCGTCGATGGCCTCCCTCACAGTCTGTTCCCGGGCAAACTCAGTCCGCTTCTTGTTCAGAAGAAGCTGCAACTCCGCTTGGCAAGACAGGCAGTGAACTGTGGCTGCAAACAAATTAAGCCTCTCTAAACATACAGCGCAGCAATGGCACTTCTAGCTTAAGACGAGCTTCATGCGAAGGCAGTGAGTGGAAAGAAATGAAGAAACTAGGCAAGTTGCAGCAGTATTGCATTCGGTATTCGTTCCCCTATGTTGTCCTTATTCCTTATCGCCCTTACCAGTAGTAAGCAACTTGCAATGGTATAGTATTGAGGGTATTGTGTCGTGCTAAGCAGTGATTGAAGAGAGTAGGAGGAGAAAAAAAAAGGAGGATGAAAATAAACAACGTAAAAAGAGTTGCCCCTGTTTCAAGACAAGCCAGTTTTTGTGGAGAACACGTCTACCTTAGAAAAAAGAATGTAAACGGGTTGAGATTTAGAAAAGGGCCGAAAGTAACTGTGATCATCTATCTGCCTTCTTCCTGCATCACCATAATGAACATCATTAAAATTTTTAGTGAACTCGGCGTACTACCTCATGACAAAGTGAAATTAGAGAAAAGATACGTGTAGTGGACCATAATGCAATGGTTGACAAGAGGAAACAAAAAGTTTTGGTGAAACTGGAGAAAAGCAAGTTTCACAAGCTAGCAGTTTTATTTGAAAAAAAAAATAATATATATATATATATATATATATATATATATATATATATATATATATATATATATATATATATATATAAATAATAACAAAAAGTAAACATGACAGTTCAAAATGCATTGGATTGCATGCACAAATTCAAAAGGCAATAAAAACAGTCAACGCACATGTGAAACGCCAATGGTTCCTATCGTGCTGCTTTGAAACAGCAAATCAAACCTGACACTCACCCGTGTCTATGGTGATGCCGGTGAAGATTTTCTGTGGCTGCTTTGGAGAAGCGTTTTCAGACGGGGCTGCAGACTCGGCTGACTCGGCCCCCGAAACATGAAGCTCCATATTTGGGTCACCATCACCGGCCGGCGAATGCTGCAGTGGTGGTTGCTGTGACTGTTTCAGGGGAGACTGCTCCCGCAGTTCTATCTTGCCAAACATCCTCTGCCAGTCTTCGTTCTGAAATTTACAAAGAAGTCTCAGTGCTCCCAAGTCGTGGGGTTCTTGAAGGACACTAACGAGCATAGTGACTCTCTAATGCAATCAATCCACGCCTAACCACACAAATGACATTCTACAAGCCTTGGCTAATGTATTTGTTATCTACTTCCTTATTTTCGTGTTCATAAAAGTGCGAAATTGTGCACATTAAAATGCATATCTTGTTGTTAGGCAGCAGTGAAGAAAGGTAGGTATGATGATGTAAATCATTTCAAGACAGCTGAATTGCTTCCCCAGCAGTGACATTGATTGATATGTGGGGTTTAACGTCCCAAAACCACCATATGATTATGAGGGACGCCGTAGTGGAGGGCTCCGGCAATTTCAACCACCTGGGGTTCTTTAACGTGCACCCAAATCTGAGCACACGGGCCTACAACATTCCGCCTCCATCGGAAACGCAACCGCCACAGCCGGGATTCGATCCCGCGACCTGCGGGTCAGCAGCCAAGTACCTTAGCCACTAGACCACCGCGGCGGGGCCCCTAGCAGTGACAATTCAAAATGATATGGGGCGACTAAAGTTGTCTGACATTGTAGCATGTGTTCTGGCCTTACAAGTCATATGGTGCAATGTAAGATACTATAAGAATAATGATAAGTAAATCACATATGTCAATGTTTTCATGTACATTTTCTAAAAAAAAAAGTTGATAACTCATAGCTGCTACAATATTTCCGATATGAGTGGCATACTGAAGAAACTACAGATACAAGAACACAAAAGAAAGTTTGCGAGCTCGTGAAAGTGCTTTTCCTTTTTGCACCCTTTCATGTTGTCACACTAGTCTTTTTGCATGCCGCAGCTTAAATTGTCAACCACTCAGGCTTTTTTTTTTTTTCATTTTCATTAAACTTTCTTGTTTTTCTAGCTATAGCTCAATTATTCCAGACCAACAAGACCTACGGCTGAAGTTCTTCATCTGAAGCGATAAATTTCAAATCAACGTTGGATGACAGAGTGCCTATGTTCTTCCATAGTAAAATAATTTTCTTGGGTGTTTTATCACTTTCACTACATGGGAGAAGGTTCAACAAAACGGATGCTCCTGCCTAGTCGAGAAGCAGGTGCAAGCTTAACACACAGGTGAATGCTTGGCTTAGATGCCAGGGACATTTGCTTACCATGGTGACTTGGGGAGATTCAATGGGTGGTCCCTTCTTTCTGTAAGATCTGACAAGGCAAAAGTAACAAGTTGGTAAAAGGTAGCATACCAGGTTAGAAAGCACATAAAACAAGCAAGTTTTCTGAATATGCCGGACAACACATTCTTTTTTACTGTGTGCAGTGCACCAGTTCTTCAATGTAATGGCTTCCCTTCTTTCATTCCTCACAATGAAACTCACTCTGTCCCTTATAGAAAGCCTTCTCTCTCTCTTTTTTGCTGTTGCTGACACCCTGGCTTACCTGCTATGCAAGAGAGCCTGCGAAGGCTCATCGCCAATTTTGAGTGTGAGCAGGTCTGTGCTATGGCATCTGTTTGACATGTAGAGTTTCTCCAGGTCGATCTCACCACCTCGAAGCTTTGCGTCCACATTTTCAGACTCTGAAGCACTGCACAACGACAATCGTTCTATCAGCACACTTTCAGCCACACGCTCAAACTACGATATTGTGGCTGAAAAGCTGCACGAAAACCAGAACAAGCAGTAAAAAAAAACACCGGTTTCAACATTCGTAGCAAGGACAGCAGTAATTTGTTGACTCTGCACCAGTTGCCCGAACCAACAAAGAGATCATCTGCATTCGTGAGAGAGTGATTAGAAATTGTCTCTTCCTTTCCCGCTTTTTAAGGATGCGTGCATTGTTTACGATTGGTTTCTAGCACCCTTCTTTCTTTTTCTTCTTCGGCATGCATACTATGGGTGCAGTATGAATACACATGTTGGCAGTTGAAAGCGAACTCGTACACTCTCATTCTTGTCACATACTGTTGTGCAGTTTGTTCCTCATGTAAAGCCATACCAGCAAATCGAGCTCTAAAACTCTTGCACGACCGCAATTGTAAATGCACAGCGGTAATATATGAAATAGGTGTAACAAAAACTTGTTCTATCTGCTGCATGGGCAAGAATCACTCCTAAATATGTGCAGTATGCACGCAATTTTCAACTTTATGAAGGCATGCATAAGTTAAGGCATGATTGCAACAGCTCAGCGTAGGATTACTTAGCTTTTAGTTGCAGGGGTCTGCGTTCAGCCACCAGTTACTGCAGGATTCACGAACTGTCTATGTATTTCCCCTTTATGCATAACGACAACTGCTGCTTGGCCTCCCAGTGAATGTAGTGCAACAATGGAGCTGCTCTAAAGATCTATAGACTAATAACAACTTCTCATGCTCAAAACCTTTTGAGGAACAGAAGCGTTACATAGTAAGATCAGTTAACCCATCTATAAACACAACCTATGATGTCACAGAGCAGTTTCTTGACTTTATATACCAAGCTTACCTTGACATTGCAGGTAGTATTGCACTTTTAAAAATCTTGTATGAGTTTTCCATATATTTTGGTATAAAATTACAATCGCAAGAAAGCACCTTGAGTAAAAAAGAAACAACTGTTCTTAAATTCAGAGAGAGATTTCTTTTCTCTCTGCTACCCCTTTCGTAATGTGGCAATTTTGGCCACCAAATGAAAAAGCTGTGTGGTAAAGCTAACTTGTCCAGGTTCGCAGCACAATGAAGGAAAATGAGTGAGGATCGGTGGACAATGGCACAATCAGAGATCAGGAATTCGTTTGATGATACAATGACTCTAGCTGAACTCGTCTTTTGTAGTCAAAACATAAATTGCGGCCTCTGCTACTGGCCTCCCCTTTACTTCAATGCGCGGCACAATGCCTCATCTTTTCAATTAAATTTTTATTTTATCATCTCTTCGTCCTCGAAAGTGCCCTTCACTTCATACTCATGCAAATTCAGTATAGCTGCTTGCAACCTTATGGCAATAAAATATAAAAAAGCGACAGTACCTTTTTTTATATTTGTGTATCTTAGCGAGGTGCTCCTTCATTGCCTAGAAAAGAAAAAAAAAGCGCCTGTGAGAAAAAAAGAGCCCCATCCCTGAAGATCAAGCAGCCCATCCCCTTGTAAATGTTGTATGGCATGTAAAAAGAAAAAAAAATACTGTAGCTTCAGCATACCACAATCTTGTCTTCCATGGCCTCCGTCACACCATCTGACTGAAGTCTTCTGTAAACCTGTAAGTGTGTGCAGAGCTGTATCACAGACTGAACATAAAACGTCTCCGAATGGGCGAATAGCGAATATGAGGTTCGAAGCAACTTTGAAGCAAATAGTGATTTGGCTGAATAATTTCAAATCGAATTGCTCGAAAAATATATATTGCATGCGATAAAGAAAAAAGAGCGTCTTTGTCACGACCAGAAAACACAAAACAAATACTTGCACAATATTTATAAATATTGGAACAAGACTTGTACGAATGTAACGTTTTTCGTTCAAAACAGAGTGGAACCAGCCTTGAATGAATAGCAGCAGAATTCGAATAGCGATAGGGTGCAAGTAAGTTATCAGTAGTAAAAAGCATTACGTCTTGAAATTTCCTGAACTTGGCAAGTATAATTCCACACAACATGCCTTTAAACTTAAGGAAAAATAATAATCAAGGTCCAGGTAATATGCACACTTAACATTGAAGTGCAGCTTCACGGCGTTGCGAACGCCACCTGGATATGCGGTGTCACGACATAGTAGTCCAATGCAGCAGTGAAACCATTTTTTCAGGGTATTACACACGGTAAAATGTACGTCAATTCATTCGTTTAGAATAGTTCAAAACTTTGAGAATTTTCAATTTTTTTAAAGCGAATTCAAATACTGTAATTATTGCTTCAACATTAAAAGGGCTTGAATATTTGACCCCACCTAAAAACTTTTCGGTCTGTTATCTTTTTTTGTCTTCTTTTTTTTTCACCACATGAAAGCAGTCATTATACAACTGGATCAACTCTGTACCACATCTGATTGCTGCTCTTAAGAAAATGATTCTGTTTTAGAGGCAGTGAACCGCACAAGAATGGGACTAACCGATTTGAGCTGGTGGTCCACGTCAGATAAAGGCGGCTGGTGCTTTCCCCTGACTATAGATCGCATGACCTGTCGACGGCGCAAGTCCTCCAAGAGACTGGGCAGAGTGTCCAACTTCACCAAGTAGTCGTAAAGGCTACGGGGGAGGGGATCTTGAAGAGCATTCAACATGGCCACCTAAAAAAAAACAAAAAAAAAAACGTGCCCATACGAGCAGCTGGCAATAAGTACCAGGTTAGCACATCCCCAATGCCTAACAAATGAGCAGCAGTGAATCTAAAGATTTCTTTCAATGTAACACTGATTGTCGGTGGGCCAGTCGGTTCGTGTCCAAATGTAAAAACAGTGCACAAAGATGGCACAACAGAAAAAAAGCACAGCGCTGACTAACAACTACATTTACTTATTACCACTTGACATGCAACTGATGGGAACAGACACGTGATTTCACAGAAACAGCAAGGTGACACGTCCCCAGCCCCACTTCCATCACTAACACAACTGCACTTGGCACTTTGAGAAAACCGATCACCTTCCGTATAAGAGTAAAAGAGGAGCAGATTATGCAATCTTGATTTCTCTTGAGAATTTCAAAGCTTCCCCAAGTGTGTCTTATCGTTTTATCCCGTTATTGTTTCATCCATCCTTTCTCATTCTTTCATCGTAATATTTATGACTGAAGATTTACGCAAGCCTGCTGCACCGAGGCGTCCACTGCTGCACCGAGGCATCCAACCGAATTTCTTGCCAGCTTATTATTGTGCAATTACACCATGCTATCAAAATCTCACACCACGTAGTTGTAAGACAGTTGCAAGTTAGCTGCCCTGCAACAAAACCCAACAAACCAGCAAGCACAACCATGCTGCCCCACTAACCTCTTTGTCCATTTCAACGACTGAACGCTTGAGGTACGGCTGAAGCATGGGCCTCAACTTGCACTGGGTGTCAGCAAGCGACAAGGTTTTCGTGACCGCACACACGAAGCCGACTGTGTTCTGCCGGATCCAGAGATTCTGAAAACAAGACCATAGCGGAACAGCTGCTGACACACGTTGAGCAAGTCCCACTGTAAGCTTCCACGCTGAGACAGATTCTACAGCAAAATTTCATAAAGAGCTTTGCTGGCAGTGCTGAATGCTGCTGAAGATGAAGAGAAAAAAGTAATTTGAAACGTAGAGAGAGTGCAAATCACCCAGGTCACTAACTCACAGGATGATAGAGAAGAGGAATGGTCTCAGCCGTGAGCTCGTAAAGCATTTGCTTTCTGAAGAGTCCCATTTCGGCAAGTTCGGTAAGAGCCTTGAGAGCTTTGCTGATGATGAACTCCTCGGTGTCTGCAAGACCCTGAAATATGCGTATCAATGGACATTTTCCTCGCATTCTAAAGTATCACTGTTAAAATGTTGCAAACTTGGACAGAAGTTGCACTTGTAGGGTATAAAACCTGCTTTTAAATTTAGCTTTACAGATGTACTGCAAATGCGAATTTCTGAAATCAGTCAAGTACATGTTCCTTCACGAGGGTTGAATAGACGAAACTCCACAGATCTATGAGAACAATATCTGCAATGTGGACAGGCCTGACTTGTCATATTGTTGCTGCCACCCGGAACCACCACTTTATAGCAGAATGCCTGTAACATAATGACAGGCACTGGACACTGTCTGCCCTCATATACAATACCAATTCATAGCTTAAAACTAAATTGAATGGCTGGGAAACATCAGGAAATGCAGTGCATGAAAAGACATGCTGTCAACAAAGTGTTGGGTCTTGTCTCAGCTGATTGCTCTTCCGTTTTCGTGCTAGCAGTGCAGTGCATTTAACCCATAAGAAGATTACCGATGCAATTTAGTAGTGAGATACTGTAAAAGTGAGTACCAAACCTGTTGTAAAAGAGGTTTCAAAATGGGTGAGCACTGCCATCCAACATAAGCTGCAACCCCAACAATACTGTCGAAAAACGAAGCTCTCAAATGACGGTCCTCCTGCAAATGAAAAAAAAAATAATTTCACGAGACATTAGACACATGAACACACTCGTATACTGTGCGAGAGCATAGTTCTGTGCACAAACAAATATCTGTGATAAAAGTAATTCTGATCAGATGCTAACTTACCTTGTCATTCAAAAATGTGATCATATGAGACAGCAGGACATCATTTGCTGCAAGAAGAGGTGTTTGACATTTGAGATGGCGCAACCACAATTAACGTGTCTTCAGGACAGAACACAGGCTCCGACTATGTTTCACGTCTACAAAGGAACATAGAACTTCAAGGAATGCTTTGAACGTCCCAACCTTTTTGCCGGCCAAAGAACAAGCACAGCCGTGTGATCCCTTTCTCCAGAAGCATTTGCTTGACTATATTGTTGGAGTCGGTCAGCAGAGTGGACACCATCTGCTGAACCATTTGCTGGAGGGCCTGAAGCTCGGAATCGTACGAACCCTGAAGAGGTAACGAACAATCAGCGAATATGAACATCGCAACTTACGTTTGCAGCAGTTGCAACCACAGGTTCACTTCGCTGCGGCACAAACACTAAGAATTCAAGAAATGTGCCTTTCCAGCCTTCATCTCTTTAATTTTAAACATTCTTCTGCAAAATGGCATTGTTCTATGAGAACCAGGCACTCGATTTGACATCACGAACACTACAAAACACATCTAAACAAAGTCGAGTTAGCTTCATGTCACATCTGCATAAAAAACATAAATATGCAAAATGCTCGTATACTTTTTAAACACTTTGCAAGCCAAACTACTCGTATTTCTGTGTTTAGAGCTAATGGCAATGGGCAGTTCAGTGCAACTCGCTAAATTTTTGCACCTGTCTTGAGAATTCGTGCTGGTTTCTGAAAATTCACAAACGAAAACCAGAATATATTGGCCACACTAATTAAGTGCCACACACTTATTGCCTCTGCATAATAATACTGCACATATAATGAGGAATTGAAAACACTATGTACATAAAAAAATGCAAATGCACATTTGTTCCGATGCTGGTAATTTACAAGTCCGCGGTGGCTCTTTCTTTCACACGTACAAAAAAGATGCTGCTTACCTGGTGGTGATGTTGCGCCTGCGCAGTCGGCTCTACATTCGTGCCATCTGGGGAGGACACCTCGTGCTGAGTGCTCAGGTCCAGAAACCTGTCAAGTTTGATAAATAGATGAAGCCACCTCAGGATTAGCACCAGCAGCAGAAGAGGTAAACAACAATGCCAAGAGAGCAGCAATTCAAAAAATTTTGTTAGCAAAGTACAATTCAAACTGACAGATAAACAATTCCATTGATTGCACAGTCACAGTTAGACAAACGTGCTTTCACGAAATGACATCTGCATTCTCCAATTTCAAGACTAGTGGTGTGCAAACAGTAAATTATAGGTTTGAAGCGAATAGTGATTTGGTCGAAAGATTTTGAAGTGAATAGTTTGAGTAGTAGGTGTCACATATAACAAAAAATGAGCATATTTGCCATGACCAAATTAACTCTCCCTCTCTCTCGCGCTCGATGAGCATCGAACGCGTTATTCGAAGGTCGTAGGTTCGATTCCTGCTCACGGCTGGTTATTTTTTCACCCATTTTTCTTTCTTCTTATTTACATTCCATTTGTTCTAATAACTTTCCCTATACATTCCTTGGCATTACTGTCTGTTAGATCTCTCTCTCTCTCTCTCTCACACACACACACACACACACACACACACACACACACACACACACACACACACACACACACACACATATAAGTGAAACAAGACATTTGTTAATTTCATTACTTTTGGTTTTTGGTTTGAATTGAGTGAGGTGTAAGCTACTTCGAGTAGTAGCAGAATTTGAAATTCAGTAGGATAAAAGTAATAACCAGTAAAATACATTGTTTTAAAATTTACTATACTTAGAACATATAAGCTAATATAACAAGCTTTTTAACTGAAAAAATTATTAATCAATCTCAGATAAATATGTTTATTTAACCTTGAAATGGGGCTTTGTGGCAATGCAAATTTTTTTAGATAAGATTTTCACGGCATAACATTTCCCAAATTTAGAGAAAGCACCTTTACAAGAGATTTTATGCGGTCTAATATAAGTATATTCACTCATTTCAAATACATACTTCAAGTTTTCAAATAATTTAAATTTGAGTCGAAGCAAATTCAAAAGTGTAATATTTGTATGAATATATTAATTGCTTGAATATTCGCACATGCCTATTTAAGACACAATTTTTTTCACACTTGTTTTTCAGGTTCTTGCAGTTTCTTTCAATTGTTCAGTTAAGCCTATTCATGCTTATTATTTTGTCACTAGCAATCCCTTCACTATTTAGGTCACTACGTATTGGTACATCTTCAGCACTGGTGGTGAAGACGTTTTAGTAGTTAGGACAATCATGACGAGTTATTCAAACGCCTTTTCTCGTCTTGCAGCTTGAGCAATGACTGAACAGTTTTGATAGAGTTGTTACTGAAACTCCTAACCTCCCCCTACAAGAATATTTAACATTTCGTTACTGCACAGACATCATGAGGAACAGTCACTACAATTGACACACGATGATGAACTGCCCTGAGAAAAAGCTTCTTTTAAGTAAATGCAAACACACACTGGCAAGACAGAACACAAAAATGTCAGCACAAACCTGAGTGCAGTCTCAGCCAGAAGTGCAATGTTTTCTGCAAGCGACATCCGAACGATGACGGCGCTGTCCAAGGTGACATGCATCTGCAACAAAAAAGCCGACACAACGCTGCATCAACGAGGAAGTTGCTATAAGAGTTAGAAGCAAGCTTGTAATCGACATGGCGAGCATCGTACAAAAAGAGCCAAGAAAGACGCGCAGGACACAAGCTGTGCCGTCTCACTTTTGTTCTTTGCTACACTGTAAGAGACTTACCAGCTTGACATGGGGTACATAACAACGTAGTACATAACAATCTCAAAAGATGAAAATTTTTGTAAACAAAAACACCAAAGAAAGCTCTAGAGAATCAATCCCAAAAGGAGGGATATTCTTATATAAACTATTCTTACAACACCCGTCTTCAGTCCCCAAAAACATCTCTAAAAAATTCTTTAAATATTATGACACTGGAGCCTTCTGTAAAAGATAATTGGCAACATCTAAACCATCCAATAGCTGTCAACAGTGTTTCATATCATGACACAAACAAGGTAATTCATTCACATCTTTATGTTTAACATATCTAACAATGTTAAGAAGGTGTATAATGCATAGTGCAATGTATCCTTCTCGGTGAATGAACTTTCTTTCAACTGGAACACAATTTTCCAGCACATTGAGGTCCCGTTTAGCTAGGCACTACTCCGCAACATGAAGGAAAAGGGCAACACAAACACAGTGCAGTTTTGGCGAGTTGGTTATTCACCTCTATGTGGAATGCCAAGACCAGCAAACAAGGACTTACCAAGTTTGGTAAGATGTACTCTGGAAACACGTTAGCATCACTGGAAAGACAATCAAATGGGCATCTGTCAGCACCAGTATCGTATATTCACCACGGAAGCAACGTCACCTCCTAGGGAGAGAGTCAATTGGCGTCAGGCAGGTTGTCAGTGTCTCTACCGCTGCAGCACGAACTCTCGGGTACTTGTCGTTGATGAGGTACAGCTGAAATGTGGAGACAAAGTTGTGCTATTGAACTGTGCTGCATTCTAAATGAAACAGAATTCCCCTCGCACGCCAACCTCGCCAGACTCCTATCCCAAGCACTTCAGCAGTTCCAAATGTTTCAACACACATCACATTTCCCGTACTTTTTGTGTGTAATATAGGGTCGAACACCCTACCATGTATGGAAGCAGCCGGTCGAGGATGATGTCGCTACTCAGTCTAGGGCAGAGCTCACGAATGAGCTCGAGTGCCTGGAGCTTGGCTGAGCAATGCTTGAGGCTACGCAGGCAGGAAGTGAGAACAGCCACCACAATGCAGAGACCATCAGATCCTGCTGGGGGTGGTGACAACATGGACGGTGGAACGTGGTCGCCCTCGCAGCCGACCGAAGTTCCGCCGGACTGTGCCCCTTTGGGCAGCACGAGTGAGTACAGGATGGCATGGATGTCTTGCCGTAGCCTGCACAATATGCCAATTTGTGCAGCACAATCCTCGTTAACGAAAACACTACACTTACAAATTTTATTCAAGAAACCTGAATTACCAGTGCTGAGTCACAGGCTGACACAACATAGAGTTTTGATTTGCTCACAAGTTACAAAATCACCCAAAGGAAACAACTACAAATACACAGTTGCCCTACCGACAAGGTCTATTCTTCTAAATATCGTACGTATAATAATCAACTTTGCAGCCAAGGTTTAAACAGGAAATGTATTAATACACATGAAAACATTTAAAACATCATTAGTTTTATCAGTGTTGTTTTTGAGGAGTTGCCTTGGCTTGTGCAATTTTTTTTATGTGAAATGCCTGTATAGCACCTGTATCAAAGAAAAGTAATATTAATTGTACAAAACTGACTTAAAAGAAAATGCAGACTTGTGCAATGTACACAAACTCATAGTAAAAGCTTAACATGTACATCTCATTAACTGCATTTATGTGCTTTATGTAATGATCGCTGCTTAACTTACAGGTTCTTTGACATTGGCACACCCGACTCATTTTATAGCTATGAAAGTGCCTTTTGAGCTGCAGCCAAAGAAACCCTATGCAATTCCAGCAGCTCCAAAAGCAATCGAAGGGGCCATCTGAGTGTAATTCAATTATATTCTGATCGCAACAACTTGACTTGGGCAAGTTTGTTGATTTAGAGTACCATTTCGAGCAGTGAGCTGAGCTAATCACACTTTCAGCTCAAATTTTCTCAACCTTGCTGCGGTGGTCTGAACGAAGCAATCTGGCATTGCTTCATTTCGACCAGTCGAATGTGAGATGCACAAACCGAAAGTTACCAGCTTCATGCACCACAACAGAGGCCAACACACACCTGGCAACTTTCTCATCAGGTGATAGGGAAAGCGTGGCGAACTCTTTAATGTAGTCCCCTAGGAATGTGTAGAAATACTGCGGAAACACTCGGTCCCTCTGCTGGTCCAAGTACTGTTCGGCCGATAGCCGCTGGCTCGGGTCTTTCTGCAACATGTGCTGGATCATCTCCTGTCATGTGGAGTGGAAGAGAGAGGCGTTTTAGGGTGTGTTCTAGGGCAGGATTCGGCACCTGTTAATGTGCAAGGTTGACGTGCAAGGTTGAAGGCACTGCCCACATGGATGGCTGACCTGCCGGCGATTACTGCAGATGTTGTCAAACACAGACACTGAGAGCATCATTACAGTGCCAACTCGCAGAACGATTGCTTTGTCTGGTGGACAATCAGATAAAGCAACAGCATGATTGAAGAAAAAAGCCATACCATGCAGCTCTCCCACTGTTATTACTCTGTGCTACCTACCAGTCAAATGCAATGCCTCGTTCATATAAGCCGTAAGCTTTTGACACAAACATCACAAACGTCTATTATTCAAACAGAAATTAATGAACAATATTCCTCACTTTCCACACAGTCATAGTGGTGTCGAGTATCACGTGACAGACTGCGGCATGTCAAAGGAGGCTGGATTGAAATCAAAAAGATGAAACACTGATCAAGAAAAGTTCACTTGCCCGAAGATCGACGTCATCAATTTTCTCTAGTATTTTGTCCGGGCTGTACTCTCCGCTTCGGTATGAAAGCAGCTGGGAGAAGTAGAATGGAGCATGCCCCTCAGTGAAGAGCTCAGTGAGGACACAACTGCGAGAAAAAAATCAAAACCATGTAGAGGCAGCGGACTCTCGGAAAAGAAAAAAAAAAGGCATACACTCAGACAGGGAATGGCAAGTACATTGAATCATCATCACCATCGTTCTCTGCTCATTTTACATCCACCACATGTCAAAGGCCTCTCTGAAAGCTGGCTAATTAACCTTATTTTGCACAAGCTGATAGCAGTTTTAAACCTGCCAACTTAATTTTGTCTAACTCGCTGCTGTAGTCAGCTTCGTTTCTATTTCTTGGTGACTATTTCTCGTGCTAGAATATGTGTCCCCGGAAAAGTAAGCAGAAATGTGTAATGAACTGGCAAGAGGCTGAACTTTTTTATACATAAAGACATCACTTCATTTTTCAAAGCTAAATTATCCGCAGACAAATTTGAAAGGCTATAGTCTACTTAAAATGTAAGCACTACACGAGAATTTTCACAACGAAAAGGCCTTATATATAAAAAGAAGACAATACAGCTTAACATAATGAAGGCTGTGCAGATGCCTGAAGCAAAGGAGCAGCCGACTTGTGTGGCCACATATACTGCGAAAGCACACGCTAGTATGTGCCCTGGAACACACATGAGTCGCTCTCGTCATGTCTGTGTGAGATCACCACGTTGACATGTAAAGTCGAGTGTCTCACCTTGTAATAAATCAGGTAGTTCTGTCATAGTGCCATGTTTCAGAAACCGCTGAAGGACACTGTCCATGTACAAAGCCACGCGTAGAATTCAACTGCCTCCCCAGCTCAAAAGAAAGCCTCGCATGTTATTAAAATTGACTGTGTTCTACAATGCAGAGCTACCTGCACGCTGCGGAAATAGCAGAGAAAGTAGCTCCAAAATAAAATTCAAAAACAAATTTTTGGTTGAATATCACAAGGCTGAGAGCTACCGAAATGGGAGGCCTCCAATTCATATGCACGTAAATCCAAGTACACAAGAACTTTTGCATTCTGAATCAATAGGGATGCTGCTGCCATGACTGGGAATCAAACCTACAACCTTTCGCTCAGTAGCAAAGTGCCATAGTCACTTAGCCACCATGGCTGGCAGACAGGAACTCTACCATGCACCAAAATCTAAGCATGTTTGCACTTTTGCTCTCGCCTGTCACGGGAATGTGGCAATGCGACTGGAGCTTTGAACCTGTGATACTGTGAATTGTGTTAGAGTGCCAAGGTCACTGGAGTTACAGCCACGAGCTTTTACTAGAATCACAAGTTTTCATACCCTAGTGAGAAGATGTCCATCGCTGGAGTCAGTTCGCCTGTGCCAATGCCTTCCTCAGGTAAATAGTGGCTCGAGTCGGGGTTGAGGGTCTTGACAAAGCGCTCCGGCGCGATGTTGCACGTCCTTCTTCGAGATGTGTCAAAGAAGTATGAAAAATCCGCCGGATTGTCCTATAGATAGCAACAACCGCAAGGACAGAGAGATATTTGCAAGCTTCTAATGTGCTGTACATGAAAGCACCACAGTGTCAACACATTTGAAATGTTCGCTTGTTGGTAGGTAGTCTTTGGTTGAGTAGCAAAGGATGAATGTGGACACAAGAAGAATAAGCATTAGAACCTTGTGCCATTGTTTGTTTCTGTGTCTATGTTCAGGTTAAATTAAATTCTGTGCTTTAACATGTCAAAACCATGTGACAATAAGGCAAACCACAGCTGGATACTCTAGATTAATTTGGATGAGGCCCAGAAATTGAATCAATGTTAGCCACTAAAATACCACAATCGGAATGCCCACCTTTGCCTTGCGCTAATCACCACACTGTGCTTTATGGCCCTTAACATGAAACTCAAGAAAACATATTTAAGAAGGACTATGTGCAGGTTAACTGAAATATCTTTGTCGGCAAACTGCCGGATATGGCTGTTGCATATATAACTCGTTTAAAAAAGATACAAGAAGAGCAAATGACAATCTTACTTCTGGTAAGTATGTGGGCTTGAAACTGGCAAAGTCTGTCAGAAGAACCCAGTACCATCCTGTTACCATGATGTTTTCCAGCTTTATGTCCCCATGGCATATCTGAGAAACAAAGACACGGTCAAAATTAGGACATCATTTGGAGCGAGCCGTTGCAGCGGAATCGTAGAAGCCAATCAGCTTACCCCAAGTTTATGAGCCTCAGCTAAAGCATGAAGAAGCTGGAATGCTATCCAACGCTTCTCAATGGAGTTCAGGAAAGGACGCGTGCTGATGCGGTCGTACAGGTTATCTTTGATGAACTGACGAACCAGTAGGCCAGCCTTGTCGTTTTCCTTGAAAATGGGGCACACAAAATCGGCAATGTCAAAAACAGGTGGAAACAAGTTATAGTGGAGAGCATACAATAAACCACGAAACATGATTTTGTCAAAATTACTGTTATCCAAATGCATCGTTCGAGAAGATGCCTTTGACAGCTAGTAGTGCTTCAGTGATAGATGTACACTGTCTCAAGCCGACTCACACATATCAGCAGTTGAAATCATTTCGATGAATAGAAACATCCGACACAACTATGTATCAAACAAAACAACCAACGGCATTCAAATTAGCATACTAATATGCAAAAAATGGCTGTTAGTGGATGAAGCTTCATTTTATTTATTACATTATTAATTTTTTTGTCAATACAAGGCATTGCCTGCAGGTCAGGGCAAGCAGGTAGTAAGCATCCTGATTCGCTCCTGCTGGCCATAACAGTAGCAGTGCTTTCTTAGATATACGTAATAAGAATGTGCAAAATATACGAAAACATGTGCAATATCGAAGTAGTGAATGGCTTAGCCAAAAAGTAATTTCAAATCATACAGTACTATACTAGACAATACTTACGACAACTTTTTGAAAAGGAAGTGTGTTTGGTACAGCCAACAAAACTCGCCGAATCCCTGAAAAAAAGCAAAGTGTGAGAATGAATGCCAATACATGCACAATACTAGTGCCTATCAGTAAAACGTACATCAGACTACATTCAAAAAAGTGTTGGAAGCTTACTTTCAAGTGTCTCCTTGTGGGGAGCAAGTGGCAGGGAAGGGTCATGAATCGCAAAGACCTTCACTATGGCAAGGCCCTCCCTGTGATACAAAATGCACAGTTGCAATGTGGTTGTATGTAACGGATAAACAGATTAAGCATAACAGCCCACTGTTCCATTACTTTAACAAACTTACTTGCTTTTCACACGGGCAACTTTGAAGAACCTTGTGCTACCCAAACTGAAAGAAGTGTGAGAATACAATCACAATGATGCCAGAAGTTCACTTTAAAAATTTCTTTACATTAACTTCAGTTTGCTTTACATTCCTCGCACAACTTGGAGCAATACACAGAAACTATAAATACACTAGGACTTGAGCGAAGTGATGTCCTAGGGTTCATTGTTCTAGGCATTTATTGTTTCTTTTAAAATTTCCTAATCTTTTTTTGTAATTAAATGGATGATTATAATGTTTTATACTGGCCAAACTTGTATGGAAGCTTAATTGCTTTTCCATTAAATTTTCGTTCTCAATTATGGGCATACCACTACATTCATTGGCAATAGCCGAGTCCTTCAATAGCTTATAATAATTCACATTAAGTTTTATTGATTTATTAAGCCATTCAAGTGGTATGTACAATGAAGGTAAAGTAACACGGCACCTTTAATTAACACTTGTTGGAACATCATCATTAGTGTGGCTATCGATAGGTCCAGTGCTTTTGCTGCCATGTTATACCTGCAAACTCCTTTAATCTCAGCTGACCATCTAATTTTCTGTCTCCCTCTATTAGAAGTATACTATGTTGGAACAGTATAGTTGTATTCATAATTTAAAAGCATGGATTGTTGGGCGACTTAGTAAATCAATGATAATAAAGAAGCACTAAAGAAACATGCAACCAGAGACAAGAAGATGAGAACAGAAGTGCTTTTTGTTCATTCTGTTGTCTTACTGTCTCCTGTTGCTTATTTTTTTAATGCTCTCTTATTTAGAATAGTAATTATAGTGCGATGTTGCAAAGTTATATGTGTCACAGGAATGTGACACACCTGTGTGCCACATTCCTGCATTTCTATTACATTGTCATAGAGAATGCAGTAGAGTTAAATGATGCAATCATATATTAACATCAATATGTGCCTGTGATGAATCGTATGCCACTGTCCCCCATAGAAACTGTGTGCAGCTAGTTAAATGTTTTATGAAGTCATGCCAGCTGTCAGAAAGAATTAAGCAACATTATTACGGGTACGTTAACTGCAAAATTACATTATTAAATGGATGAAGTGTTAATTTAATGTGATGTTTAGTCTATTTACGTAGAAATCAAAACAACTTCACCTAATCTTGCAACTTGACTGTAACCATTTTAAAAATGTAGTACGTGTAAATGTAGTTGCGACACATTGCTAGTAGAAACTTACACCAGCCAGCACTTCAATTTCAAGAAAAATTCTATTTTGCTTTGGGGGATGGCAGACGGAGAGGTCACACATGTTTGTGTGTGAAAGTGGGGTGGGGGCTATCTATTGATCACGCTCGGGTGTTCGCCCCACATTCTCCCTCACCTAGAATGAGAGGCCAGGTTCTGATAGCGATTATGAACCAAATCTACACTGCACTGCAACACTCCTTTAGTACTACGTCTTTTTGTCTTTCTCTCTAAGCGAACTTCAGTGCAACACTGACATTGTTGCGCTAGGAACCAAGTTATCAGTTACTTTTCAGTCTCAACTGAGAACAGTGAACCGTGTAGACACACACTGCTGTGCGCAAACGGGCGAACTCACTTTTTTTCGAAAGTGAAGTCCGGTAACTCGGTCAGGTAGTGTTCCACTGGGTATATCTGCGATGGTGCGATACCCGCGAGTTGGTTGCCCATCGCGCATCTGCAAACAAGCAGTGGTCACGACTAGAAGGTTTCACCACCACTGATATAAATGACGGTCGACGCAATCGCAAAAACTCCTACGTGCGCGCGGAAGACCCTTGGAGCCTTCCGTCCACACGGAAGGAGTTCTTAAGAGAGTCTCATTTCACCATCCTACGACCTTTAGTTTGTCATAGACGATCCATCGTGTCAGTTGCGGCCACTATAAGCAACCACACTCGCGAAAACAACGAGAGGCATCGCAGAAAGTCAACACAGCTGATGAAGTGACCGAGCACAGGCGCGCAGCCGAAACAACAAGTAGCTTAAAACAAACCGCAGTTTCGCCTGACTTTTGCTTCTTTTATTCTTTATATATTGTAACTAAATACTAAAAAAGCCAATATAAAGTACAACTCATTTTGTAACACTATATTGATTAGCTATCACAGTCATAATTGCGGGTATTTAGAACAATCTAGTTACTAAACTGTCTAAACTTATCACTTGTCGTCACAACTTGTCACTTGCAAGAATGGCGGAGTACGTAGCAGTCGGTGACAAGTTCACGTCGCCGGGTTTTAGTCCAACAAACTGTACGTTTTATTGCGTACTTCAAAGAGCACCTGTAGTCATCGATCGAATAATTGCCACGCCGGCCACTGGACCGACAAACGAGTCGCTTCGTTGGGATAGCGAACTCGATCTTTTCAGGGGGCGTGTTCTCATACTCTGTTCCTCT
Source organism: Rhipicephalus annulatus (assembly GCA_013436015.1). Classification (NCBI taxonomy): domain Eukaryota; kingdom Metazoa; phylum Arthropoda; class Arachnida; order Ixodida; family Ixodidae; genus Rhipicephalus; species Rhipicephalus annulatus. Next base: position 187,257 of record WOVY01010326.1, read on the forward strand.
ACGCAAAAGTTTTGCGCGGATGAAATTACAGATTGGCTCCTCTTTTGGCTACGCAATTCACGCATTGACGCGTTACAGCAGACGCTGCCCACATTTTTTGAGCAGGTGTCTTCGCTAAAAGCCGGAGCGTGGCTTGTTTGCGCCGAAACTACATAGGGCGTATTGCTTTCGCTTCCTCAAAAGTTCGTGATCACCGATCAAAATCCGCAATCCGCTTGATGTCGGTTTTGTTGTACTGCTCGCTTGTTGCGTCATAGCAAATACGGCCTGAAGCGTGCGTGCTGACGTCTTCTACTGATGTATTTAAGATGTCCAATGTGTGTCACTTTAGTTTGGGGTGAATGACCTACCGCTTTTCTAATGTTCTTTTCTAGATGTAAAGAACTTAGTCGAGAGCTCGGTCAGGATCGATGCAATACTGAATGAGAGACAACAGATTGCTAACCTTGCTGACGAAACGAACAACTTGTTGAAGAAAAATGTCTACAAGAACTACATGCAGTTCATTGAGACTGCGAAGGAAATCTCTTGTATCCTTTTTATTGCTTTTTTTCATATACATTCGTGTTTTATGCGTCATGTTTCGTAACTTGCTAACTGCATCACATGGCCTACTGGCAATATAAGCAGCTTCGCCAGATGTCTTGTGCTATAGTTTCACCTTTATATTATGATACACTACTGAATACTAACATTCATATGCCTCGAAGACATGGTGAACCGATCACACTAAATTAAGGTAGAAATCGGTCACAAGATGACTCCTCACAGTTAAGTAATGAAGTCAAAGAATCCCATGTAATGATGATCATGCATGTACCAATGATGAAGTGTGTAATAAATGTCTCCAAGAAAAGATGACATGTTTATTTTAAAGCTTTTTCAAAAGAAATATCTCATTCTTTCCCCATCTCCTGCTGTTGGTGTGTGCCACAAGTTCAAGAATCTATGCTACTGTTCAACATGAGCAACCTGTGCCATTTACGTAAAATTTACGCTTGGCAGCTGCTCTGATCTAAGTGTGCCTAAGGTCAAGAATATGATGTTCTTTTACCAAATAAACTACCTGGCTGACTTCCTTACACTCAGATTTTTATGGTTTTGTCTTTATATGTTCTTGTTTCACACCTGATGATCGCATCCTATTGAAGATATATGCACTGCAACATTCCTCAACAATTAACTCCTTGCATGCAGACCTGGAGAGTGAAATGTACCAGCTTAGTCACATGCTTACAGAGCAGCAGAATGTCATGCAGTCTCTACAAGAAATCTCCATCACCGACAGCAAAGGTGGCGTCCTAATTCTTCGAAAATGTCTTTACTAACTTGACTTTGACCTATATTGCTGCTTGTCTTATGTGCTGCAGAACACGAGTACTGGATTTGCACAATTTCTGTCTAATTTGATACTTAGAACTTGGTAGTATGCTGAATGTAGAAGAGTTGGTCGAAAACTTCAGTGCACAAACTTGATTCTTCATGTAGAGATGTTATGCACAACGCAGTATTTTTTATTTTCATTTAGAAAAAAAAAAATTGTTAAGTTGAGTGAGTGTTCTGTGTATGTTTGTTTTTGTGCTGACAGTCAATTGTACTCAATATGTACCAATTTTTATTTACGTTTCCATCATGCAAAAGGGACACTAAGGACGTGAACAGAGTGTGCCAAAAGGGACACAATGATGTAAACACTAGGGACACTAAAAAGAGAGGTAAACAGAGCATTCCATCCATGTCTCTTTACTGCCCATGTGTATTTTGTGCACTCTGAAGCTGTATAGAACATAAACATGCCCAAACTTACATTAGTTCAAGCTGGTTTTGTTCCATCAGCTAATGCCTGTGATTTATTTTTAGGTTCATTTAGTTAGTGTTTATTTAAGCAGTAACGTATGATAATTGCAGTAACTTGTGTAACACTTGCAGTATAAATACAAACAAGGTGTGTGTAATAGTATCTTTGGCATATAAATTTGGCGAATTTTGCAGGCTCCACGAATAACGTGTCTGCGCCACAAAAGACAGAGGAAGACCCGCGACGGAGTCTCTCCACTCTGTTGGAAAAGGTCGAAGGTTGCACTGTAAGTGTCAATATTCAATACTTGAAATGTCTAACAAATTTACATAATCAATTCTTGGCCAATCCTTCTGAGTGGGTATGAGTAGGCTTGTGCAAATAGTAAAATTTAGGTTCGAAGTGAATTCGAAGAGAATAGTGATTTCGGTGGAATAATTTTGAATCGAATTCGAAGAACGTATATATCTTATAATATAAAAAAAAGGGGCATATTTGCCATGACTATATATATACATTGTAGTGGGGAATTCGCAAGACAATGATAGTGGGACCACCGCTGAGTGCGAAGCGCGAGCACGAGCGGTAGACACTGGACTGCCCGAGCATTTGTTTCTGTACCGGCTGTCTGCCTATTATCTGGCGTCGCTAATAAACCCCCTTGCAAAGTGGTGGAGGTGCTGGGTAGTGCCTTGCTCGGTCGTCTGATCAGGCATTGCTGATGTAGTGGGCAGCTTCCGGCTTCGAAGTTCCAGGTTTGCGTACCCAGCACACTTCCACCACTTTGCAAGGGGGTTTATTAGCGACGCCAGATAATAGGCAGACAGCCGGTACAGAAACAAATGCTCGGGCAGTCCAGTGTCTACCGCTCGTGCTCGTGCTTCGCACTCAGCGGTGGTCCCACTATCATTGTCTTGCGAATTCCCCACTACAATATATATATATTTCGAATTGAAACGAGGCATGTGCAATTACCATTCTTTTTGGTTCAATGAAAATGAAACAACTTTATATAGTAGCAGGATTTGACTTTCAGTAGAATGCAAGGGATAACCTGTAAAATATGTTTGGTTGTAGAATTTACTATACCTAGAGAGCATATAAGTCGGTATAATGAGCTTTTAAACTGAAAAAAAAAAAAATGAATCAGTGGGAAAGTAATGTGTGCATTTAACATTGAAGTGGGGCTTTGTGGCAGTGCTGATTTCTTCAGGATATGCGTTTTCACAGCTGAACACCACTTTTGCAAAAAGTTGCATGCGAATTAATGTACAGCTAGATAGGTGGACTGCAGTGAAACCATTTTTACAGAATGTTACATGCGGATTAATATGCAGCTATTCATTCATTTTCGGTAACTTAAGTTTGATTCAAAGTGAATTCGAATACTGCATCATTCGTCCAAACATTTGAAGCATTCGAATATTGGCACAAGCCTAGGTATGAACCTTGTCGAAGGTGTCATCATCCTGATCATCAAGTAGCATTTTTTACGGTCACGCTTGCGAAGAAATTCAAGAAACCCTACTGAGCTTATAGTAAGTGCCTCTCGTCCTCTTTTGTCTTTGTCCGTTCAGCGCCTGCTTGACGCAAAAGACAGGCACATTGTGCGCACTGGCGAAATGACGGAGGTAAGAGAAGATGGTGCGGAGTGCAAAATTTACATCGTTCTGCTGTCCGACGGGCTGCTGCTCGCAGACTGGCTGCCTCACAGGTAAGCGTGCACATTTTTCATTAATTAGTCACAAGATCAAATTCCAGCCTTGTCAGCCTCATTTAGATGGAATATAACACCCTAGAGGACCGTGTGCTTCAATATGGTTGCTAGAGAACCCCCCAGGGGTTTGAAATTTCCAGAGCTCTCCACTACAGTGTTCCCCATAATAATATCATGGTTTTTGAGATGTTAAACTCCAACAATTATACATTATTATTTTTTGTTGTATTTGTGGTCATGATGTCTTCATTTCAGCTTTTTTATTGTGCATTTCAGCATTTTTTATTGTGCTGTTGCTACAGATACATTTGCAGAGGACTCATGTGGATCTCTTTTTATTATTATTATTATCATTAAAAGCTTTTTAAAAGAAGTGCCTACACATTTTGGAAGTTGTACAAACTCTGCACACTTCTTATAGCACCTTGCCCAAAATAAAGGCTAAAGAACCAGAAATATATAAATTTGATGCTTGTAGTACACAGTTGCTTTTATAAAATTGATGCTAACATTTGTGGCTGTAATTGTGGGCCATGGCGCAGAGAGAAATGCCAGGCCTGCGTGGAAAGCGTTGCACAGTCACAGCGAAAGCTAGAAGAGCGGCCCTTCAGAGCCTTTTCTAAACACTCATTGGGTAATTGCTGCAAGCACACTTGCTTCATACCCAGTATGGCGTTATTAATAAAAATTGTTCGGTAGTGAGCCAGCATTGGCTATTTTTCGTCATTCTTCTGAGAAGCGTGGTATCCGCTATACACTGGCAAGGATTTTCGTGCTAATTTTTCATGCAGTGGCTGACTCGTTGTCGATTGTGCGACGACTGGTTGTTCTTCCGCTGTTTTAAAATGCTTTATAAGTCGTATTAACGCAATTTTTTTCCCGACATCGAGCCTGCCTAAGGCAAGTTTGCCAACATGTCCCAAGCACCGGCGTGGCTCAGTGATTTCGTGCGTTGCAGTTACGGACACGCGGCAGTGGTTGCGGACAACTGCGGCGCCGCGCGTGACCCGAGTTTTGATCTTATAACAGCTTTCGCTGTAGAATGTTGACCGACATTGTCTCTCTGCATGGCTAGGGCTTATGTACTGTGATGTTGCTCATAGAAAAAACTAATCAATAAATGGGAAAGCAGCACATTACTTCTGCTTCATTTGCCTTAGAATAACATATTGAATGTGGGATTAGGTCGAGCCCACTGTATTTTGGTGTCTTGACTCATCCACTCTCTGAATACCAAAGCCTAACATCTATGGACGAGGTTGGCCGAGCAACAAGCAAACGTTCATAGACACTTCTTGTGTAGATTCTGTATTTGTCCCACACTATGCAGTTATGATTTCATTCATTGTACCTGTTCGGAGTACAATGTTAGGCTTGCTACTAGGCGGTACTCAATGGAAAAAAAAAAGAAACAAAAACATCTCCCTCTACTACTGTTCTTTTTCTCTTTTATTGTTTTTCAGGAGGGGCACTGTCCAGTATCGGTTCCAAATGCTTTATGAGCTAGACAATCTGGCAGTAGTCAATGTGAAAGAGGACCAGAGTAAGTTCATTTCGTAGCAGCACAGCTGCACATCATTTTTTTGCACAGCCGTGCAGCCGCAGAGTAGCACAGCCGCACAGTACAGCTGCACACAATATTCTTCATACATATATATTTTATTCTACTCTTCTGTTCTGCCCCTTCTGTTTTAACACTTGTGGCTAGCAAGTATTCTAGGGAAAGAAAGTATGCAGTTTAGAAGAGCTCAGTGTACGAATAAATAAGTAATGACTAAGTGAATTGGAGTTATCATGATTATCTTAGATGCCAAATGTGCTGTACGTGCTGGCATGTGCCCTCATCTCATTTGAGTATGGCCTAAACACTGGTACAAAAACTGCAAACTGCATTTCAGTGTAAATTCTTGTGCCCAATTGTAAGTGAAGTCATAAAACTTGTTCACAAACTGTAGCCGCCAAGGGCTCTGATCTATTTCCAGGATCCAAGAACTGCTTCAAGATACTGACATTTCCACATGCACGACAATTCCAGTGCGAAACTGCCGCCGAAAAGGTAACTCACACCAAAGCGCATGTCCTTTACTGCTGCCTTGTCTGAAAACATTAAAGATGATGTGATTTTTTTCATTATACATTACTATAAGACATCTTAATGCTCAAGCTAATACGTGGTTGAAATGCCTGAATGAAATTGGCGGGCCCTTACTTGTTCACCTGCTTTGCATCTTCAGAGAGTGTGGATGGAAGCAATAGAGCAGACAAAACAAGCCAAGATGGCTGCTGTTTCCCTCAAAAGGGAATCGGCCTTGCTTGACCCAAAGGGCAGCCTTCTCAGCATCGACAACAACCGTGAGTTTCATTGTAGTGTCTTTTGTGGATGCTTAACTAGAAGAATAAGAATTGACTGGAGAACGTTCGGCAAGCATTCCCTAATCATGAGTGGTAGTCCATCACTATCGCCCAGAAGGAAGGTATATAACAGCTGCATCTTGCCATTACTTACCTATAAAGCACATTTCTGGAGGCTTACAAAGAGGGCTCAACTTGAATTGAGGATGACACAGTGAGCAATGAAAGGAAAATTATAAGTGTAACCTTAAGAGACAAGAAGAAAGCAGAGTGGGTCAGGGAACAAACCGGGATTAAGGATATGATAGTTGAAACCGAGAAGAAGAAATGGACATGGGCCAGGCACGTATCACGTGGGCTGGATAACCGCTGGTCGTTAAGGGTAATTGACTGGATTCCAAGAGGAGACAGAAAACTAACTGGACAGATGAGATTAAAAAGTTTGCTGCTATAACGTGGCAGCAGAAAGCACAGTACTAGGTTCACCAGCGAAATGTGGGAGAGGCCTTTGCTTTGCAGAGGGCGTGATCAGGCTGGTGATGATGATGACTTGCCCCTGTATTAAAAGAATGCTTCTTAACTTGAAGCCATGACTTGACTTGCGCAGGCGAGAATCAAACCTAAAATGTCGTGAACCTTTCATGCAGCTACATTCTCTCGGTGTGGTGTTAGACTCTGCAGCACTGCCTTTCCTGTAACGTTCAATACTCGTGTTGATTCGCTCAGCCTTTGACGAAGAGGAAGCTGAGGAGTTGTATGAGTGCGAAAGCGGAGCAGTCCTTCCCGAATGGTTGTCCGAACTTCCGGAGGACCTCGACGTGTGTGTGGCTGAGAGAGATTTCGAAGGTGCTGTCAGCCTGGTTCTGAAGACTGAGGAGCACTTCGCACTGTACCCGAACGCCAAGCCTCTAGAAGAGATGAAGTGAGCTGACGCTTCATACTGCGCTCAAACTGACAATTTGAGTGTTATAAATACAGTGAGATGTCCTGTACTTTAAAAATGGGAGATATTGCAGGTAACCTCGTAAGCTTGCTTCTTGTGATCTAAGCATTTACAAACTGGCACTCTTCAAGAAAAGATGGAAATTTTTTTAAGCCCTAAATAGTCAGCCCTGAAGTTAGTGTGCACATCGACATCATGAATGTATCACTGTCTATATTTGGTTACAACCTAAAAAAAATTTAAGCTTTGCCCACAGAATCGTAGTACGCCTGCCCTTAACCAGTGAAGACCACTTGTGCGAGCTGGTTTTTGTTTGAACCATAATTTTTTCTCGACTAAGTAAAATACTAAACATGTTAAGAATGAAAGGTTCGTTATTACTACTTAAACATTGGAGTTAACTGAGCGTCGATGCCATAATTTTCTATGAAATTTGTCAAGCCGTTCAAGATTTTAACTTAAAACCAGCAACACAAACAACTCTGTGTGAGAAAGTGAAGCATAACTGAAATGTTCCAGCTGCTTAACGTTACTGTAATAAGTGCTATTGGATGGAGGCATTGATGCGAATTTTCTGTGAGAGAGTCAGCAATGGCTGTGGGCGCAGTTTACCTTTTTATATTTTCTTACGAACTTGTAACCAATTATAGCAAATTAAACGATTCATAATGGCTTGTATGGCATGCTATGGCATTGTGCACTGAGATATTTATGCCTTACTTATTGAAAGTATATTAGTACTTATGCAAAATTATTCTATTTTATATTTCTAGCTCAGTTCAAGAACATTTATGTGTTGTGTAACTCTTTCAAGCTTGCGTTAAAAACAGTTTTTAGTATTTAGAAAGTACATTTACAAAGTAGCTCTAGTTTGTCTCATGTTTTATGAAAGCTATAGTAATTGCACTCAAACCTAAGGCATTGCCTAAATTATCCTCTAGTAACAAGGTGTTTTCATTTGTACACATGTACTGTGCACTACTGGCAATAAAGATACAACAAACAATGCACTAATTAAACAGTCATTACATGAAGTTCTAATATATTACCTCTGGGTAAAATTTTTTGCTACACATGATAATTTTCATCAAGGCAGTACCATGTTGAATGATACACTCGTCGTGGGGTGTTTCGACAGGAATTTAAAAATATTCTTTCTCATTTTTTTAGGAATGCTGGTCATCCATAGATAACTAATGTATGCAGTTTGAGCGACTCGTTGAATTTGTGTTATGAAGAAACATGGCATGACTAACTGTAGATTAAGCACATAGTTAACTGCATGGCAGTTGTAATTAATTGCTATAAAATTCACTTTAGCTTATTCACACATTTCCACTTGCTTTGGGTTGAGTCTCTTATGCCTCGGCATCAAATCGTGCAAGTTTCACGCATTCACGGACGATCGATCATAACGCATATCACAAAGCGTCACACCTTTCAGAATCTTAATAGCAGTCCTATTGCCTGAATTCCAGGCCACGAATCGACTACCGTGTCAAGCACCTGGTTGATGTCTTGACCAATGAGCTGCACGTCTCGCCAGGCCGTTCTCTTCAAGGTGGGCCACGAGCAGCACGCCGGGCCGTCAGCTTGCTCATAAAGCTGGGGAAATCCTCGCAGGTCAGGCACAGTGGCATGATTGGCATCGTTTATTACACTCTCTTGAATACTGTCCTGCAACTGTCAATGACTGAAATAAGTCGTATAGGTATTTTTTCATCGTCTCCGCCGCTGATGTTCTACTTATGGTGACCTGATCGGTAACTGTCCTGTGGTAGAAGCTGTTAACTTGAAGCCTGCAGCCAGAAGAAATTCAGCCTACGTTTCTTGAGCATACAAGTATTATGTCAGGCTTCACCAAACTTTTATTGTAAAAGGAAGAATGCTTAGAAGTGCTTAGGGATGGGTTCGAAGTTTGAAGCGAATATTGATTTGGTCAAATAATATACTATAGTTGAATAGTTCGAATGTTAAGAAAACATATAAAGAAAAACATCACTTAATAAAAAAAAAAGAAGAGTGTTTTTGTCATGGTCCAACTAACTTGCACGATGTTTTTAGGAATTGTAACACATCATCTGTGAATGTCATTTTTTTTTTGGTTTTAAGGAAACAATTTTGAATGGTGGCAAGATATGAGTAGCCGTCGATTGTAAGTTATAAGTGGCAAAATATGTTTCATTTTAAAATTTACTATACTTATCACATATTAGCTCATATAGCAGGCTTCTAAAGTAAAAAATTGTCGAGGAGACGGCAATATGTACATTCAACACTGTGTGTGTGTGTGGTTTCGCAGAATGGCACTCCCACTGCACGGTGAAACCACATTTACAAGGTAGTTACATGCGTTCTAGTGTATATTTGTTCAGTTGGAATGCTTCGAAATTTTAAATAGTTTAAATTTGTGTCAAAGCGAATTCAAATACAGTAATATTTATTTCAATATTCGAGGCACTCGAATATTTGTCCATGCTAGAAGGGCTGGTTGGACGAGTAGCCTAAAGAACGGACTTCTGGGCATTTTGTTGGCTGGTTTTTCAAACCTGCAATTTGAATGCACCCGTGTGCTCTCCCTACTTTTGCTCCGCAAGGCTTGCGACCTGTTCCTGAAGCACCGCAGCGCCATATTGAAATACTCTATGCGGCAGCAGAAGATGGAAGGTGCCACTGCGCCATACATCAAGAAACTGTGTGAGCTGTTCTTCAGCAGCATGGTTGAGACCGGACGGGAGTTCACTCAGGCATTCAGCACCAACAACAGCTGTGCTTCTTGTGAGTCTGAGATGTGCTGCTCTATTCAAGCACATCTCAAACTTTTGTCTGTACTTTGCATATTGCCGCCTGTGGCAATGTTATGGTGAAAGTTAAATTTTAATTGCATGCATACACATCCCACATAAAGTGTGCACTCAGAGCAAACTTTGAAATATTAAGTGAGACCTCCCTAGACAGAAACAGTGCATATAAGTTGCATTGCGTGGCAGACAGCAGGTACTTGCCATTGGAGTCGGTGCCATTAAAGTTGGTGAACACAGTTGCAATCACAAATCTGAATACACACTGTGTGATTCATAAGAACTGCTACAGTTATTATGAAATATTGAAATCAAGGGAGGTGGCTAGGTTGAAACTTTCTGTCTGTTTATTGTTGCAAGTTTCATCCTTAAGACATTCTTATCTAGCTGTACCTATTGTGGCCATATCGGTTTTAAATATGACCATGACCTTACTTGTTGCATTTTCGTTCCCTTTTATGCATGTGGTTGAAACAGATTGCCTCGTTTCACTATAAGATTTTTCATTGTCATGAAATTTTGAAATGCTATGATGTGCCAGAGCTTGCCCTAAAAAGGCATTCTTATTTACTCATTCTTTAAGGAGTACGTAAATGCAGACTTAATAATCGCTTTCGCTTATTTCACTCCTGACCGAAAGCTTTCGTCGTGTGGGCTAAGGACCAACTTCAAAACTTTGTCAAGCTCTTCTCAAACCACGTGTTCACCACCCAAGTCTCCCTCTCAGTGGCGACCGAGTGCATCCTGGCTGTCCGCACACACTGCGAACGGGTGAGTTATGAATCGAAAGAATAACTCGACAGCTCTCATTTTTCATCATGTCAGTGCAGAGGCTCTGGAGCCTCTCACCGCTAAAAGTGCAGAATGTGCATTAGATACTGCAAAGTTTTAACATAGGCACTGGCTTGGAACAATTTATTTCTCTGTGCAAGGGCAGAATGATAGAGGAGACCCTACTGTGGATAAATAATTATTTTTGAATATATTTTTATGAAAGTGTCGCAGCTGGTATTTATATGTCTCAATATCAAATGTTTCTAAACCATTCACTCTGCGAATTCTTTGTCCCTGTTTGCTACTCATGTCTCACCAGTATGTACACTTATCTGCCCAATAGTCACTAGAATTGCCCAATAGTCACTAGAGCACTTTCGTGCTCTGTCTTTTCCAAAACAAACAAATTAATAAACAAGCAGTTTTGGGTCACTGCTTGTTTGTTAACTTTGCCCGAGCCCTCGTTCTTTGTGCACAAGCAGTCATCGACACATCCAGCTTTCAGTGCTGCTGCAACTTGAGTAGACTGTAGCAGAGAATCATTTTGCCTCACGTTTCACCAGCTGTGGGAGATAGGTCTGGACCTGTCGTTTTTCCTGGAGAAGCTTCTCAAGAACGACGTCGAGCGAATCATAACGGACTCTAGGGACAAGGCGCTGGAGGCCATCAAACTGAGAGCAGCAGAGGATCGATGGCGACCGCAGAACCTATATAACAAGTAAGCGTTTCTCTGTGACACGACGTACCTGTTGGTGCATTCAACGTGCTCGTACAGTTTCATGCTTCTTGCCTATTAGCCTGTGCGTGTTACTGCATTCTGCCGAATGAGCCATTTGTATGGCTCTGCAAATATCAAGCATGATATAAAGTCAAGTGCTGTCATGTCGCTCCTTATTTCAAGTCAGTATTCTTTCCTCGGTGGGTGGCAGTGTAAATGCCACCTATCGCTCTGGTTCACCGCCCACCGCTTTCGATAGACTGCACACCGCTGCACGTACCCCTTTGACACGTGCTCCTCAAGAACCCATAAACAGAAACTGCTTGTGCAGTACACCAGACAGCGATGACTCCCTGCACTTAAAGTTTGAAATTCTTAAACCTAATATCTCTCCCTATCCTCCCTCGAATCTTGCACCCCTAAAAAGTTTCTGGGGAGAACCCTGCTGCTAGTGTACGTTACCACCAGCAAGACGTCTTTAATAGAAATTCTTTAAGCTCCTCAAGACATTTCTTTGTCATCTTTGGAATGCTATCCAAATGTCTTGTGCATGGCCAGTCACATGTTTTCTTACATTTCACATTGGATGACATTTATTTCTGCTTCATTGAACTGGTGGCTCACATGCCATGACGAAAATGATAAAGCATTAGTTTCATTACCTTGACTTCCAAAGAAAATTCGTCATTGACATCTCCTATGTGTAAGGAATTTGTTTTAATAGCAATCCATATGGCTTTCTCGAAACTTCTGGCCAGCGCCTAACATGAAAGGATGTTGCTTTTTTTTTTTTTTATAGTACTTCCGTAAAGTCTGCAGCCATATATTACCCTCTATACATGACCACAGAAAACACCAGGGCGCTCGCCTGGGTAGTTCTAGATCTGAGGCTAGCATCTTTGTATTTGCAATGTTTGAAAGCCCATCAATTGTTACCTCCTTGCTCTGCCTCTTTTTCATGACATACCTTTTTGATCTTACTCCCGTTGTAAAATATTTCTCATACGCTTGCGGTCTTATATCGAAAGGCTAAGAAGGTTTTTTATGGCACAAAATCTAATCGCTGCTTGTCATGGTTTCTGTAGGGCATTATTATTGTAGCCACGGTTATGGTGGTACTATCGCAATTGTAACCTTTTCGGGACTACTACAGCTGCTGAAATTCTTTGTATCATCAGCGAAAGTGCAATGTGCAGGTTTCACATATAATGTCATCGTGTAAATGGTATGATGTCGCACTCTTCCTTTAAATAAAGTTAAGGAAATGCCGAAAAAGAGAAAAGAAATATTCTTTAGTGTATAAATAATTCCCTGTGTAACTTCTACATTATGGAGCTCGTACGTCAAGTGATGGGCGTTCAATTCACTGCATTGCCTTGTGCAACGTCTCTCTTTTCAGGGCGGGATTACAAAAGCTGATTGATGACATGAACAATCTTGGAATCTCGGATATTTCTCCGTATGTATATGGTAAGTCTTGTCATCTTGCATCACCCATTCGTTTATGATATTGCTACCTAACCACATTTCACGTGTTGTTCGTATTTGGGGTTTGGAGTTATAATGAAACCCTTTTTTTTTCACCAGCTTGTTCCACATTATACAACCTTGACATTTTACATAACGTGCATGCAATACGTGCATATAACCGGAAACTTGGACATCCTGTCACTATTTATAGCCATGTGTGTGGTAATTGTGGTGTCTCTTTTTTTGATGGGGAGGCATGTCTTAGTGCATTATTATTAACAAAACACTAGTTCAATTCTCAGCCTTGAATTTTCGAAGACCCTTATAAACTGATAGAATAAATGAGGGACCCTTTGCAGTGAGAGAAAAAAATAAAGAGGGGGGGGGGGGGGTCTCAACGCAGCACACAATGAAGTGCATGGCTTTTACGTAATTGGGTCTCCACCAACCTCCCTGGGGTCCGCAGACCCCCACTTGAGGTAAATGTGTTCAAGTATGTCATCCTAGCACGACTGCGCCTAAATCCCACGCCATGCGTCTCTTAGAGAGTCACAATTGACAGTATAACGCTGTCTGTGTGCACTTAATCCTTTGCAGATGAATGCTGGGTGTCCCTCTCATCCAACACGGTGTCCTTCAGCAAGACCTTTTTGAACCTTCTGGACGACCTGCTCAAGCTGCACACGCAAGTCACGCGAGTTCTCATTCTGGAATCTCTGGCAACCACCTTCCGAGCGCACCTGCGTCACTTGGATGCCTCTCTTGCAAACAAGAGCTTCAAGTCGGATGTGAGAATCCATTCACTCATGGGGTGTTAATGTAACCGAGGCTGCAGTGTGTGATACGTTTCGGACAATTTCGAAAAAAAAAAGCTTTCTATTTTGAATATCATGAAATGATTCAAAAACAAATGTGTGCTCCTCTGTACAATTTTCTAGTCTATTCTTTCGATTTAAGAAGTGCGAAGCTTCCACTTAGGTGTGCCGAAAATGCCAGTTGTTTAGAAGCTCCACAGTTGTGGCCATATTTCAGAACCTTAATTAATATTCCAGGGCTACTCCACACTATTGAAGACACAGCCAAGGCTATGGTTATTTTATTTTAAGGTGTCGTGCCATAGGCTCCCCATACAAGTGCACAAAACTAGATAAGAAAAAGGATAGTCTATGTACTGTTAGGATTTGTGAGCACTAACACTGTACTATATATATACTAGTAGGTGTGTGTGGGTGCTCGAGTTCTTTGAAAAAAACTCACGACCTTCCCTCCATAACAGGTGCCATTAATTCAAAAGAACGCAAGTTTCTTGCTGGAAACATTGCTGGAAGTCTCCGAGAAAAGGTGCGATGCCAAGCTGCCACACCTGTCTTCCTTCTGGAACGAACTTCGTCAAGAGTTTGCCTCGTGCATGCCACCAAAGACCAACAACAAGGGTGTCACGAAGTATCCGGCCGTTGCATTTCTTTGATGCGGCGAACTACCTTTCTCTTACAAAAGCCAGTGGGACTATTCTTCAGAGCAAGAGTTGCTTGCCATTATTTATTTGCTTAGGAAAATAAAAAGTCATTTATAACAAGCCTCTGCTCTACTGTCGACGGAAAACGGTTTGTCATTTTGATGCTCTAGTGCAGGGTGTCTATTAATAAGTTGCAGCAGTGGAAAACTTGTGACGTGAATGGTCACCTGAAGCACTGCCGCAGTCATCGACAGAAGGTGGTATGGGTCAGGGCTTTATCCCCTCTTCCCACGACTTGCTAGAAGAAAACTGCCGCACTAACCTTAATTTACTTTTCATTCATTCCACATTGACATACTTTCAGTACGGGCTTGGCTTGTTAGAAGGAAACTTCACCTTAGCAAATATGGCCATGCCTTCATTAATAGTGTGCAGTAAAAAGAGCTCAACCCTCCAATCTGAAAATTGAGCTCTAGTGTAAAGTTCCACTACCTAAATCTTATCAGGTACATCAGAGTGAAGAGCTATGGATTAAATTCGACCTACCGAGTTTGATGTGCACCTTAACACATAAGCACCATTGAAATGTGGCCATGCTTCGAGCCAGTGACCTTGCAGCCATTTTGATACCACGGCATTTCAGTGGCAGTTCGCAACATGGGGGGTTGTTTTGATAACATTCTATCTACAATGAGGGAGGTGTTGAAGAAAAGGACGAGAAGGAGCCAACAGCCAATAAGCAAGCCGAGGAAATTCAGAAATTCTTTCAACGCATAAATTAATACAGCTCAACATTATTAATAAAAGGCATTGTTTTTCAATGCTTGAGATTGCCAGAGCCAATTACTAACAATTTGTGTTGTATCGACTGGACATCGTAGTGTTGCAATTTGAAGTGTCGTTCAGTGGCAATTTTTGGCGTGCGTTTAGCATAAGCCAGGTGCAAAACGGCCTGATTCGATTATACAGGCTCAACGCTTTTGCTTCGATGCAATCTATGTCATCTGGTGACCGTTTTGAATCCATTCTACCGATAGAACGCGGCCTGTGCCCATTCTAACACCTCCTCGCCCATTCTACGCAAATTTGGTAGCTATTCTCACGTCTTGACTGTGAAAATACTAGTGTCGACCAATCTTGTGTGGCTCCCTTGCTCTCTCTCGTCCTTTTGTTTAATGCCTTGCCCATTCCCCCCCCCCCCCCCCCTCATGCTAGAAAGCTTACAAAATACCGCACATGATAAAACTTGTAGATTTCTCACAGTCAGGAGCTTATGCAAGCTGCAAATGGTTAGGAACACAAAGCTTCAAGCACTGTTAGCTACTGAACAGAGACGTGCCAAATATGTTTTTGTTGCTTCCCGAGAATTGAAGATGAGACGCATTAAAAAAAACTTCATATAATAATAAACCTCAGAGGAAAATGGAAGTATTGTTTAATCGTGTACAGAACATAGTTTTCAAGCTCCCCTACTCTCGAGGAAAGCAACAATGAAACGATAAATTTAGTGTTGCACAAAGACTTTGTCTATTAAGCCTAATGTTCATACAAATAGAAGTCCAACTCTTTGTGACTGCATCACATTCGTGCGGCTAAGAGAAAGTGATTAATAATATTTTCTTAAAACAAGCTTGTTGAGTTCGGAAGTTAGAAGCAATTCTGTTTTGATTTCCTTTTTTTACTTGAAATGCACATAAAAAGCTTAAGGCACTGTAATAAATCTTGTTTAAAAACAATATTTTAAATAGCTAGCAACAACAACAAAAAATTTCTTTAGCTAAAGCTTTGACGAGTATACTAATAACCAAGGATTCACAAATGCACAGTACA
This sequence comes from Rhipicephalus annulatus, assembly GCA_013436015.1. Classification (NCBI taxonomy): domain Eukaryota; kingdom Metazoa; phylum Arthropoda; class Arachnida; order Ixodida; family Ixodidae; genus Rhipicephalus; species Rhipicephalus annulatus. The sequence goes on from WOVY01010326.1 coordinate 203,116, forward strand.
GATGACATGTCGCAGCGGCAGCATCAAGACAGCCGACCGCAACCAACCGCCCGCTGTGTTGGCAACCTAGGACAGCTGCAAACACGCGACCTGTTCAGGCAATAGTATAGTTTTGCCGGATGCCGGCACATCATAGAATACGACTCATACAGCTGAATCGTAACACGCAGAGATTGTAATCCATGCACGTACCAAAACGAGTGCAGACATGGAAATACACTTACTACACCTAGGAAATACACCAAAACATGCTACTTAGACAGGAAAAAAACATTTTCCTTATGTTTCACAAGTCACTCTAGACTTTTTTTCTTTTTGTTTAAGATAAATAAATGACTGCCTATAGACCAGCAATGCAGACACATGAAAAAAAAAAAAAGAGTTGTCTGGACCACAGTGGCACAGTGTCAGTCCGTGCTAAGCCTGCTCATATTTTTCACGTCCTTGCACTTTCCACAGACGAGGATTCCCCTTCACATCTTCTTCTTGTTTTGCCTCGTTGCGAAGCTCGTCGCTCTGCCTATCACTGTCCCTGTGCTGCCAACTCCTCTTCTATCAACTTGCGGTACTGCGCGAAGCCACCTTCAATGCTTCTCACCGTGCGGTTGCTGCACACCCACAGTTCCTGGCACACCATTTGAATGAGTCGCTCGTCGTGGGACACCAACACCACACCGCCCTGTGTTATAGTGAGATTAAGGTAAATAACTAAATCAGTTTAGACTTACAAATTTGTCTTTGGAGACTATGCCTATTACTTTCACTGCTGCTAACTGCACAGGCATAGGTCCATTGCTAGAAAAGAAAGTTTCATCTAGCATCAATTTCAGCACCCGGATGCCTATTCACTTAAACCATCTCCGTTGCTTCAAGCTGCATTCTGCTGAAGTAATACGAATAAAGTCGTTGAAATAGTTATGCAGAAACACAGCAGCCGACCAAGCATATCTACAGAAAGGTGCATGTGCATGCAAACACGCACAAAATAAATTGCATTCTTCTCCCCCTAGTTCTCGCGTACCTGAAACCTGTTGAGGGCATGTCCCAAGGCTTCAATGGTCTCTATGTCCAGGTGATTTGTAGGCTCATCAAGAATTAGGAAATGAGGCCTGAAAAAAAAAAAAAGCAAGCAAGTTCACTAATGTTTGACAGCACCAAGCCAAACAATGGAGACGCAAAACCTGCACAAAACGAATGGTGCACACCTTCAGCGTTGATTACCTTACCCCCCCTTTTTTTTTACAATATAAATGAAATTACGATTTTCTTGCTATATCAACTTTCCAGGATTACAAAATAAGTCTGTTTACTAACTTTGAGCAACCTAAAAGGGCAGACTCATCTTAGACATTTTTTATTTATCTCTTCACTGATCTTGATCAAAATGCACACATTTGTGCAGTTTTTTTCTGCTGATTTCAAATATGTAATTACTTTTCCTGCAACTCATTTTATGCCGGAGAAAACCTAAGTTCACCCCCCATTGTTTAAGGCCACCATAGAAAAAAAAAACACTTAATTAAAAGTGATATTTAAGATATGGCAACATAGACTAATGACTAGAGATCGAAAGTATGCAAGAGTATGTTTTTTTTTCCCTTTATTGATTATTTTACAGCAAAATGAACTGTCCATATTCAAAAGCAGTTTAATTGTGTCGCAATTTTGATTAATATTTCATTAAAAAGGTTCGTGCTCTGAATTATACTCCCATACTTGCATTCTATGCATGCACAGGTTCTTATTGCAAAAAGAATTATTGTTTTGCCCCTGCCCCTGACAGAGATTTTGAAGCCTCAAAATTGAACAGTCGTAAATTTACTTTTCTGAGAAAAATAGAAAAAACTGATAACACCAAGTTTCTTCAAAAACAACCACAGGGCTTGCAGGTTTTGCAGTGCTCATAAAAGTGCTAATAAATTGGTAGTAGAGCTTCAGCCACAGGTGGTGGCAAGTTACAAAGAAGCCCCAAAGCAGGTTCCCCATTTTTTTTGCAGGTTCTGCATTGTTCTAGCACCAAGAATCGGGACAGTTAGAATGACATTGCAAAAAAAATTACCACTTCCTGGTGGTGGGTGAAAATTTGCGTAGAGATAAAAAAATACTTGCAGAAACCAAATATGCCAATTTTTAAAAAATGCATTTTTTTTGTCACTTTTCGGTCCCAAAGAACAGTCTGCCCTCGTAGTTGTACATCTCGCAGGTGAAGCCATGTTCTGGCAGGATTGAGCCAGTACCCTGAATACTACACTGCTGGATAATGTAGTCAGCCGGAGATGTGATGCAGATGTTTTACTCATTACATGAAAATACGAATGGCACAAGCACTGCACATTAACTGGGATTGCTGAAAGTGCATTTACAGAAATCTTCTCAGGTACCTGATTGAACACGCACTCATATCTGATTTACTACCAGGTCGCATCTTGACACAAGAATAGCTTCGTTGTATCCAAGAATTTGTTACAAATGTAGCAGCTAAAAAAGGTTTTAAAGTTTCCAGTTCGCCACATGCCATCAAGACTCAAAGAATAACAGTAAGCTGTTGTGGGAACTTGATGGGGACATTACTACCAGTCTTATCATCGTTTTTCATTTCTGTTCATTTACTGTGCAGATGTGACAACAAGATTGACATAAGGTGGGGGAAGGGGGGTTAAAATAAATGAGGTTGCAGCAATCTCACCGTAGCATAGACATGAGGGCAAATGCGACTCTGCTTTTCTGGCCTCCAGAGAGACTGCCGATGGTCTGTAATGCCAAGTCACCCGTAACACCAAAAGAGCCCAACTGTTGCCTGTAGTACTCTGACTGCTTGCCTGCAAGAGAAGGAACAGATCCTTGCAGCTGCTCTTCCAATGCAGACGTGTGCAGAACAGTCATTCGCAAGAAAGGAGCTGGGAAAGAGGTGCAATAATTGTGCTGCCACCCCAAAAGCCCGCTGTGAACAATGCTATTACAGTTGAACCCCTTTATAATCCAGTGTCTTGCATGAGGCTTCTCTTATAAGCAGAGCATCAGGTTCTCATTTTCTCATGAACCCCTATTCAAGCACAGGCACAGTGGTGTGTTGTACTCATTTGTCTCTTGAATCAGCGCCTCTTACAAAGAAGTTCAGCAGTATCCCCTTACGGCAGGTCACGCGGTGTTGCAACAGAAATCTTTGCAGACATCCCTGACATGTTGGGAATTAATCATGGGATATTAATTCTTCCAAAGAAATCAAATTAATACATTTGTGGGAGTTAGTTTTTTAAAGCAATAAGATTGGAGCTGCTGACAAAAGAGGCACTAATGCAGAGCGGTGTCTCTGGGTTAGTATCGATTGCCTAGGGTTCTTTAACAAGCAGCTGCATCTCAGTACACTAGCGCATATTTACACCGCTTCTATTGGAATGTGGCTGCTTCAAATAAGAATGAAGACACTGATCTTGAGTTCAACAGGATAACATATCTGCTAAGCTGCCATGGCAGGTTGTTTGTTATGAGGTTCAAAAGGTAAAGTTCAAGTTTACTACATGCTCCGCAAGATAGCTAACTTTGGTCTACACAGTGACATTTTGTGGTTACAAAGAGAATAGAGGTTAAGGCTTTGGTAGAGTAGATCCATTGACTAATACAAGCAGAAGGCCTGCTGGCAGAGTCTTCGAAAAGAATACTATACACATCAACTTAAGTTGCAGGCAACACATTGAAACAGTTTTCGCAAGAGCAGTCATCAAATATAGCGGAAAAGCACGAGTGAATATTAGAAATAAGCAAAACGAGAATGAACGCAAGAAAAAGCCACGTGCACGCACCAGGGAACTGCTTGGCCATGAACTCTAGCGAGGAGATTCCCAGTTCCAGTTGGTCGACGTGGTGCTGCGTGAAGTAGCCAATCACCAGGTTCCGGTGAACGTGCCGCACTCCTGCTGTCGGGTTCAGCTCGCCATTGAGGATCTTCAGCAGCGTCGTTTTGCCAGAGCCGTTGTCACCCACCTGGTCGGAGAGACCACACACGCAGAATCACAGTACAGCGCGGTACCAGTTCCAGAAAACAGAATCAATACCAGAATAGTTCATAGTGTAACAGGACAATAAAAATATGAAGGAGAAAAAGAGAACATGAACAGAAGTTTGATTTATAATGGTTCAGTACCTGCTGGTTTTTTTTCTTCTCTTTGGTGTTCTCATCAGATATTTTTCCCCCTCCCCTCAATGTAACATTATGATTCATTACTGACTGACCCTCCACCGCCCCACCAGCTTACCCCTCATCTGCAATACCAAATGACTAAAATGGATTTCTACCACATGGAGAGCTCCTATGATAAACCTCTTTTTTTTCCTACACTGGAATGCTGCCGCCACTGAAAATGAAACATGTAACCTTGTGCTGACCAACAGAGTGCCATAGCAATGCATTATAGCAGGCCAACTGAGGCTATAGCTCTCCACAAATATGGTTATATTATTCACATGCCTCACCCTGTTTTACTTTCATGTATCAAAGAATTTTGCCCTCATTCCTATGCACTAGTATTAACGTGTGCACAAGGTAAGAAACAAGTGTTTGGGTTAGCGCTGTAACGAGAGTGATGCGCACATGATTCGTTAAAATGATAGTGTAGCTCTTGCATTCTGCATGTTATCTTTCAGAGTCCTTTCATCTCTGCTTACCAGTCAACTTTCCCCATACTTTCCCTCGTTTTCTTTTGTTATCAAAAGCTATTAACAGTTGTCACAAGACTGCGAGAGAGAACTCACGATGCAGATTCTTGATTGCATGTTGGCCGAGAGGTTGACACGCTCCAGCACGTTCTGGCCGGGGTTGTAGGCGAATGACACCTCGTCGAGTTGCAGGATGGGAGGGAACAGGGGCTCCGGGTCGGGAAACCGTAGCGTGACAGCGACCTCTTTTTCTACGGGCTTCAGCTCCGGTCTACAACAAGAAATGCAATTTCTTGCCCAATCACAACCTCTACTAGTCACAGCCTATCTAAGAGCAATGTCCGGCTAGCCTGGCTTTTGGAATTACTTGACTTTTGCAAAAGCCAAGCCATTTCAGATCAATCAACGTATTCTCTACACCGAAAAGTAGTGAAATCCTGTGCAAAAGTGCAGCCCTGTACTAAGCTTATGCCAAGCTCCTATTCGCCCCTGCATTCATTAACTCAAATGATATATTCCTGAGAGTGCACGTCTCCTAAAGAATATTGCAATCACTTCAGTTTACAAGCCGTTGAAAATATATGGGCTGGCAAAACGGCACCATTTTATTAATGGCCTCAAACGAGGCATTAGGTATGAATAAAAGTACCTGCAATGGGATAAAAAAGTAAGCAAAGGTGCGTGTTTTAATGCATGGTTGGCTCCTACAGCAACAGTATGAAGAGTCTATGTTACACATAATGATGAATTTGTTTTTATAAGCTTCACCAAATCACAGGTGCGTAATATAAGAATGAATACTTTTAATGAAAAGAAATAACTGCAGTGCAGTGAAGCTTGCTGCCAGTGGTCACTCATTGTCGGAATAAGACTGCTTTGAGAACCTCAAGGGCCTCCCAGTTTGGTATGCACATTCCTCATGGAGGTATAGATGAGAGATATATAACAAATACTTTCCAAGACAAGCAAAGCTTTCGAATAAGCTTCATATGGACATACTCTCACAGTGGAAATGATAGCACGTTGAGCTATTTCACAGTCCCTTTCAAGATATATCTGGCTTTGACCATAGTACCATCGAATGGTAAGAACAATGGTGCTACGTAGGTACAGCTGCCTAGCGTGTCACTTTAGTAGACAGCGATTTCACGGGATCATTACAAACAAGACACAAAGCTAAATCTAAATTTTTAGCGCACAGGATTCTGTCTTTTTTGTCCACTGTTTGAGAAATGTTTTTCTTGCTAAGAAGCTTCACACAGAAGATAAATAAAACTGATTATTATTCACGTACAACTAATAATTACTAATGTAAAGGCTGAAGCAATATCTTAACATCATGCGCAACGCTGATAAAGTACAGATGTAAATTGAAAGTTTCTTTTTAAATGCTAAATGTTTGTACGGTTTCATTAGAAAAATCAAGAATTCCAATTGACTGAGCAGTCTTGTGAAAATAAAAGTGACGAATCTTAGTACAGCCACCTAACTGAATAGGCAGCTGGGTGTTGATGACAAAAGTTGAGTTAAATGAGACAAACTGAGACTCACAATTTTTCCAGCATTTTCAATTTGCTCTGCACTAGGGAGGCACGCTTTGCGTTGAACCGGAACCTGTCAATGAAGACCTGTTGAAGGAGAGAAACAAACCAATAAAATTCAACAGTGAGATCTATACTTGATAACAACTAGGAATGCATACATAGTAAATTTTATATACGAAGCAAAATTTAAGTGAATAGCAACTTGGTTGAATAATTTCGAATAGAATTGTATAAATAGTAGGCGTGTGTGTTTATATATATATATAAGCTTGTCAAATGTGAAAGGAGGCCGTGTGACGGACCACGAGCGCACTGCTATAGTGCTTCTATAGGCTTGACATAAAACAAGAGCGCTAGACGTATCATACAGGAAACAATTTAGTCGGTGGTTTTTGAAAGTGCTTCACATTTCAGCATTCATATTTTGGGTTTCCAGTCCATAATTAAAAAAAGGTAATTAAGAATTATTAATTAGTATTAGGAGAAATAAAAAATGGCCTGAGTACCTACAGGCTAATGCTAGTAGTACGCGTTTGGTTCAATTCGCCACTGAAGTGTCTTTCATTTTCAAATTCTTGGCTCAAGTTATGCGGGACACCCTGTGTGTGTTTGTGTGTGTGTGCATGCATGTACAATATTTTTTTTACCCAACTAACCTGTATAACATCTTTTTTTAACTGCCACAAGGCATGTGAAAATGACATTTTTTTTTTTTTTTGCACTATGAATAGTAGCAGGATTCGAATTTCAGTAGGACGTAATTGACAACCAGTAAAATATGTAACGTTTTAAGTTTACTATACTTAGAGCATATAAGGCTGCATAACAAACTCTTAAGCTTAAAAATGATGAATCGATGTGAGGGTAATATGTCCACACTTAAAGTGAGGCTCTGTAGCAATACAGATTTTTTCCTGGATAGGTGTTTTCACGGCACAGCACTCCTAAGCTGCAGTGAAACCATGTTTACAGACAGGTCACAAGCTGTCTAATATACAGCTTATCGTTCATTTCGTGTAACTTGAAATGAATGGATACAAATGAACAAAATTTTAATTCATTATCAAAATTTTTGTCCAAATATTTGAAGTGCTCGAATATTCGCGCAGGTCCAGTAACCACCCAAGAAAAAATGTCCACTACATCCACAGCTACTGCTGTCCCTCCGGCAGAGCATTAGCAGAAATGCTCTGTCCAACAGTGCTTCCCATAAAATCCCGAGCGAGCACCACCCCTCCTTTTTTTTTTGAGAAACTTTGGTTTCCAATTTGCACCAATGACAGAGCAAGCACAGCCACCCTTCCCTCCCACCATTTTCACTGTTTCATTCACTATTTTGGAAACGCTGAATGCTTGCGTACACAATTAAGCATTTCATTAGCACGCATTTTGTAGCCTTAGCCGTCACCTTGAATTCTGCTCTATGACCGAGCAAAGCCCCCCTTTTTCCCTTCAAATGTTGTCGAATTGTCTTTCGCCTTAGAGAGAGAGCTTGCTCAGAATTTGACAGTACTCCTTTTCGCAGATAGTTGACTTACCCATACAGACTCACGTTCGCGTCGCTGCGTCTGTCAGCTTGAATACCTGAGTAAATTTCATCGTGGATTCTCACACCGCCGTTCAGCCAACCGTAATGCTTCAGGTAGTTATGACAAACCTTTAACTCTTAATATTAATAGTTGTTGACTTTTTACATTAGCCGAGAAAAAGCACTAACAGTTCGAGCGGAAACCTGCTAGCATGACTCTTGCAGGTGCAGGGCAGGCACACTGCAGCTCTGTGGGCAGCATATGTCAGCAAACCCACTCATGAGTTGTCTGACTCGGACTCAGATTGAGCTGCCAGTCTGAGTGAGTCCAGGTGAGTATTATTTTTGTGAGTCTGAGAGAGTCCGGTTGAAGAAAGCTTTCGCGAATGCGAGTCCGAGTGAGTTCGGCTCAGGAAAAGTTTGGCGAGTCTGAGTCCGAGCGAGTCCAAAGAGCAACATATATTTCTTGAATGAGTTCCACTTTCTTATGCCGACCTAACGTGAACAGAGCTTAAAATTTTTTTTTTAGATTGCGACCAAGTAATGTTTGAAAGCGAATTGAGTTGTGCTGGACTTCACGCAAAATTGAGAAATTGAGGCAAGAATTGAGTGTTTCATCACCTAGCTTCAATTAATGATTCACCATGGATCGGTCAACACTGGCAGAAACTTGCATCTGCATACCTGGACGTGTGCCTTGTACTGTTGCTGTGCCTCGTACTCGCGCTGCTGGTTTTTGAGCCGCTCAGTCATGACCTTGACAAAGTTCTCGTAGTTGCCCCGGTAGCCCGTGATCTGCTGCGAGTGGAAGTGCAGGATATCGGTGGGCACGGTGTCCAGGAAGAGCCGGTCATGGGAGACAACTAGAAGAGTCGTAGGCCAGTCCTGTAGAAGGGATGACCATGAAGCGCATAAATCCACCAACCAACGTGGCACGCGCCAGTATAATAGGCACAGCAAGACAAGTAGCAAGAGACACAAAAGAGTCTCCTTACATACATTTAATATAAAGAAAGACACAAAAGCAAAATAACTATTAAAAATACAGTAATATGAGCATTCAGTTTTACCAATAGCACACTGATCAGAACTTTACATTTCAATTAACCCAGATCATTAGTACATTTCGGGCCCCACAATTTGGTAATCTGGCAGATATGCCTTCAACAGCTGACAAGTAGCCATTCATTTGATGTTGCAATGAAAAACAAAGCCAGATAAATTTGAAACTAACTGTGCTAGAAAACATGCTACTAGTTAACATGCAAGTCATAATCTATCAATAATACACCACATTGGCTGTATGAAATGAAAGACCATAGCAGAAGACAGAACATCGCACAAAATTCTACGACGAATCAAATTGACCTAAATACGAAATGGCACTGCCAAGACAGCTAAAGTCAATGCGCTGCACAACAGCACATGCAACAGCAAAAAACATTAAAAAAGCACAATGTGCAAAAGGCACGACAGATGTATCTTTTATAAGCTGTAGCGAAAAGTAAAGATCAAGCGAATATTATAATACTCACTTGAAGGTAGTTTTCTAGCCAAATGATTGCTTTCATGTCCAACATGTTTGTAGGTTCTGTGGGACAGAACAGGCTTACAGTCAGCGATATGCACTCCACACAATCAAAGTTCAAAGCAAGAACTGTAGCACGGGCGGTGTACACATGATTAAAGGTTTTAGATAGATCATTACAAAACGCTACGTCTTCTCGCCACATGAGGATGTGACACAATCTTTCTTATCAAGACCTCACGTGCTTAAGCAAAAGCCAAGAGGCACTTGGATGTCGATGCAACCACAAAACGATACATAGGCGCATGGGTTAGGCCTTTAGGCAACACAGCAGTGCAGTGTTCATTGTTTCCCCACATTCACGCACTGCACGCACGACAATTAGCAACATCTATTATCATGCTCACTTTCTGTCCTTTTGCCTAGTTCTTTTCAGATCCTAGCCTTGTTTGTCGCCAGCGTCAATCTTTGCGGCACATCTACATCATATCGTGAGTATGGTAGCTTAACTTTCTTCTGGTAAATCAACAGTGCATATACCTAGCTGCAGAACAACACAGTTCCATTTCCCATGAACTCCAACGTGAGTTGACGGGAACACAACTGTAGTGGCTGAGAAAAGCCGATAGAGTAGTGAAATGCTAAAACCACTTCAAGGCTGAGTGGCATTTCTTTCCCAGATATTTTGAATGTGAGAACCTTCATTCAAAGAGCTAAGAATTAATAGAAAATTTCTCTCAGTTTCCCGGTACATGCGCAGAGCTTTTGAGTCAAGTGCCATGGCAAAGAGAATAACGCATTGTACAATTCGAAAAGCAACAGGAGACGTGTGCAATACCTCCAATCTTCCCATAAATGTAGAGCTATGCCTTGGTAGAACGGAAAGCAAGCGGAAGAACAATAATACGTATTGTAGTAATTTAAGAACACTAAAAATATACGTCTAGAGCAAGTACTATATTGCAGGTCAGAGCATTTGGGGCAGCTTACCGTCAAGCAACAATAAGTCGGGCCTGAAAAGAAAAAGAAAAAAAGCTGTGTCAAGGCAACATGCCAGAAAAGAAAAAAATCAAAATCGCGTGCGTACAATACACATGGACCAAAAGAGTGCCTGTTCGTTGTGCACCCTGAACTGTTGCAACCGATTGCATCTATACAACAAACGCTTTCGAAATGCAATTTCAAAAAGAAAAAATTAGTTGCTGCAAATATGGCAAGAAAATTCTCTCACCGGTCATCGTTTCTGATGCATAAAGGAATGGCTGCTATGACTCACCTCGTGAACAATGCTCTTGCCAATGCTATTCGCATTCTCCATCCTCCGGAAAATTCTCTGTGGGTTGTGATAAAAAAAGCTTGTGATCACACTCCAATCCCTTCATTAAAGACATAGCATCCTCTTCACCAGAATGTGGCAATAGATGCTCGCCAAGCTATGAGAGTAACCACAATACACTCGAACATCATTATAACAAAGTTGCATCTTACATGAAAATAACTTTGTTATATCTGAAAATCGTTATAAAGGTTTATTTTTAACACTAAAGCTATTGCGAGACTATTTTTCATTTACTTCATTATAACCAAGATTTCACTATATCCAAATTCATTATATCGAGGTTTGAGTGTAGCTCCAAATCCTGCTCTACAAACTAAGTACTGAGCATTCAACAAGCTAAAATCACATTTTACACCCATTAAAATGTGATTTCTTCCTGTGGTGCTTTAGGCGTATAGAATTACCCCCCATTAAAATGTGGCCTAGGTAACCAGATATCAAAAGTGCGACATTCTCAGGAGCTTGCTTGTATGGTTGTTACCAGCTTGCTGTGACCATCGCTAATTACTTTTTATAATTACTCCTCCATGGTAGTAAGCATATTATGGCAGTTCATTATGACGCATCGAGCCGATTTCATACACTTGTAACGGCAAACACATACCTCGTCATATTGACAATATTTCCTCTAATTAAGTGTGCAACCTCGCACACCTTGCTCGAGCTTTTGATTTCTTGCAAACTTTTTTTCGGATTTTGCTCCCCTTGCATTGGAAAAATCGCATAGTCTTTGTTTGTATTGTTCATTTCTCGAACTTTGTTGAAACAGCTCTAGTTCACTCAAGCAATTTTCACGAAAAACTGTGAAAGACATCATGCAATGGTCAGCAGTTGAAAGCAACAGCAACGTAGTAACATTAACAATAATACGCATGTGCCCCAACATTCACTGCAAGATAAAACAAATTGGAGGAGGCAGCGAACATGAAAACACATTTGTTTCGCCCAGAACAATAGAACATAAATACTCTTTTCAGGCAAGCTTAGCTTTAGAGAAGCTTTCACAAGCAGCACGCATGAAAAATACGGGTGACAGGAAAGAAGAGACAATGCTGTTGGCTCTCATGATCCGTGCTTACGAGCACAGCTTTAATTGTTTCACAACACGACCATAGTTGAACCAACAGCCAACTCAGCTTCGCTTCCAGCAAGTGAGTGTCAAATTAAAATCAAGGGCGTTCAAGCCTGTAATGATTGTAAAGTCATAACGAACACTTACCACAAGGGCAGGCTTAATGAGCAAGAAAAGCAAATGAACAAAATAAACAACAGTAGAAACCTCACAAGTTTAAAAAGTTTGTTGGCACGAGGATAACTAAAATGTGAAAAAATACTAGGAAATACCGTATATACTCGTGTAAGGGCCGCCCTCGTGTAAGGGCCGCACCCCAACTTTGAAAGCGGATATTTCGAAAAAAAAAAAAACAAAAGTTCAAAATGTCCCGCCAGAAAAGTGTAGTTAGTTCATTTACAGCCAGATGGCGCTGCACGCTTTTCCGCTTTTATTCTACTTCCGCCGACGCGCCGACCCGTCCATGACCTACTACACTCCTGACCTGTTCAGATAGCGGGGTTCCTATGGGAGCGCGTGTCCCCGCTCTCGTTCAATCGCTCGCCGTAGGTGGCGCTACCTATAACCTGTTCGTCTGTTTCTTTACGGTTGTTTTGTAGGCGCTGGTATAAGAATGCCTGCATTCTGCAGTGAACTGGCGGCATATATGTGACTATTTCTTCCCATACATTGCTGGTTAAGCAAGGTGTTCAGAGCGCTTGAGTATTTATAGCACACTGGTTGACAAACGTGGGAACCCGTAGATTTACACGATGTAGGGCAGCCTATGCGTGGTCGCGTGCATTTTATTGCAAAAAAATTCTGAATGTCTTTTAGTATTATTATTTCTGAATAATTCTAAATTTTGGATCATAAATACGCACTACGAGTGCTTTGTTGGTCAAAATTTGACCACAAAGAGTGGAGATGACGTCAGCGAGCAGGTGCTGACTAGCGCCACGCCGCTCGTAGGTGACGGCCCTAGCGGCAGAAGGTATGAACTAGAACGTGGGCGCTGGAAGAGGTGCTCTCTGGGCAGGTCAGGAGTGTAGTAGGTCATGGACCCGTCACCCCCGGAAAATCTTCCGGGGGTGACGGCCGACCACGCTGTTGACAGCGCGCCGCCATATTTGCCTTGTGCGGCCTCTTTGTTGGCATCGTTCCTAGCATCGTGTCGATACGTTGGCAGCGCGACTTCAGATCGGTGTCGTCGGTGTCACTTTGTTGGTTGTAGTGAACCCTGCAGAAGCCAGCGCACGTGACGGACGATGGGCCGGCATCTGAGATCATTCACTGCAGCATTTAAGCTGCAAGTGATTGACTATGCCGAGGAGCACGGGAAGCGGGAAGCTGGACGAAAGTACGACGTCGATGAGAAGCGCGTGCGTTACTGGATGAATCAGAAAGATGCCCTCGCCGCTACTAACAGGAGCCGAAAGGCGTTTCGCGGGAAAAAGTGCAAGTACCCGCAACTCGAAAGCGAGCTCGTCAACTACGTCGTCGACACACGAAGGGACGGCTACGCCGTATCGACTGACATGATACGCGTCAAAGCCCTCAGCATCGCTCGCCACATGGAAATACCCCCGGCACAATTCAAGGCAAGTCGGGGCTGGGCTACGCGGTTTATGAACCGTAACCAGCTTTCTATTCGGCGCCGAACGACGATTTGCCAAAAACTGCCGCGCGAGTACGAAGACCACGTCATTAAGTTTCATCGCTTCGTGAATGCTCTCAGGAGGGAGCATGAATACGACCTGTCCCAAATTGGGAATGCGGACCAGACACCTGTGTGGTTCGATGCACCGGAAAGCACCACAGTGGATTTAAAAGGTGCGAAAAGTGTGTCTGTGCGCACGACTGGTGCAGAACGCCAAAGGTGCACTGTGATGTTGTGCATCACGGCAGACGGCAGGAGGCTTCCGCCGTACGTCGTATTTAAAAGGAAGACTCTCCCAAAAGAGAAGTTCCCTCAGGGAATCGTCGTACGTGCGCAAGAGAAGGGCTGGATGTCCGAGGAACTGGTCGTTGACTGGATTAAGACCGTCTGGGCAAACAGACCTGGAGGGCTGTTACAACGGAAAGCCCTCCTTGTTTTGGACAGCTTTAGGGGCCACTTGACCGACCGCGTCAAGAACCGAGTTGCCGCAACTCGTACGGACTTGGCCGTCATTCCCGGTGGCCTGACGAGTGTGCTGCAGCCGCTCGACGTATGCGTCAACAGACCATTCAAAGTGGAATTTCGCCGATGTTACTCTGAATGGATGGCTGGAGGCGTCCACGAGAAGACCCCTACAGGACGGCTGAAGCGGGCGTCGCTCCAACAGGTGTGTGAATGGATTTTGAATGCGTGGCGTGCCATGTCAGTAGAAGTAGTTGCTAAAAGCTTCAAGGTAACGGGAATTTCGAACTCCATGAACGGCACCGAAGATGACCGTCTCTGGGAAGACGCGGACGCCGAGGCGAGCTCCTCCGAGAACGAGGACAGCGAAATGGAATCCGAATAAAAACATTTCTGGCATGTCATTTGTGACTCTTGCACTCTGCTACTGTTGCATAAACAGTACAGACCTTTGGCCTGTACTGCCTGTACTAAATCGGCCTGATTCGTGTAAGGGCCGCACCTAGCAAAATTTTCGAAAAAAAAGTGCGGCCCTTACACGAGTATATACGGTATGCGCAGCAATTAACCGGAGCCGAGGTTTTGGAATAAAATTGATGAAATGCGCTTCATTGACTAATAACGTTTTACTGTCAACTCAACAAAAATAAAATTGATAAAAAATACTTCAATTCCAAGATTTATTTGGTCTTGCAGCTTGAGGTCGATTTAAAAAGGAACTAAAAGGAATGTAACAAATGTGAAAAATGGAGTTGAGCAAAGTGAATGAGGAAGACGTACCGGGTTTTCTTTTGCTGCATTGCAGGGGAAAAGCCTAGACCGGCTAGGATGACCGAAGCCCTTGCCGGCGCCTTGTCCGCGTCAATGTGCTGCAGTTCTGCATAGACCTGGCTCAACCGTTCATTCAGTGCAGGGTCATCTTTTTCAGCCCTGTGAAATGGAAAAGCCAGTCTTGTAACCTGTCTGCACAATGTCAAAAACGCTGCCCAAAGAAGCACAAGTCTGCAGGAAGCTAGAAAGTAAGCTTCTTTGTCAGCATGCATTTGAAAAAATGTTATACTTTAACACATACTCCCCTCTACGTAATTAGAACGGCCATATCCCCTTTAGCTGCAGTGGCAATGTTTGTGTATGCAACTTTAATATGCTAATTCTGCCAGGTTGTGGCCAAAAGAGAGCATAATACATGGATCATTGGATGAATTTAACATTCTGCGTAGCCAACATGTCTTGACATAACTTTAGTGTGCTGCATATGATTGTAGCTGACCTCTTCGACGAAGGCACTACGTTGTTTTACGGGTCGTTTGAAGTGACATGTTCAGCAACCAACATGAAAAGTATTAGTTTCCTTTTCTCGAAGTGAATGCAGCCAAAAACTAATTTCACACAGATTTGGATCCCATAATTTCATTCTATGTCAAGATGAAACATGACTGACTGGATAATAATGAAATACTTAACTTCATGCTTACTACAATTAATTACAGAAACCGACACAACACAGCACATTCCTTCATTTTCTTTTTTAGAATTAAGGTATGCAAATTTGACGTATTTGTAGACAGTGCATCATAATTCGGGACTGAAGGGGTTATAGTAAAAAAGTGTGTGGTCAAGGGTGGGAAAAAAAATCTCCTGTATAAACTACATAACCCAACAAATGACAGCACTTCGCTTGTTCGCTTGTTTATTAAGTCAACCTCTCCCAACCGTTGACACCAAGATGGGGTTTCAGAAATGATGCTGTTTTGCTATGCTCAAATGTCGCCACTGCCACTGTTCTGGGTCGAACAGAAACGTGACTTCACAAGTATGTGTGTGTGTTCTTATTTTTCTTTCCCCCACCCCTCTTCAGGGTTAGTTTTGTGACAACAAATAAAACACTTTGCTGTCAAGCCATTAAGCATGATAGTCTACATCACTTGCGGCCATACTCTAAACTCCCTTCAGCCCCTTGTGCAAATCACAAAGCGTACAAAGCTAGCCGATGTTCTTGAGATCATTTCAGTTAGCATTGTAGTTCAGATTCATCAGAAATATTAGCCTTGTCTAGTATTTCGTGAGGGTTTAATAGAATGCCAGAATAGGATTACCCCAACACGAATGATCATATCAACATCTTCTGACACTTCGTGCAGCCACAATTATGAACACATTTGTATGTTTCTCCCAGTGTCCTAGAGAAAAAAAGTTCACAAAAGCTATTCATTCAATATTAGACTGCTGCCAAGAATTTACACCAGCAAAGAAATAAATCACACCTGGTTTTAGAAACAATTATATGCTTGCCAAGTTCATCTTGGCTCTGGTAGGTGGCACCACTTGTCCAGCCTTTCGATGTTCATGTTTACGGTATTTGTTATAACGCTAGTGCAAAGATGCGTGTGGACACTCTGAAACTCTCTCTTGGTAAAACACTAATAAGAAGCGCTGTTTTGCAAGACACACGCACCACTGTCTGTTGCACAAATGCTTGTAGCATACAGTAAAAGAACTTTCCAATTTATGGAAATACTTGCCACCTTTCCCATAAATATCAAAAGCAGGAAATGACCGAGTCATTTGATTGCAACACAAGTTTTCCCAAGCTAGTAACAAGTTGAGCACACTCACACTTTGGCAGTGAGCTCCTTCTCTTCGTTGAGCAACCGCTGCCTCCTCTCATCACAGGAGAGGACACTGTCCAGTGCCGTGGTGTCATCTCCGACCACCTCCTGCTCAACATGCAGCACTGAGATGTGTGATGGAATCCTGAGCTGACCACTGGAAGGAGTTTTTCACAATTTGTGACATGTAGTTTTTGTGCAGAGAAATAAATGTTTAAGAATACGATGAGAGTGCAAAGAGCAAATGACATTGAACTAGTAGTACTCAGATCTGCCACATTTGAAATATCATAATTAGCAAAACAAAGTACTCAGATGTCTACTTTGAAAGTGCTTGAAGTCACACAGAAACTTTACACAGGTTTTTTTACTATGATAGTATAGCAGCGAATTAAAGGTTTCTATTTCTGGTGCCTGTACTAGACCTACACTCGGTGTTTTCTCAGGGTAGTCAATTCACCAAGACAGCTAAACAGAATACTAGTACACAGCTGGGTAGAAGTGCCTCTATTTACCACAGAAATTAGTGATTAAAGGTCCTGACGCCACGTTGAGGCATAACAGACAAACAAGCCTGACATGTAAATTGCATGGTGGTGATTAGCGACTACAAAGGGCAGAAGCTGCGACATTAAACCAAAGGCCATGTAGCCTTCGGTTCAAAGATGTTGTGCTTCAAGAGAAAGCAAAAATCACATATAGGCGACACACCTAATAACTCCCTGTACATAACCTAAATTTGTGATAGAACCTGGTGAGCAGACAACCAAACCAAATTTCCCTTAATTTGACTCTGTTGAAAATGCTCCATGATGGCCCATCCCAATGCCAGGCTTTCCAATCACTGTTTTCTTTCTCTTTGTGTTCTTCCTCAAAAAACAAAAAGCTAGCCTACCTAGAAAGCATCCTCAGAAGTGTGGTCTTTCCAATACCATTGCGGCCCACAAGACCATAACGCCTCCCACAAGCCAGTGTCAAGTTGGCTCCCTGAAGGAGCGTTCTGCAAGAAAGAAAATAGTTTATGTAACCACATACACACACACTTCACTATTTCCCCGAGTACACCAGTTCCCATTCACCTACTTGTCACCGAAGGCAATGTCGAAATTTTCCACACGAATGTCTTGTGTTCGGTTGCTGCCCTTGCTTTCCATACGGGCTTCTCTCTTGCTGACTGCTTGACTTGCCGTAGCAGCCTTCAACACTGGCTGACTGCAAGAGCAGTGTTAAAATAGTCAAATCTATTAAGAACTATGCTCTTCAGTGTACCTGCGAGTACTACTACACAGCCCGACAGTATACTAACAGTATAGGTTCATGGCGTTAAAGAAAACACGTTTTGTGAGCTTGTAGCAGCTCATTGTCAGCTTATACTGAGAGATCATTCTATCATTCTTTGAAACACCTAATGTCATTCAATTCACCATCACTGGTTCGTTACCAGAACAGCAAACAAAAGGCAAAGTTATCTTTTGGATTGATGTTCAACGAAAAATACGAGACAAAACACTTACACCGGGGTCACCTTCTCGCCACTGACTTCCCGTTTCTCTTGCTTCTGCTTCAACTTGGCCTCTGCTTTCTCCAGCTTCTTCTGGTCCACTTGCTGCCAAAACAAAATAAATGACTTGGCAAACCACAATTCTTGGCATTAAATTGTTTAATCTGATGTTAATGCATGCCGCATGGCTACTAGCGTGCACGGTTGTTGCACTGAGAATGTAAAAAAAGGCATCCACAACAGAATATTCCTAGTTGCTTTTTGTTGTACAGTAAAAGCTTGTTAATTTAAATTTCATGGCTACCAAGTTATGTCCAAGTGAGTGAAATGCGAAATTATCAAAAGCATCAAGAAAACGATAAACATGCATTTTCATTTTTTTAGTGAACACACACGCCCATAACCTATTCTACATAATAACAGAGTAAGAGTTGCAATATAAGCCGTTAGCAGCTTCATTCAGAATATGAGCTTAGCTAAAGACCACGGTATAGGCAAGCCAAAACGTGATCTGAACCCATCCACGAATAGATAACACCATGACCAAAACCGCTGCACTCACATGACAATAACTACTGTGCTGAAAAAAAAAGGCCAGTAACTGACTGTCTACCCCAATGTTGCGAGTGAGTTTTATGCTACCGTGTGGACTGCTGCTGAAGCTTCAATCATGTTTGAGTTTTGAGACATTGCGTGTGCACTACCCGAAGTCAAAATAAAACTGTACCGCGTCCAGTGGGGAATAAAATTGAGGTCGCTGAATTAAAGGGCACCGACACAAAATTTCGTGGCCGAGATAGCCTGCGGGTCCAATATCCGTGAACATGCTAATATCTGTAAAGCATCAACGACGAATATAGCTTGGAAAGTACTGTACATGAATTTCGAAGTTTGAATTTGGAACGTACTGACACCATCTTTCAAAGCGACCCCCCTCGTGACCCCCTGACTTCCCTCACATCACCAGGCTGCAGTTAATAAAACAAGTTATGACATCATAGCCGCTATTTTTCTTTTGCTGTGTTTTGTTCCAGTAGTCTATACTCCTCCGCGGCTGCTCGCAAGTCCATGGCTGCGGTGCACTCATTGAAATTTTTCGGTCTGGCATTTCCTGTTCAGAAGGGCTTCTTGATGCGGACCATGCAGAAGCGCGTCACAGTTCTGTCTGCCGACGCGGTCGAGCACTACATATGCTAGGTGGCGATAGTTGCACCCGGAGGCTTGTACTTTTTAGAGTCTTTCAAACCAAAACTGAAAATGGTCGGTAATAGAGACCTTGTAATTAATTATCTGTCGCCTGCTGCAGCAAAAGATATGCCATGTTATGACTTTTTACTGGGCAACACACTGCAACGACAGCAATAAAAAAAAATGCGAGGCCAAAAGTTTTGCGTCATTATCCATTTAAGACAACCGCAGCATCTACGCAGTTCTGGAGGCACGTGTGCAGCCTACGCTCACAGTCACAATAAAATGCCGAGCACAGCATCAGCTACTGAATAAACCTGGCTGGCTAATGCACAATCATAGGTAGAAACTACGAAACTCTGAAGGCACACCAAAACAAAATGACATCTTGTTGCAGCTACAACTCCAGTCACTATCAATATAATTATAGATACTGCCCATGCCAGCTTCTGTGCACCAAGTGAATTACAAAACTAAATGAGTTTGCTAGGGCCACCGACACCTTGGTCATCAACAACACGATTGTGGTAAGATATAGGATGGTGAGCATGCCTTCCTAAGGGCTCGCTGCCATTTGGAGTTGTTCACAAACGTCCTTTCCACTTCTTTGCATCGCAATTTGCAGCGATTTGTGCTTAGAATGCTATCACGCAAATTAACTAAGTTGTGGCCAAATATGACCAAATTAACGAGAGTTCAATGGGATTAAACATTATATGTGCTTGCCAAGGCCATAGAACACATCTGAATTATCCAAATTACCGAGTTAGCAGTGGTCTAATCAGCGAGCTTTAACTGTATAAGTGAAGTGTCCCAGGCTATCAAAGAGAACCACTTTTATCTTCATATCTTAGAAGAGCAAAACAAAACATACAAGCAAGAAAATAGCATCAGTAAAACCACCACTGTGAAACCTAAAGAGGTATTCAAAATAAAAAGCAATTTGCTATAAGAAGGAAGCCAAATGTGCAGTTGCAGGTGATGCCCGTGGCTCTATCAATTTTGCCACAACAAAGAGTGGTCCCCCTTGAATTTGTCATTTGTTTGTTCCCTGCCCAGCTCTTACATTGCACAAACAGTGCTGACCCCTATCAAAGGAAACGCTTGAGCCTGTCTGCTTCCATTGGTTACAATCGAGAGTTAAAAAGCCCCGTAAAAATATGGTTGCGTTGATTACGTCCTTTTTGCCCACTAAAACTTCTACACCAAGAAGATGAACAGTTATCCAAGTTTGATTAGAAGCTTGCTGTTCCTCTTAAGTGTAGATCCAACTGTGCTTCAAATACACACAACAAACACACGCACTTTCTTAAAGAGGCCCTGCGACACTTTTTTTCCACACAGTCAGAAAATGCCGCCGATCAGTAGTTGAGGCACCTGAGAACACATGAGACTAACATGATAGCGCAGCACATGGTTAGGAAATTTAACTCACAAAGTCAGCTACAAATCGTTCCCTCTTCTTTTCTTTTTACTTATGATGCCACATACCCAAAGTCATGGCCACTGGTTGATTTGAATATCGTGAGCTGCATAGTCACCAAGGCCTTCGTGTACTAGCACATGTGTACGCTCATGATCACATTGAAATTAGGCACACTTTTAAAAAAAGAAAGGAAGAAAAGTCTTCAAGCTCATAACGTGCACGTCTCGTAACTTTTTCCTCTGTGTCATCTCTCTTTGCTTAGCTTCAAGCACACTCGTCAGGATGGAAGAAGAGAAAAAGCAATTACAGTGTGCAACAAATCTCCAACTCCACTCGTACTTGATGAATTCCAAAAATGCTTGAAGGGTAGTCTATTCACGAGGCAACAATTCCCTTAAAGGGCCCCTAAACCACCCAGAGGTCAAAATTTAGTTGTGGTGCAACAACTGTGCACCATTCAACAACGAACGTGCGGCCACGAAAATGTCTCTAAATATTGCAGTAATAGCGAAGTTAGACACGTCTGATGATTGCGGCAAAGACTCATTTCACTCTTTCCTTGTTCGCTGGTCTTGACCTCAATTTCACCCAGTCTACAGCAAGCTAGTTACATTTCATGCCTGCAAACTTTCAAACTTTATTGCTCCACATAACTGCCCACCATGGTTGGCAGCACGTCCCGTCCCTTGGTATTGTTTACATCACTCCAACAGATCGGTCTTTGCATTACGTGACTGGCCGAGCACCATTTCGTTCTTTTAACAACTACAATATTCGCTACCCCTGCTTGCTCTCCAATCTACTCCCATTGCTATCATATTACCCCTATCTATCGCTATCATATTGCCCCTATCGTCTATATCAACATAGTATGTCACATGGTTCTTGGCTGTTCTTCAAGTTTCCTTGTTATGACCAAGCTTCTTCCCGGTACATGCATACTGACAGAATGCAATGGTTGTACACTTTTCACTTTAGGGACAGCGGTGTGCTGCCGATCACGATTTTAGAAAAGTCTGATGAATGTACTTCAGTTTATATAATTTTAAAGTAACTGCCATGCATGCATGCACACACACTACAACATGTTGCCTGTTCAATATATAAGAAGCAGAAATCTTTTCTGTGGCACAGAAAACTTGAAGAGATGAATGCGACATGCTTGTCTAGATGGATACATACTTCACGATACTAACCCAAGAGTACAGTGTAAATGTGCAACAAGAAAAAAAATGAAATCCCGTTTTCGGATGCCAAGACCTGCAATGTGCAAGCATAGTGCCCAGTCATTACGCCCATATCTAGCCTTAGTGGTTGTGCACACACGCCACTTGAAACATAATGTGCATAACTGCAATGCTCTGCAGCATCCCAGTCACACAGCCACGTAATAACTGCATTCAGCGTTCCATACCAATGCACTGTCCCTCTGCTTCATCCAGATGCTCTGAACTTCATCGGTGGTGTTCTCAAACTCGGCAGCCAAGGCTTTTAGCTGCACCGGTGCGTTAAGGACTTTCGCAGGTGCGCTGTGGCTGTCGCCATTCTGAATGTCAGACTCCCTAGTTGAAGAAAAATTACAAAAACAAGGATGTGAGAACACAAACCTTTGCTTTAGGTTTCAATCAATGAATCAATCAAAAGTTTACATGACCGGAAAATTATATTAGGTCTTTTCAGGCCTGAAAGCTACAGCAGGCAGTTTGACTAGATCACTGAAGACACTTAATTAGCAGCATATAATGGTCACAGCATGAATATGCCTATTAAATTATAAATACGGCATACATGAGTAACACTGAAAATTTCAGTAAGGATCACATCAAATAATAAACATAACATAGTGAGAATGACAACAGGATTCACATGAAACATTCAGTACCGCATAAACAACTTCACCGTGCTGTCGCCACCTCACTCAGCCATCACTTATGCATTATGGAACTACGAAACTGCAATGAATTATGAAACTGCATGTAATTACTTTTAGTGAATTAAATTTAAGACAGTTTTTGAATTTATCAAATACATGATTTTGCTCAGTAAGGCTCATTGTGGCTAAATTACGATTTCGAGCAATAAATTTACACATAATCAGTTACTTTATTGATAACAGCAGATAAAAGGAGATGCACCTTTGTGAACTATTAAACTTGGCGGAAACTGCAGCATAAACAAAAATTGTCATTCCACATGCAGTGCTGAGTTTGCACGCATTGCAACAGACAATTTGGCTGCTCGGCGTAAAGTGGTTACATCTTAAAAGAGTTGCTTTTCACAGAATACCTAGATACAAAGCATCGCGACAACATGACCCCATGTTAAGCGCAACGTGTACACACGTGTGCGACACTGCGCTACCCTCTAGAAGCATGCCAATAAAGCAAATTTCTAGAGTCCACACAATGCTGATGCTTTTTCAAAAAATACAAGGTCAGAGGATATTCTCAAAAGCAATCGCATGCGAATATAAACATGGTCTGCAAGGCTGCAAAGATGCAGCGGCACGGCCTCTTAAGCGTATTAATGCAATGTAGATGTAAGCTTAGAGAAAAGTAATGCACAAGTAATCTCAGACGTATGTGCGATGCATCAATTACTTTCTTAACGACGTATTTCGTAACTGTGATCAATTACGTTTAAAGAAGTGGCGATTGTAATTGTGTTGTTTTCTGAAGCACCCGCCACTCAAAAACACCCGAATAGATCCGATAACTGAAATAAGCCCTCCGAGCTTAAGAAAATGAATTTTGTTTTTGATCCAAGGTCGCACTAGGGACGGGAAGGGGGGGGGGGGTGAAGAATTGATACGTCAGGTCAGTGACCGCGCGCGCTTCCTTTTTTGCGTCCCGTTCTCACAATCATCAAGGCGTGAAACAAAACCAACAACGACAACACACAAAAAAAACACCCAGCCCTCACCCTTCATGACGTGGAGCAGCCGGGCGCAGATCTCCCGGATCTCATCTTCATCTTTGGTGTCGCCGGCAATCTGCAGCAACATCTCTCCGACGGCATCATAAACCTCTTCGCAGGTTGAGAAGTCTTCCTTGCCGCCGTCCAAGACGCCTGCACGCGCAAAAAGCGAAATCCCCGGACTTAGCACTATCGACGCAGTTTCTTTGTGCCACGCGCTTTTGTAGTTTAACGCGTTCGCGAGGAGTGAGACTAGCGAGAGCGATAAACGGTTGACAGCTACGGCAAAGGCGAAACTAGCGAGCGGGGCTCGCGAACAGGCTCGGACTACTGAACGCCTAAAACGACTGCCGATGCATTTAACGTGGCTAATAACGGGCCAGAGATGCGTTTACGATTCCAGAACGGCGAATTACGATCGCGCTCTTCCCAAGGCCAAGTATGCCTAATAATTCTAAGCTGGAACGACGCGGCCTGGACTCGACTTATGAATGGGTCGGCCGATACGCCGACCGACGTTAACTTGGTAATGACCGTGTCGACGCGGTTAGTGAAGTTTGTAGTGCACGAGCGACTCCGGGAGCGTTTCTGGATTGAAACAGTTCACGTACCTTCGAGGTAGTCGAATAGATCTTCGTCAATATCGGGGAAAGCATCGCTTAGCACGTCTTCGACAGCTTCCATCTTGACAAAAAAATGATGGGTGGGTAGGTTGCCAACATAAATACACGATGTCTCTAACGCTAGTGCACTTAGATAAAAAGTGCAAAAACCTAAATGCTGCATGCAAACTTTGAACCTGGTATACGTTAATAAGTACCAAACTTGTCAAAGTTACATAGTTTATTTGTTAGTTAAGAAAAAACTAAACACATTTCACTTTCACATTAAGTTGGCCAGTTTTGATTGGTGCTGCTCTGAACGCCGATGCAACTTTGGTCAAAAAAATAGTTCTCTCTTTAATCTTTAAGTAAACCTTATAAATCTATTCAAGAACAATATTTTTTAATTAGGACATTTTGACAAAAATAAATGTATTGATAATATAGGTGAGCTTGAGGTAATTTTGCTATATAACTTTTCTTGCGCGGATGAATACACTGCCACGCTTTTACACGTGGAATCGTTTGCTTCCGTGGCTACTTGCCGGCGTCAACAAATCATGGCTGTGAAACTGCACTTAGTTTCTTGTTTGTTCGCGTTTTCTGTGTTATTACCGTACGTACGGGGTGGTGGCGAAACGCTAGTTCTATTAGACAACCTCGCCATCAAAGAGACGCACTCGATATTCTTCAAATCCTTGCAAGGTAAGAAGTTGCCCCACCGCCGTGTCCAAAACCACTCTTGAAGAGAGGACTTGTTGACGTGAACACCCACGAAATAACCGAAGAAACGTTGTAATCGTTCTTGAATCGTGTCTTTTCATGGCGCAGATCGAGGCTTTAAACTTACCTTCAAGTCCGCCGACGACCCGTCTTTATCGCTGAAGAAGTATGGAGAATATCTCTACAAGCACTTGATTCTCTTCTCCCCTTCGGTAGAAGGTAGGCGAACGCCGGTAGATCACTTTGTGCGGCAACCGTACCTCGTAGTGCTTACTTCGGTGCACTTGCTCGTTTTATTGCCCAGAATTTGGAGGCACCATCAACGTCCAAGCACTAACCGAGTTTGTTGACGATGGAGGCAACATTTTGGCTGCTGCTAGTTCCAGTGTCGGTACGTTGGTTATCACTGTACTTGTTGGCAAATCATAAACTGACGTAGATACCCATTTTTTTTTACTGTTACTCCCGTTAGGCGACGTCATTCGTGAACTGGCCAATGAGTGCGGCTTCGAAATTGACGAGGAGGGTAGCTACGTGATTGACCATCTCAACTACGACGTGTCTGATGAAGGAAAGGTAAGGTAACACCGATATAGTTTCATTTATATTGCTGATTATGTTGATTCCTGCGTAACCACTAAAGTGCCAAAAGCATCGGCTAAACGGTTGCGTTGCCTTTTAACGTTCAAGATGCATGCTAATCTAAGCAGTAAATCATAGAACATCGTGGGGAGACATCAGGAAATGCATAGTGCAATACTTAGGTTACTACCGGCTGTTCTTATTGAGTAGAGTTTGCAAATCGCACCAAAACATTCTCGTCCTGTGCAACATTCGCAGCATACGACGATTGTCGCGGACCCCGAAAACCTGCTGGATGCACCCACGGTCATCGGCAGCAAGAACATTCCGCCCCTGCTTTTCAAGGGTGCAGGGTGTGTGTTGAAGCATTCACCGATTATTCTGTTATGCAATACGTGGTTTCTTAAGCACCTTTGATCACGTGATTGAACATTTGCCTTATGCAGTATCATATCGGACCAGGAGAACCCCCTCGTCCTGGAGGTGTTGACTGCATCGTCGACAGCCTACAGCAGCAACCCAGACAACAAGATCACTGAGGTAGGCGCGTACACAACATGACTGTGCTCTGTAGTTAAAGGCATCAGACAGTCGTTAATGTAGTCTGTCGTTGCAGTATCCTCACGCTGTTGGCAAGAACACGCTGCTCATCTCGGCGCTGCAAGCAAGGAACAATGCCCGTGTGGTGTTCTCCGGATCCATGGACTTTTTCAGTGACAAGTACTTCTCGTCCCCTGTCCAAAAAGCCACTCCGGGCTCTAAGAAGTATGTCGGAGACGTGTCCTCTATTTAGGAACTTACTTTAGGAACTTACTGAATTTAGGGCTTACTGAAGTTCTGTGTGAAGCAATAGAAGCTGCGCAAACTAACATTTTGTGTTTCTCGCTGTTCTGTTTACAGCCTCTGAACTGTGGCTCAGATTTGCCTATGGCATGAGCTTTTCCAAAAGTCTAAAACAAATTAGTATGCTGTTGTCATTTCTGATGATTGGAGGTTCAGGCTAATTGTGATTTAATTGCGTGTGCCCAGCAAACATTGTTATGTATGACTGTATGTATGTGAAAAAAACCTGACAGAGGGATTCTTTCTAAAGCACGAATTTTTCAGCTCGTAACAAGCAACTTGGCACACCTATTGTATCTCTTCATGTGTATTTCCTGTGATATCTGTAAGTTGAACAACATGGATATGCAAGTACCAAAGGGTTATTGGTAAAATTTTGATATCTGCTGAAGGAAATATTCCGGCTAAATGCTGAACAATGCTAGTTTAGTGACGTGTTGGACTTTGAATTGCGCAGGCACGCAATCTCCGGCAACCAGGCTTTGGCCGTCGCCCTGTCGCAGTGGGTCTTCAAGGAGAAGGGTGTGCTCAGGGCACAGAACATCAAGCACTACAAGAAGGGAGAGAAGAATGCACCGGACGCATACACAGTCATGGACGATGTTGTGAGTAGCCTTTGCTGTAGTGTATCTGGCAGCTTTCAGGTTTGTATTATTATTTGGGGGGCTATTCTGGACACTGCCAAATTTCATATACTATGGTCATATTTTGTAGTGGCTTAATTTTAAGCCAATTGGAGAGGCCATAGCAGCTTTCTGGGCCAATCGTAATTCCCAAATAGCAGAATCTGACAACATGGTGGGATTCGGCACTAACCAGAATGGCACCCCAGGGCAACAGGCTCTCTCGTTTTGTTTTTTTTTTTTTGTTAGTTGGTGCCATTTTTGTCACCACTGCTATAGTTACGTTAGCGCGCTTTGCTAGGCTTCGGTATCGTATGATTGGTTCTCGATTGTCTAATTTTGGACTGACATAGTGTGCCGATGCCAGAATGGAAGGTTTTAGGATTGACTGTCAATACCTTTCTCTGATAGCCTGCCATTTTTGTTTTCTTTTTCATTTTAGCATGTTCCCACCTTGGCTTCAGTTCTCGATTTTCACAGGTTCATCATACGACATGTAACGCAATCCTTGCATTGTTTCTCATCAGGTGTACAGCATTGAGATCGAGATCCTGAAGGGTGACAAGTGGGTGCCCTTTGAGGCCAATGACCTGCAACTCGAGTTTGTTCGCATTGATCCATTTGTGCGAACCAAGCTTCATAAAAAGGGTAAGGAGCGCAGACTTGTTGTCAGTCTACTCTGTTGACAGATAAAGTAATGAACACAATACTTGAACTATAAAAATGCCTGGGGCTTTCTGAGTGCCTAGAACTTTTTACCGACTGTCGGCTAATTTAAATGAACGCTACATGTGTCAAGGCCGTTATGCCTACTGGAGGATGAAGATATATATATCAGTGGTATCTTATTGAACTAACAGTCAACCCGGCATGGTGAATCACATTGCTAAGATCTAAGCTACCTTAACCTTTCTTCTAAGTACAGCCAGAAATAAATGAAGGTACCGAGGTTGGCGAGGTCATGAGCACACACTGTCTTGTTTTGACTTCGGCTGCAATGATGTCTATCTTTTAGTAACCAATTGTCGTTCTTCTCGATTGTTCTCACACTGCATTAGTTGCTTTTGTGTACTTACTGTCAATCGTACATAACTTATACGTGCCCTCACCCAATTAGCTAACGGGATTCCCTTTCTTCTTGCCCTCTTAGGCCAGAAATACGAGGCCCAGTTCAAGGTACCTGACGTCTACGGAGTTTACCAGTTTAAGGTAGACTACAACCGCATCGGCTACACGCATTTGTACACATCCACTCAGGTAAAATATCAGATGCCAACATTTTCTTCTGCTCTCTATTTTTTATCTTGTGACTGTCGACAATGCAAGCTACACGTGTCTTTTCAAGTGAACTATTCTAACTTGATGTCTCATAAAAAAAAGGTACTGGATCCCTTCCAGTTCTTTCAGTCAAGTTAACTATTGATTGTGCAATATTTTGTATTAACTGGTGTGCAATCACATCTTATGTGACAATGTGTGTGAAGTGCAGGTGCATAAATCATTCCATCATCATGGGACTGGCAGATTCGGCAGGGCAAGCTGGTGTCTAGATAGTCTTGCTTAGGTACTCGATAATCTTATGTAAACGGAGCGTTAGTTGCATTACGTGCCTTCGGCTATTACTACTGATTGGAAGTGAAAATGCCATTTCAAGCTAAAATTTTACAACTGGAGCTCTCAACAAGTACTGGGTGGAGATCTATTTCTGAGGCAATTGTTTATCTTGCAAGAGCAAACATTGCTCTTAAAGTTTCACCGAAGGCTGCTGTTGATGTACATCAATCAGTTAAATACTGATATCGCATGAGCACTTTTGATTTTAATAAGGGCTGATTTGGACTGGGTTTGTTGATTGTGATTAACAGTCATCAATGCTATGCAATGTAAGCTCACCTGGATCGAGTTTGGTGCAGGCGTTAATAAAGAGTGGAGCGCAATGGTTTTGATCCTGTTTGGGCCTGGTCGTTATTGAAAGTTACGATGCAGCAGCACTTGATCCGAGATCAAGACTATCAGGATCGTTACCAATAGACCTTTTCCGAGTAGGTAGTCTGCACATGCGAGCCGGCCTCCAGAAGGCACCGCCACGATTTTCGGTGGCCAAAACCTGACGGCATGTGCGGACCAAGCGACACCAAGAGATGTGGACCAAGAGATGTGGGACAACGTTCGACGTTGTCCCACATCTGGATTTAGTCAAAAAACTATCGGCTTTTGGTATTGATATCAAAATAATATCCTGGATCAACAGCTTCTTAACTAAACGGAAACAAAGCGTTAAAATTGACAATCAGCTATCAGAACCACTTGATGTTTATTCTGGTGTACCTCAGGGATCGGTTCTTGCACCTCTGCTGTTTTTAATGTTTATTAACGACATCCACTTTTCCGTTGAGAACCCTATTCAAATGCGTCTGTTTGCCGACGACTGTGTCGTGTACACAGTAGTGCGCAATTCAGACGACCAAACTAAACTTAACAATTCACTTCAGGCAATTTATTCCTGGTGCAATACTTGGGGCATGAAACTAAACACATCAAAAACGCATTGCATTTCTTTTACAAATAAGAAAACCCCCCTTAACTATACATATAGGATTGGAAACTCAATTATCGAAAAATGCAATCAAGTAAAATACCTAGGCATTACACTCACGCCGAACCTTAACTGGGAACCACACATTTTGGCCATGTGTCAGAAAGCGGAAAAGAAGTTATCTTTCTTGAGAAGAAAACTGCGCAATGCACCACCACATATTAAAATAAATGCCTACAAAACACTAATTAGACCATGTTTAGAGTACGCCGATCTCATCTGGAGTCCACATCAAAAGTACCTGATTAGTAAAATAGAACGAATACAAAAATTGGCAGTAAGGTTCGTATATTCAGAATTCGCGAGGCAGTCCAGTACCGCAGATTTACTCGCAAGGGCAAACTTAAAACAACTTTTTCAACGCAGAATAATGTCACGATTAAAATTCCTTTACCAATTATATCATGGTCATTTCCACATATCACGCTCTCATTACCTGCAAGATCCGCCTAAACAATCATTCCGACTAAATCATTCTAAAACAATACGCCAACCCTTAAGTCGTGTAAACGCTCACAAACATTCACTTTTTCCGTCGGCTATCTCCCTCTGGAACAGCCTACCCAATGACATTGTTTGTTGTAGTACGATTGACTCTTTCATCAACCGCATACAGTGTATTGAATTTGCACCATGATTTTTTTTGTTCATTTTTTTTTTCTCTGGCAATGTATGTATTTCGATGTATCTATGTACCCACTCCTGCTTGGGCCGTGAAGGGCCTGCAGTATATTCAAATAAAAAAAAAAAAAAAACTGGTTCCACAAACAGGCAAATGTTTGCCCCCAAAGAGAGGCGCGGACGCAAGTCTCTGAGATCGCCCACCGGCATGCGGTAGAGAATTGCGAAGTCTAAGAGCCGCCAGTTTTGATTTTGATTTCGGCGATCTACACTTGGGGGGCTGTTTGGACTAGGAAAAAGCCCACTGCGACAAAAAATGCCCTTATGTGGAGCTTGCAAATGCAGCAGCTAATGACTGGCTGTCATCTCGTTCCAGGTTTCTGTGAGGCCGCTACAGCACACGCAGTACGAGCGCTTTATCTCTTCTGCCTACCCATACTATCTGAGCGCCTTCTCCATGATGGTCGGAGTGTTCCTGCTCAGTTGCGTCTTCCTCCACCACAAAGACACGCCCAAAAGCAAGGCTGAGTGATGCAGTCGGCTGCCGCGACAGTCACCTCATCTGCGCGTCGATCCAGGTTTTGTTTCCACACCATTGTCTCATTACACAAGTCACCACGTGCGTCCTTGTTCTGATCCAGCGATAACACGCAAGCTGAGAAGAGCAAGCCTGGAAGCTTCGAATCCTGCCTAAAAATTGCAGAGTGTGAATGGTCATTGAAGACAGTGGGACATAACTTTTTTTTTTTCTGTTACGTTTTTTGGTTTTGTATTTGAATGTTGTGTTGAGTGTGAGGATTCAAAGACATTGTTCTGGGTTTCATGCTTTTTTTTTCTTCAAATAAAATGTAAAATAAAGAACCGTGGTGAGCTGTTTTTCTTCGTAAAGAGCTCAAAGCTGCAAATGAGCAGTGTGTTGGCGACGGCACGACCTTTTTTTTTTCTTGGAGTTTGGCTGTTGCCGCTCTTAATTAATGCGGGGTAGTTTCCTAACAGCGAAAAACAGGCGCTGATATAGAAATCGCTGCATGGTCACTGAATTCTAGCCAAGCTTGAATAGGACAAAAATGTAGTTTTTTTAAACATACCATATGATCCAATGTTTGCTACAAAAAATTATGCATCAGTTGCGTCAATAAACTATGGGTAGGGCATATTAACTGAAAGATTCAATCGGCAAAAAGGTGCGTTGTCCATCCTGTTCTTGTGTTTTTTATGTTCCTTTTATATTAGGTAACCGAATTTTCTATAGTATGATTTTACTATACATAGCTCTAATATTCCGCCTGAATGCTTTATCTTTACTTTTATGATGATGTACATGCTATGTTTTTTTCTAGTGCTTGCACAACACTGCAAACGTACCACTATGTAGATGTTCACTCAAATGCTCTAGAATCAAAACAAGTCATTTAATACAGTTTTGAATAACAGTGAAGTTTTAATAAAATGCAGGTTCTCTTGGGCAGGGCTGCTTCTTGTAACAAAAAAATGTCCAACTCTAATAAGCACGAATTTCGGCCGCATGTCTAGATGCTTGCAGTTCTTGCCAATGACTGTGCAATAATGATTTTAAATAGGGCTTAGGCCAGACCAGGACCGAGGCAGAACTAGAGTGGCGTTTCTGGATTTTTTTGGAACAACTGACGATTGGGCACAGCGTGGCTCCAATCAATATAGTTAAAACATGAACGTCCAAGTTTTCAAAAAGTAAAAACTCTGTGAGAAATCACTACATGCTTTCAATGGCCTCTGATAATATCCTAAAATGGATCAAGGTTGGGCCATGGTAGTCGGCATAGATAGCACCCACAACTTTTGATGCCACTGGCCTTGTCATCGGGTCAAGCTGAATTGGCAGTAGTCCATTAAACATTTCTCTGATGGATGTGACTTGCCTCCAGACTGAACAAAACATTTCTGTGGAGAGAAAATGCTTGAAGCAACAATGAAAAAGAAAAGTTGTGTCATTCTACTCCTCCATGTCAAATGGCTGCGAGCCGTCTATTCCTTCCAAGCTAGCAAAGTCTGAATCCTCCCGACCCATCTCCATACTCTGGGAAATGGAAGACAGTGTGTCCTCAAACGTGAGATCCTGCGTGTTTGACAATGACTCAAAGTCGCTGTCCTCAGAGTCGACTACATAGCCATGACTAGGCTTCGGCTGGGTTTCACGTGTGTTTTCTGGCACAGCTTGTGTGTTTTTGTCAGCTGACGTGCTGCCGCTTGCCTTTGACTGTGCTCCGCTGATGCGCCACGGAACAGCTTGGACATTACCCTCAGCGGCTTTGCCCGTACCAGTCTTGAGATGAGTCCCATTGTTGTCCGCCACTGCCCTGGCTTTTGATGCTGCCTCGATCACGTTGCTCGGACTAACGTTCCGGTTTGTCAGTGAAGCTGGCAGCTTTGTCTCTGCTGAGTTGCTCGGGTTTGCCCTTGGCTGAGTTCTGTTCAAAGGTGCGGCAGTTTTCGAAACTGAAGCTTCTGTTTTGGAGGTCACTTCTCTTGTTGGAACTTTGAAGGCACGCTTCTTTGCGAGGGGTGCTTTTGGCGGCATCATCTCGTTGTGTGGTGCTCTATTTTCCGTGGATGCAGTCTTCCCCTTCTTTGCCGAAGCCTCAGTTTGGGCCGTGGAAGATGGTGGCTTGTGATTCTTCTTGTTTGCGGCTGCAGCTGCACCCTTTACTTTGTTGGCTTTTTTGCACATGCCGGTTTCAGGACTGCCGCCGCTGTTGCTTTGGACTCCAGCTGCGGTGTCTTCACTGTTCCCAAACTTATCAAGCTCGCCCCTACTCATGCTGGGTGACTTGTAAGCAGGAGTGCTGGCTTTCGAGGAAGTTTCAGCGTCTGTAGCACCAAGTGAAACTTTGTTCGGCTGTTTGGCTCGACGACTTGACTGTAATCCCATTTCTGCTAGAACCGTCATGTGAACTTCCGTCTCGCTGTTGGCGGTCGGCATTGGCTGTTTAGCAAGCGCCGCTGCAGACACTGTCCCCAATTCGAGTTCTGTTTGCTGCAGCTGGCTCTTGCCATTTGAGCCACAGCCAGGTATCTCCACTTTAACGGGAAGCATATTTATTGGAGGCTCTAAATTTATGGGATCACACGGTAGCTGTAATTGGTAGCTGCGGCTCTGACCAGCCTTGTTCAGTGTGCCAAACATTCGATTGTAGTCAGTTTTATCATCAATATCAAGGAATTCAATCAGGGAACTGACGTCAAAGCATTCGTTCTGAGCCTCTATGCTTTCAAACGATGGAATAGTGAGGACAAGTCCTGCATCTGTAGAGTCCAGTGACGTGGGTTGTGATGCTTTGTGTTGGGTCATGAATATCTTATCATCACTAGCTAAGGGTTCATTCGGTGACTCCTGACCATCCAGCTCAGCTTGCGCGGTGGCGTTATCTACGAGAGTGCAAGTAGTCTCTGCGTCTGTTTGTAGATTCACATTGTCACTGTCTGCGACATTGGGTGGAGACACCTTGGAACTAACTACTGAACTCTGGCGTTTCTTTATGCGATTTTGAATGGTGGGTGTCTTGAACACAAAATCTGGTTCCTTGGTTGGCTGCAAGAAAGCTGTAGCTCCCTGTGAATCTGAGCTTTCGTTATCGCTTGATGATGTAAACACGGATTTCTCAGAAGGAGCCCCAGTGTCTCCTTTATCGGTTCTGCATTCTGATTGCATCTGGCACTCTGTCACGGCTGCATCACATACTATGTCTTTGGTATTGCTTGATGCAGTTATGGGTTTCGGATTTGAGGAGCCAGTAGTCGCGTTCTGGTTTGTGTTGGATTCTTTCTCACGAGTAAGCGCTTCTTTGGCTTCGTCAATCATTCTCTTGGTCAGAATTGCAGACAGCTTGCCCCTTGCTGGTTTCTTTAGACTACCCTTTGCGGATGCAGCCGGTTTTGCTGAGGCATTCTTGAGACCACCGGACTCTGTGTTGTCACGCTTGCGCTCCAATGCTGAAAGAACAATTTTGCATGTCACAATTTGCACATTACAGTCAATATCTATTTGCTTTAGGGGGAGACGAAAGAGAAATACCTAAATATCTCACAACTGATTATTTATTTTAAGCCTTTATTCAATAACTAATTACCAATTTAATAGATAAAATTTATGCTGAACGGGTGAAGTTCTTCTACTTCTTGTCAAAATATGCATGTGCTGGTATACACCAGTAAGCTGCAAAGGCGAAATGTAAAAACATTTGTGTATTAAGATTTGAAGGCACATTAAATAACCCAAGTTGATTAGAATTAGTATTCCAGAATTCTCAACTGCAGGGTGTCTAATGTGGTCGTACTTCCACAAATAGCCCTATAATTTTTTTTTATGGGGTTTTACAGGTCACATCACAAGTTTGAAAGTATTCCCTTGAGTTTGAGCTTTTGTATCATAGCAGTACTTAAAACCTGCCTTGTATGCCCAATTGCTCTAGATAGACATGTCACATCGCCCCAAATATGGTTGCTAAAGTTAATGTTGGCTCTGATGTAAGCATTAGAGTTCAATTCACACCAATATGATGTCAAATGAAGAAAGTGGAAACTGAAGAACGTGCGCCGCTTAGATATTAACTGTTGCATTCCAATCTGCAAACACAGTACACTCTGCCAAAATGTGTGTAGTAGTTCATCCCCAGTTGCATTTACTCGCAACTTGCTAGTACTGGAATATGCTGACTGTCAAGGTAACTACTATATAACTATTATTTGCATACAACTATTATTTGCTTATTTATTTCTCTAGCATTTGCTGCTACAGAATATTGTCACTAATTTTTTGGCTCATCACGTTTTTGTTGGTATTGATTGTGGTATTATACATGTAAGGGTAAATTAGTTAACCAGTGCACCTCTCGTTGATTCACTTATTTAGTAGTCCTTCTGAAATTCTACGACCAGCATGCCCTCATTATATTTATGCTATAACAACGATTCTTTCTTGCATCCACTAAACAAAGAATGTGGGGACATGCTTGTATTGAAGAGAACCAAGCTGTGTCAGCAGCGTTTCATGCTGTCTTTTTCTTTTTGCACTCCCACCTTTTTTCGAGCTTGCCTTTGGCTTCTTTTGGCTCAAATCTAAAGGCTGATCAGTTTCTGCATCAGCATTCTTGCGTGGCCTCCCTTTTGGTTGTTTCACAGCTGCGAAAGATTAGTGGCGAGTCACACAAGTAGCATGAAAGTATGGGCACGTATAAATAATTGTATGATGGACCCAAAGTGCGATTTCACAGTTTGATTTCACGGTATGAAGAAGGAGCTTGGCTCTGATAAGGTCATGCATTCAGCAAGTATTAGCGAGTTATGGCACATTGTGGCATATGTAAAAATTTTGTGACTTCATTTTCACCCCTCATCATGGCGAGGAAGTACAAGCAATTTTTTTTCTAGCAGCATGCATTCATTTTTACAACTTGACTATCAATTTCGTTAATCACTTGATTAGCTGTTTATGTTGTCATGTTAAGGCAGTGCTGTGGAGAATAGCCACATTCACTTGGACGTATCAATAGATTACCAATAATGTCGCACTATTTCATCATGCAAGGGCATTTCTCGCTTATCACGGCTTTTTTTGGCAAAACATACCAGTAAGAGTAGTCTCTTGCTCGTCTATTGCTCCGCTTTAGGGGAGATGCGGGTCGGAAAACGCAATTTTTTTTTCAAAATTGACCATTTTTTATTTTCGCTTGTTTTGATAAGATTAGTATCTCTATTGTTATGAAAAAAAAAATACAGATCGAGACTTGACTGGAATTGCTTCAAAATTGCATCTAAAGAGCACAAGGTGCCTGTTAAAAGGTCCAAAGTGTGCAGTCTTCGAGCATCTTGCCGCCGATAGTGCGCTGCCACTCGCCATTGTTGATCACATGAGTCGAAGATTCGTGTCTCACTTTTCAGATAACAACATTTTCCCTCGCTGATGCAGCGCAAGAAATAATAAAAACAGGCACGCTTCTGCGCGTTTTTCGAGCGCCGCGACTGGCTTATCACGTGGTACGGACCGGGGGACCGCCATTGGCCGCTGCGTGCCTGTATGTGCTGTGAAGCCTATTTGCGGGGTCCATGTCTTGTCGAGCAGCGCAGCTGAACAATGCTTTTTTCATGTAATTATCTCCGTTATGAATGAAAAAAGGAATTGCTCGCAAGTGAAAGCTATTGTGCGGCGTGCTCTGTAGGAATAGGCTACGAGCAGCTGATCGGATTTGCGGCAGTTAACTTGTTGGCTTGCAAAAGCCAATGCGTCAAAAGTTACTCATACCCGTCAGCCGGAAAGTTCGTGATGCGGCAACGGATGACGTCAGTGCCAATCTTGTGAGGTCGAAAGAGCTAGCAGTGAGAGAACTTAGCAGGGACGACATTGCCATTATGTACGACAGTATGTCGCACAAAGATGGCCGCAAAATGGCATGACACTGGACTGAGTTTGGATTTCGCATTCCTGTCGAACTTCTTCTTAGTTTGCAGTTGGCACAAGGCTCTGCCAGATGGAGCGGAAGTTTGGCAAGCATATCATGGCCCTGTCTGTGAGGAGTCGGCTCGAAGAAGACGAGAAAGACAAACTCATGGTGCTGACATATTTTAGTCGCAGTGGCCACTACAAGAAGGATTGTTCTTTTTTGTGTGCAAATTTCATCAGATTTAATGATATCTTTCATAAATAAAAACTCAATTTTAATTTTAAAACTCGTTTTTCTCAAAACACAAATTTTGCCATTTCTTTCAATGTGCCCCTCCTTCTTTTGGCATGTCTAGTGCTTGAATCTGCATGAAATTTAGCTCAATTTTTTTCCAAAGTATGACAAATGCAAGTATCTAGTTTAAATTCCAACATTTTATTGCATAATAAAAAATTGTATGTAGATCTTTACTGGGGTAGGTGAAATGTGGACTTTTTACATCTGTTACTTTTCATGTGCTTTCTAATAAGTTATTTGCATTCTACACTTTATTTGAAACAATATGAACTACGAATAGTGAAAAATTACAGAAGTTTAGGGATGAAAAGAGGGGGCAAAACAGTTAAGGTTTTCACTTCATCATGTTGCAGAGCTAAATGTGTGCAACTTGCAATAAAACTAATTATATATTTGAAATCAGCATAAAAAGTTCTACAAACAGCTCAAGTTTCATTGCTCCTGGGGTGAATATTAAAAAAAGTGTCTTCAAGTAGCATCTCCCCTTAATAGCATTAATCACTAGGCAGACAGCAAGTGTCAAGAAGATTGAACATGCAATTGTCAAGAGTAACTTTTCCCGTTACCTTGGTTTGCTTGTGAGGAAACCACATGTGCAGTGGCAATTGCCGACAACGGATCCACCTTCTGTGGTCTACCACATGGAGTTGTTTTTCCTGCATTGGTAAATGGAGATATTGACTGTTTCACGACCCTTTCTCAGTAGGAATGTCTTTGCTATCTCCTGGATGTTACAGAAAGTTTGTCAGCGCCATCTGATGCCACTGCAATGAATATGAAACTCTTGATACTTGTGGCGTCACGTAGTACGTGATCTCATCAAGAGATGACAGCTGACCAACATTTCTCGCATGCCACCTCACGGCATTAAGTCTACCAGAACGAGACCCTCGCTATGAATGAAGGAAAGTGTACAATTAAGGGCTCGTCCTGTTTGTTAGACACAATATTAGTGACAACTAACAAACAATAATGCCAGGGAAACTATAGAGGTTTTATATATCATTGTAATGTAAATGTGAAGAAAGAGAAGTGGTCGAAAAGAGCTCAGTGTTGAAGCATTGAACACGTTATTCGTGGGTCGAAGTTCCAGATCCTCCTGGTGGCAAGTTATCTTTTCGTCCACTTCTCTTTCTTGACATTTAAATTACGATTACTTATGATAACAACCCCTGTACATTCACTGGCATTACTGTCTGTTTCTTTTCACTAATATTGTGTCTAACAAACAAAACGAGCCCTTAAATTTGCACTTTCCTTCAATATACTTCACATTGTGTCTTGGGGGTGCCATGTCAAGACTATCACTGGCCTAAGGTGTAGACAATACTTAATTATTTCTCAAGCTTTGATTTTTCAAGTGCAGCATCTAAACAAAGCAGTTAAATCGAATATAGTAATGTAATTTGTGTACTGTAGTTCGTGTCTGTTCTTATAAAAAGTTTAGATTGTGTTATCTGCTAAATTAATATCTCTTTGAACAACAATATTTAAAGTAAAAACTAATTTAATGAAGAAGGTGCTGCAGTTGAAATTTTGAGAAAAGTTATTAATCTAGAAAGGTTTATCTCCTTCATGATTTTCACATTGTGTAGGTGGTCGACATTTCCGGAGCCCTCCACTACTGCGTCTCTCATAATCATATGGTGGTTTTGGGACGTTAAACCCCACATATCATCATTTTCACATTGTGTACGAGTTTGAACCTGAGATGCCTAGAGGGTTTTTCTGTGTTTTACTTACCCTGAAAGAGACGGATGTATGGATGTACGTTTTTGTTTACATAGCCTTCACTTTCACACACAGGGGCTGTTTCGTGTAAGCACGAAACGGTGCGAACAGAAAGTGCATATTGAAAACTTAAAAAAAAAGCTTGGCTTGTAGACAAGTCATCCCGGCTGCGGCGGCTGCATTTCCGATGGAGGCGGAAATGTTGTAGGCCCGTGTGCTCAGATTTGGATGCACATTAAAGAACCCCAGGTGGTCGAAATTCCCGGAGCCCTCCACTACGGCGTCTCTAATAATCATATGATGGTTTTGGGACGTTAAACCCCACATATCAATCATCATTGTAGACAAGTCATTGCGGTACCTATGGTAGACTCTCATTAAGTGGAACTTAATGGACCGGGAAAGTGTGTACCATTTAAAAAAAGTTCCGTTCACTGAGACATAAACTGGTGTGCAGAATACACGTGGAGTAGCACTGACAACTGGGCGACTTGGTATAAATGTACGGATTTAGAACGGCACAACAAAGCAGACGAAAAGACATGTGATCACACGTGCAATTGTGCGATCATTTGTCTCTTTGTCAGCTTTGTTGCGTCGTTCTGAATTTATGTGTCTGTGGAGACTACAAGTACGAAATCAGTCATATCAAAGGCAGTTTCATTCAAGCAGCAGTTCCGTTTATGCAGAGTCTACTGTAGATCAAAAGATTGTTGTTACGATGTAGTGCGGTGGATAAAAATTTCTTGGGGCTAAAATGGCAACTGAGCATGTGTGCATTCAGAGTAGTTCATTGCAAAAGTTGGTATTTTCAAGGGGAGGGCCTGTGGAAAAAAATTGCCCGCAGCTTCCCTCGGGGGAACACTGAGGAGGATGCGGAGCATATAATTGGTTAACGGGGTGTTAAAGTGCGACTTACTTGGGTCGATGGCTAAATTGGTTAACGTGGTTGTGAAATGGGGTGTTAAATTGCGACTTACTTGGGTCGATGGCTAAATTGGTTAACGTGGTTGTAGGAGGGGGTGTTAAATGAGTGAACACGTACACACGTATGCGAAAGGACGGCGCTGGTCGAAGGGACGTCGATCATTGTGTTTGTGGATTCGTTGGAATTCATTTCACCGCGACCTTAGACGTCGACGCGCCGTACAAACCAACCGACGAGCGGCAACTGAGCGAGCGAGCGCCGACCTTGAGTATATATACAGCGCGACGGCGCATGCACTGTCAGCTGTTGAATGTTCTCGAAGGAGAAGCGCGCGCGCGGCACAGATGGCGACGGCGCATGCGCTGTCAGCTGTCGAATGTTCTCGAAGGAGAAGCGCGCGCGGCACAGATGGTGGGCGACGGCGCATGCGCGCGCGTCAGCTGTCGAATGTTCGAGAAGCGGTGCGGACGGCGCGGACGGCGCACTACAAGGCGCGAGTATAAGATGCTTCCACATCTAAAAAATTACCAAGAACCTGATAGTAGGGAACCACTTCTATTTATTCATGCACAACAGCCTAGCAAGGTGACATGTTTTACTATGTCACTACTGTATATAAAGTATACACGTATATTCTATTTTTTTTAGTGAACCAAGGCAGTGCCTCTCACCTTTTTTGGTGGTTTCTTTCGGTTGCTTCAAAGGTGGTTGTTCAGCCTGTGCATTTTCTTTGCAGTTAGTGTGAAACTGTGCCAATGGGCGTTTCGTTCCTGCAAGATATTTGCGTCTTCTTTTTCTCTGCTTTGCCAAGTGTTGCTTTCATGCATTTTGTGCTTGCCGAGTTGGTAAATCAAGCTTTTCTGAAGTTCACTATAGTCCTGTCGTAGCAGTTCTTGACATGCCATACTATACATACCGTACACTGTTCCTATACCTCAAAATCTGGAGTTAAGCAGGGTAAACCTAAAGTGTAGCCTATATCACCATTACTGATGTATGAAAGAGCTTTCAGTCATGAATAGTTGAATGAAATGACCACTTATTAATTAGTTACTATGTCTAACTAAGTTGTAACTACTATAACATTAAAAAAGAAAATTGACAATCACCCATTTGAAGCATGAAACCACAATGAAATATTACAAAGAAAGCCTCCTAGTAGTTGTCGAAAAACTCGTCCAGGTGCAGGTATCGAACTGAAGACCAACGCTGTCAATTTCCTTCTCTTACCCCTTCCACAACATTGTGGGATTCCCGAAAATTGATTTGCAAGAATAACTTTCCATCAGTGTTTCTGTACGAATACAAAAGCACCCATGTGCTTAGATATAGGTGCCTGTCAGAGAATCTCAGACGACAGTTAAAATTGATTTGATGTTCCACATTAAGGCACACCTCTTTATCACGTAGTTTTCATATATAATACATCATAAATCAGATCTAATATTTTTTATATCCCTTCTGCCTTGCATTCAGGCCAATTCCATACTGTCATCACACCTTCTAGTCTTCTGCTAACCCCACAACCCTGTTCTTAACTCATTAGCACTGGTTATCTGGTCTGCAGTCCCAGGACCTGCATATGCCACTTATCTCATCTATAACACCCTGTACACACGTTTCGTCTACTTCACATGCTTATTTTTGTCTCATTGTTTTTCTTTCCATGGCTTGCTGCATGCTCCAGCTAACATTACGCTAAGCACTGCATCATCAGTTTTGTATGCTCGAGACATACCTTGTCTTGG
The DNA here is from genome assembly GCA_013436015.1 of Rhipicephalus annulatus. Taxonomy (NCBI): domain Eukaryota; kingdom Metazoa; phylum Arthropoda; class Arachnida; order Ixodida; family Ixodidae; genus Rhipicephalus; species Rhipicephalus annulatus. Next base: position 244,231 of record WOVY01010326.1, read on the forward strand.
CTTTGCAAGTTCTGCGTCTTTGCTGGGCTGTGCAACCGGCAGGGGTTTCTTGCGTGGTCTCCCGCGGGGGCGCCTCTCTGCAAAAGCGCGTGCCGGGAAATGACTTCAGCACTTTTGGTTGTCTTTACGAAGCATCGCCCTCATACGACCGTTATTGTAGTAAACTTATTTTTTAGCACTCTGCTCATACAGTCAGTACAAAATGATCACCTTGAAGGTAGAAGGCGGGGTTTATGTTGTTGCCCAATAAATTCAATTCTTGGTTATCAGAAAGCTCTGCAAAACAACTGTTGATATAAATCGAACCTTTGGGAGCTTGGACCAAGTCCTTTCGTGTGCCTCGATATTTGTTCAGGAAGCAGTAGCTCTTGATGCGTTCCTGTGTGGACAATAGCAATGCATATTTTTCATTTAAGCAATAATATGAAAGACTTTTTGGCTTATGATGCATGCTACTTCATCGCAGTCCTAATCAAAAAGCAAACTTCAATGCTGTTTGCAAATATTTCTAGTAAGCAATGAACAATGCTGGCTTTTTTTTTTGTAGGCACACGTTTTACTTTACTGTATAGCAGCATATTGGCAGGCTAGAATTCATCGACATTTCGAAGCGTGCATCTCCATTGATAAGCGATTTTGCTACTTATGCTTCGAGTGGGTGACACTTGTGCTTCTAGATGCTGCTGCAGATAAAACTAGTGGCAAGTCTGAAGTGCAGTCATGAATGGCTGATGCCATAAATGTGTCATAAATGATCTTACCGACACTGGCATCTTGAGCGCTACTTCAGCAGTCGCTGTGGCAGCATCAAACATCTTTCTGTAGAAGCCAGGAATCTGATGGAAAGCAAGTAGGTTGCTATTTCAAAATTATTGATTACTGATAACACGATTTTTTCAATGTGATAAATGGCCTGGCCAAATTCAGATCGCATTTCTAAGACTTCAGTTTTATTTTTATTTTTAATTTTGTCTTTACTTTTTTTTAAAATCATGACAGGCACAGTCAGATTTCAAGCAGGCTGACAGGACAGCAACAACATGCATGTATGCAGGTTACAAAGAACAGTGGCACTTGTGCACCACACTTTTTCAGAAAACTAGCACAATAACATTGCATCACAAACATAGTTTCATTCAGCGAATGAAACTATGTCATCGGTGCTGTTGCATACAGATGAAAGTGGCATAGAAAATGCAAGATCGCTGGCTGACAAAAATCAACAGAGTTGTGCAACCTAAATGGATGTTTAAAAAAAAAAGAAACCATAATGATTTTGGATGCACAGGCACTCAGCAAGGTGAAGAGTGAGTTGTTATTTAAAAGATAGCACTGTTCACTGTCATAGCTTGATGCCATCAGAGTGCTGGAGTCACTAAATGCTGCAGATTTTTCGTTTGTATTCTTGCAAGTGATAAGCTTGCTGCATTCAGTGCAAATTGGCAAAGTTGCGGTTGGGGTACGATGTCGCTTGCCTTGTTCCCTGCAGGTCCATTATGGTGTTTTGCCTGCCGAAAAGGCATGCAGAGCGCATCTCGAACCCATGCCCGCGTTACATTCTGGTCCAGGAAGGTCACGTGATAGCTTGTCTGCAACAGATTGGAAGGAAGAGGTTGGCGAAGCAGCTGTGACTCATTTAGGGGACAGTTATATTTATATACATTTATACAGCCTGTAACTTTGTGGACAATGAGATATATACAGTTTTTGTCGAAACAAGCGAGATTCACGATTTCTTGACTGCAGCTTATTCAATTAAAACCCAGATGCCCAACAATTACTTACTGTGGTGACTTAGACGCAGTGGTGTTTCAAAAACAAGTACGAAGTCACAGGTTTGGCTCTCATCTACTGCAGCTGCAATTTTGTGCATACTATGAAGAGACACTAAAGAAATAAAAATTTTTTAGTTATAGTTAGTAAATTACCTTTTTAGAATATCGAAAGCACAACTCCCACGGTGAAAAGGTGCTCTATCAGTGAAAAAACATCCGGAACGGAAATGCAGGAGGCAGCACCACACTAATGTTCAACACACCATTTTGCCGTGATTTCATAGGTTTTGGTGGTGTCTATTAGGTCCTGCATAGTTTCTAATTGGCAAAACAAAGTAGATTGTGCTCTGGGCAAGCTAGAGATTCAATGTACTAAGTTTTAGAAAGTTTTATTGAGCCAATGTGGCCGAAATATTAAACAAACACTTTGAAATCCTTGACACCATGCTGACATTTATATGCCGGGACTTTGGCAGGAAATTTAGGAATGTGAAACCTTTCTCTTTCATGAATAAACCTATGATGGTGAAAGTAATGACAGTAGATTTTTCAAACAATAATTTATCTGTCTAATATAATTCACTTTCCCTTAATGGCTGCCTCTTGTTTTGGTGATAGGATCAGAGATCAAAGTGGTGTTTAGTTCAGTTTTTTTTTTTGCCATATAAACTTCACCAATAATTCCTCCTCCCTCTGCATGCGCTCTTCGTAAACTGGATGCACTAAGTTCAAAGTGACAAGTTCAATAGAACAGTTATGCAGTTTGTTTGCTAACATACTCCAAAATGGAAACTATCGTGACTATGCAGATAAGTAGTTCTTTCCTTTCAGATGCCACTTTTTTGTCCTTGCAGTTATTGACAAATTTCAGTTTACGTGTAAAACGTTATTGTGTACAGAAACAAGAGGCAGCTCCACGGCTATTAACCCTGATGAAGTATATAGCACGGGCACCCAGCGATATAGCACGGGCACCCAGAGTTCCTACTACTCCATTTATCAAAGTGTCGATGACGCCAATGTTTGCGGGAAGCATGCAGGCTTTCCACGGCTCAGGTCTATGTGCCGCGGCGTCGACGTCCGCACTCACACTGAGCATGCACAACTCTCCTGCTTCCCTCTCTCAAACAGCTGCGTGTTACTCTCTCCACTTCTCTCCTACCACCTGCTTGCGCTTCTCCTGGGTTCTCCCTCAGTATGCTCTCATGACGCATGCTCTACTTTCCTCCTTTAGTCTCCTCTCCTTCAAGTGTGAATATAAAGTGAATGCACTTGTGGCGCCATCTACCTCCTCTCCTATGCTCTGCTTCTCTCTCGCCTTGCAGCCCCGACACAGGTGGCGTCTGCTAGTCTACGCTCACTCCCCCTCTCTCTCTCCTCTAGGCATCACTCCCAACAGTGTGTACAACTCCAATGCGCATGTGCACCCCCTCCGCTCCTGCGCTCCCTCTAACTTTCGCCTCAAAACGCCAACGCAGGCAGCGTCTGCTAGCGAGTTTCTCGATTAAAGCTGGTGGGAGATTTACCCTGTTTGGTGTTGAACAACAACAACAAAAAAATTGGTAGCGTGCACTAAAAGCGAACTGCGAGTCTCTGTGTCCGATCGGAGTCTTCTGTCTCTCAGTGCCCATTAGCAGCAATTGGCATGTTCCGGTAAAAAAACACCGGTCTGTCACTGCGTGCTTTGCCCATCCTCAGTTTTCTCTCTCGTGCAACGCCGTGGTGAGTGACAGCGTCAACGCGACAGCAAGTGTAACCGTTAGCGCCCGCTGCTTTACATCTACAGGTTTTCTTTTTAGTGGAAGATAATGTACTTTTTTTTTGCTGTGCTTTAATGACTCGCTGCTTGGTATAGAAGTTGAGATATGCGTCTTCTGTTCCATCAAGTTGTTTACCCCATCAGATTTAGTGCTGCAGTGTCGGCGAAACACAGGTAGAAGGGCAACGTTTGCTTGTCGAGGTGATGGTGCCCTCTTTTGCACGCACCTAAGTGAGTTGCAGGCTTCCAAAAGCTTTTTAGCATTCCTTAGTTAATTATTTCAATTACTTCTTGGTTATTTCTGGTAATAATATTACTTCAAACCTTGTATCTTCATCTTGACTAGACTTTGAGCATTGCTAGCATTGTTATGGCATGTACTGAGCGCCTTACTTTGAGTGGGATCACAAAAAATTAGATGCATTGATGAACGACCAGACAGGCCCCTAAAAGTGTGTTACAACAGTACATGTGTGTGTACATGAATAAAGTCACAGCTATCGTATAACTAAAAGGGGACCTTCTTTTGGAAGACATGTATTTGTACAAAAAAGCCTTGATTGAATTTTGCACCGTAGCCATACTTACTAATTAGGAAGAATAATACAAAAAAATATTAGGGCAATGGCATAATCACTCATATCGAACGTGGGACCTCTGCATCGTGAATGCGAGGCGTTAACCACTGATCCACCAGGAGCAACCAGCCACCAGGGACTGAGTTGACTGGCGGAACATGGGAGAGGCCTTTGTCCTGCAGTGGACGTAGTCAGGCTGATGAAGATGATGATAATCATTTATAGTATATAAGGCACAATGTATTGAACTGAAAAGATGTCAGGTGCACTATTTGCATGAAAAAAATTAAGTGAGAAAAATGAACAAAAATAAATGTTTCATTTCATAAATGGACACACTGTTCCCTAGTAAGGAAGGAAATAACACTTCTTCAATGTTGTCTAATAGACAAGGTGGATTGACATCTAGAGAGAGGCTGTTTTGAAAAGATAAGGCTGTGATGTATTTATCTTGTTGTCTTTAACTTGTATGTACTAAGAAAATGTTCCAAGCAGGTAATCTTGTCTGTAGAGTAGCCCTAGAAAATGCATCTGGAGCTTGAAATTGCATAGTTTGTTTGCAGCTAGCTTATTGTTGGTGTACTACAGTTGTTTTCTAATATGAATGTCACTGTACAGTCGTCAGCAAGCTTAACACGAACACTTTGATGCGTGGCCTCGATTAGCTTGATTGATGCCAGCCGCGAAGTGGTGGGCGCTTTTGCCGACATAATACCTCGGTAGGCTTGAATAGTATGTCGCCATGTATGGTTACCATCTTGGAAACAGAACCCAAACGCACGTGGCGACAGCGCCTATCAAACTGCTGCAAAACACGTGGTGATGCGTTCGTGTTAAAGGTGCTGATGTTTGTAGAGTCAAGATCTCACATTTTTAAGTATATAATTTAGAAGCCAAAGTCGTGTCCTCACCGGTAAGCCATGGTTGTGTTCCCTCCATTCGTAAACTCCCAAGTCTGGGTCATCGTCAACCATGGCAGGCCACCTAGTGATGATGATGTAAAGGAAGTCGATTACGCTCCACATAATTAAAGAGACAGAGGAGAGAAGGTCCATGCTGGTGTAGATTACCCTTTCACAACGCCACAAGCCCCACTATTACTGCATGAAGATTCTTTACAAGACAGAAAACATACATAAATAAAACATAAGTGGCACTGCCTTGAGGTTTGTGCATCAACTTGTTTTAGGTAATGCATAGTCTGCAGTACCTAAAGGGTACCAGAAAGGTGTTTCTCTCAAAGCAGTCTTTGTTTTGGTCTCTTAAGGGTGACGAAGTTCATCTTCTCCGTTACTTGAAAGAAACTCATCACTTTACAACATAAACAACTTTTTTGCCTGTGCCTTCTCTCTCCAATCTGTTAGTTGACTTCGCATGATCGCTATGAAAAAAGTGTTAGTGGATTATCTGCAGCATCAGATTAAAAAACACAAATAATAAAAATTATCTTGCTAATGTCAGGAATTGCAAATTATCCTTTGACAATACAACAAAAGCTACTCTCGCCACGGAAAGATGGTTCAGGAGGCAGAAAACGATCATGCCTCGTCGACATCATCTTGTTCCGCCACTGTCAATCATTTCAACTCTCGGTGCATCTCTTAGTGCATGTCTTGGTGCACCTCTAATAGCCCATCATCTTCACTGATGCATGCCTTTCAGCTTTGTTTATTAAGAAATCCTGAATACTGGAAAACTCGCAGTTTATTAAACACTTGTGGCCTTTGAAAACAGTTAATGAATCTGTCTTTAAGGGCACCAGTAGGATGACCAACAGTGGTCTATATCCCCTTGAGCCACACCACCCACTTATGTTGCGCACCTTGCTTTTGCCAGTTCCTCTGACTAGTCGAAAACAAAGGGCAAGATACATTGCGCATAGTATCAATTGAACCTGCTGTATAGTTTACGTCTTGACTTAACCCAAATGTGCTACGTATGACTGCATCCAATCTTTTTGGGGAACTGGTCACTCAATGTGCCATTTTCCAGGGCCAACTTCATAAGTATTATTTTTATTTACTCAAAATGAACACAGCCAAAAACTAATGGGTGTGCATTTTGAGCCTGAAGTTCTCTCCTTTTTGTGTAAAAAATGAACTTGACAGGCTGCAGAATAATTAAAATTTTAAATATATGGTAAATAAAATTAATTAACAAAGCTTACAAAAACATATTACTCAGTTTTTTTGAGCCTCAGAACTATGTTGTACGAAATTTAGACTTTTTTTAGACTGCGCATCATCATGGGATATACCTATACAGGCTATGAGTGTAATAGTTATATTGCTTTATAGCCCATAAAGTATATCAGTTCGATTACTGTATAGGTATGTCTGGCTGCAGTCTAGTGAGCCACTACAGGCTATCAGGTCTCTCGCATGATAGAAAAGACCAATACAAGCTTTACTGGCATAGCAGGTCTAATGTTCTGTGATCCTGCACAAAGCGATAAAAAGCATTAAAATATAGTTGATCTCGAAACTATTGAATCTGGAGGGGATCACCAAAAAGTTCTGAATATGGGTAATTCGATATTTAAAATATTTCAAAGTAACTTTATAACTGTTTATTATATGCAATGGTTTGTTGTATTTAATATATATAATTTCTATAGAATTTCTGATGAAGTGGTTCTAGCTTACTGAACCCTGCTTTGTTGCACAACAATCTTACCATGGGTAGGTGGCCACTTTGGCCCAAACTATTGAACCAACAAAGAACTTCGTTTCCAGCAAGTCGTCTTCAGGTAGACTGTCTTCCTCTGCTTCACAGCTGTTATGGTTCAAATCTGCAAAAAATACATTCAAAGGTACAGTGTGATACAGAGAGCCACATAGAAGAGCCTCTGCATCTTATTGTGGTCTTCCACATACTGGTACCATCACACCGGTAAGAGCTTATGTGAATGCAAGAATTAGTATTCTTTAACTCTATGTAGTTGATCTCTCCGTTCCATGTGTGGCTTTTATTGCCATTTGGGTACGCATTTCAGCCAACTAGTGCAGGTATCAGTGGCATTATAATGCTGTGTCACTTGTTTAGACTTTTGTTCCTCGGGTATGGATCACTTAGTTGTTGTCCGACAAAGTCGTCAATGCGGATGAATTCCAAAAGGTGTCTTCATTAAAATTGACATAGGGTTAGGGGTCAACAGGTGCGTATGGGACAAGCAGTCAGTATCAGAATGCTTTCAGCCAAACTTTTATACCACAGTTTCCTAAAGTGTGAGGCTCTACAGTGCAAAGCAACCTAAAGGGCCCTTCATATTTGCTAGCCATCCTCTAGATGTCATATGGTTGTGACGTTTAAGGAGGCAGCAGTTGACCTAGCTGCTCAAGACGAAAATCTTTATTCAGGCAAACTTGTGCTCAGGAAATGAAAAAAGTACAAACAATATGTGCCGTACACTCTGATCAGTTATAAGGCGCTTCGGCACTTATACATGCAGCGTAGAAGGTTCCACGCTTATAAATGGTGGCCATGTCAGTTCTAGAATAAATTGTAGTGTTCGGGTTGTGTGCTCTAGGACAATACAAAATGATCGGAAATGCTTGACATTCCAGCATGATGCGCACAACACGGGTAATCTGCAGTTCGCACCGTGAACACTTCGGGACGTGTCATTATGTTTGGGCCTTGTAAAAGCATGGGGTCACGTTTGTATAATATTTGTGACAGAAATGAAATGACTGTATTGTGGTCTTATTTCTTCATGCAAGCTCATTCTCACAAGCTTCTCGTTATTTCCTCATCTTTCTCGTGTATCCTCGTCTCGCTCTGCATCTCGGTCAACCGTAGTGGTAGTCAAACGGTTATTGCGTCCGTCTCCAATGTGTAAGCTGCTAGATTCAGTTCATCGTGCCACTGGCACCCACTGGTTTTTAGAATGAGGAAAAAGGCACCTTAGCCTGGAACTCAATGGTAACGAAATACTCTCCCCAATGGGATGGCCTCGCTTTTCCACTCCCTTCTTTCACACCCTTCCCCCTCCCCTCTTGATGAAACTGCCATGTACTCACTTACAGGTCACAGAAATAGAGTTGTTTGCTTTACACAAACCATTGCTACTACAACTCAGTCAGTCAGTCACACAGAAAGGTCAATGTTCAACTAGTATCTCGCTCCTTAGTAAATGCAGAGCACTTCTGTTGGCATCCTTTGAAATCATTTATTCTCAACGACCTAGGCCTCGCGTATACATACCACTGTTCATGGAGCAGTACCACTTCTCAGGTAGCTCGCTGGGGTCAATGACATCGGCCAAGTACCGCCACTTCTCGCAGTCCGAGTTGTCACACTGCACCCATACTCCCTCGACAGTACTGATCCTGGCTTCAAAGAGCTGTTCCATCTCTTGGATATCATCACTACTATCACTGGCGTCTTGGGTCCCTTCCTCTGTTTCATTATCTGCACAAAGACAAAACATGGGTCCGTGGAAGAATTTTTTTTTTTCAATGTGCCCACTGTCCCTTCTTTCTCCTTTATTTACAACAGTGACCTCATATACGGAACTACTGAATGGGAGTAATTTATGTTGGAACCTTCGAGCGAATCTGTCGAATAAGTTGTACATAATATGCATGCTGGCCTTCGGGACCGAAAAATGACAAAAAAAAATCCACTTTTTTTAAAATGACATTTTTTGGTTTCTGCAAGCACTTCTTAATCTGCCTGCAAATTTTCACTTTTCAGGAAGTGGTAATTTTTTTTCTAATGTCATTGTGACTGCCTAGATTCTTGAGGCCACCAAAATGCAGCGGCTGTGAGAAATTGGGAGCCTATTTCCGGGCATCTTGACGATTCGCCGGCACTTGTGTCTGAAGGTCCTTGTATGTTCAATGCCTTGTCAAAAAGAGAGATTCGATAAATGTGCCAATGATAGTCACTCATTTGGGCTTTATTTTGTATCTAAGAAACAGCATGCATGGCTATTCGCATTTGAAACTGCAGGTGCCGAGGCAGTAATGAAGTTCAATTGTGGCAATTTTTGAGCCTCACTAGGTATCTTGGTGGAACTACAACCAGAACCCAGCCTCCCAAGTATTAGGTGGATGAGCGAGAAGGACAGGCACCAAGTGGCTGAGTTTAATCTCAAGCAACCAAGAGTACCCAGGTGGCACCAAATAAAGGCCACTGCAGTGCTAAGTGGTATTCACATTATATTTCTGTTGTCTATTGGCCTTCACATTGCAAATTATGTGCATCTCGATTGTTGTTTTTCGAATAAACTGTGTGTTATTCATTTCTTCCAATTCTTTTTTCAAAATCTAAATTTATGACTGTTCAATCTTGAAACCTCAATATCTGAGCAGCTAGGGCAGGTGTTACTATAATTCTTTTTCCAATGATCACTTATATGTCTATAGAATCTGATTCAGGGAGTGGAATTTAGGGCTCTATTCTTTCTAATTATTAACTCATCAAAAGGTAGCACTGGAAAACAGCCTATTTTTTTATAATTAAAAGATCATTTTGCTGTAAAATAACTAAGAAGGGCCAGAAAACAAAAGCTTCTTGCATACTTTCAATTTATAGTCATTGGTTCATGTTGTCATATCTAATATCACATTTAATTATGCACTTTTTGTTCTACTGCAACCTAAAAATAGGGAAGGACTTGAGTTATTTCAGGGACAAGATAAGTTACAGGAAAAGTAATTACATATTTGAAATCGGCTGAAAAAACTGCAGAAGCCAGTGCAGTCTCATCAATATCACTGAAGAGACACATTTACAAAAGATGTCTCAGTTTATGGTTCTGCTCTCTACCTTTGGTAGTTTGTGAGATACGAAATTGCATTAGCATGATGTAAGGATGCCATGAGACTGGTTTTGAGAATTTTATACTGTAACATGCGATTTTGATTATCAAACATGATTACTTTGCGTGAGCACTTCGATAACAAGGCTTGAATAATCTTGCTATTCATAAGAATATGGCATAAATTAACTGACAATACGATGTGGAGAGCTGTTTTATTGCTCAATTCTTTGCAATATGTGTTCTATGATGAGTAATACATATGTTCCATAAGACTAAGCAACGAAATTACTCGAGAAAGGACTTTTTAATACATCTTACTAGATATGTGAGAAACGTCTTATAGAAAAATATTCAAGTGCTCTCCTGCCTCACACTCATTAAAAAAGATACTGATGCAGAGACTACCTAGACTAGAAATTTCTCCTGAATTTTACTTCTCCTGCCTATTTGGAGCACTATCTTCATTAACCTCACAGAATGTTCATTTGGCAGTCCATGGATGCCAGCGTAATACCTCAATAGAATCTGACCTTTTTCATTCGTATGACTGCAAGGTGCACAACTTGCACTGGAAAAATCAGGGCATTTATAAGATTAATTGCGATGTTGAGGCTGACATATCTCTTTCATAATCTTTGAAAGCTGAATCATTCCTGTCTTCTGTAAATCTATTCTTTGCTCTATTTCTTTCGTAGGGCTTCTTTCATCATGTATTCTAAATCCTAGCTATTAAAATGTATTGTTTTTCAGCATCCATTGCCTCATTGCTGAGCTGAATGCTCAGAGCTTAATTTACAGTTTCTTTTTATTTTATGCTTTCAATAAGACCATCAGACATTCTCACTTTGTGATATTACCTTTATCACCTATAATTGGTGCAGCCAAGTTGTTGACGGGGGGGGGGGGGTGAAGGTGGCAGTGAAGCCTCCACCACTTAATATTATAAGCACCCAATTAATGTGCAATTAACGAAGGATGCAAGACAGAACAGAAGGGGCATCATGTATATATAGGCATAATGCATTGTAATGGATGTTCTAGGTTCACAAATAACAGTGCAAATGATCTCTACACTCCCTCGAAATCAAATCGAGCCTATTATGTTAGCAGGGTTAGCACCAGGATTGTTATTTATTTATTTTTTGCAAAGGATAGGGGGGGGGGGGCGTGAGGTCCAGGTGAAAACTGGGGGAGCGGGTGCCTGCCCCCCTGCCTTTTGTGTTCCCTTCTGGGCCCACTTTTGGTAGGTACACATGATAATGTCATATTTTACCATCATTGTAGACGAGTCTCTTAGGCTTGAGCGCCCCTTTCGAGGACGCTGCGCTGCTCTTCTTCTTCACCGGCGCTCCGGGCGCTGATGGGAGAATCTTGCGTGTAGAACATCCCTGTGGCGTCGTTAGTCCGGTATCGCCGTCTCCTCTGCGACGTTCAAAAGAAGAAACACCGGAAAACAGTTGCATTAACTTACAGTGCAATTACAGCTCACGTCTCAGAAAAGAGAGTACGATACCCTACCTCATGTCGGGCTCCTGTGTTGGAGCGTTCACGGGTAGCCCGAGTTTTGAGTGAAGGAGTTGCCGTATGGAATTTATAACTCTATAAGCGAGTCAAGGACTCACTGTTTCGTGAATATTCTGGAAACGAGACGAGGATTCACAGGTAACTGGCAGCAAATGTCCCGCCGATGCTGCGACGCGTCTAACGATGGCCGTTTCTTCGTCGCTGTCGCAGATATAGATCGTCTGCTGAACAAAAATACTATGACGCGTGGAAAGCAGATTTGTCTCTGTTTTTCTTTTGCACTTACAAAAAAAAGTCTTCTAGAGACGTTATTTTGACTGTTTCTTGCTTTGATACAAAGCTCGTCGGCGAGTTTGAACTAACGCAACTTTTGGAAGACGAGAAAGTACGTTTGCGGCCGCGTCGTCTGCTTCAGTTGACGCGCGCAGTGCGTTGTGTAAATTAGGCGAGAATAGAGCGTATCGCGTGTAATCAACTTGATTCCTAAAGCAGTACGGCTATCGAGCTTTGTAATAGGCTATTAATATACAATCCGAGCGGCTAATTTGTCTTAAAAGAGATTAATGCAAAATTTTATTGTGGGCTTTCGCCCTCAATCGTAAAGCGCGCCTTTCGTCGCGATGCGCAAGCGGAAGTCGACGTTGCGTCAAAAGTCGAGTTAAAAACATTTTTTATCGGAGGAAAACAGAGACATCACGTGTTCACTTTAAACGTCCAAGTTGCCGAAAATGCCTTTCGAACTGTCAATCAGTTCACGTTTCTCAATTAGGTCGACGAAAGGCGGCGCGACTAGCAGCCAATCTCGCGACGGTGAATTCAGAAAGCGCGCTGCCATTTGCAGTAGTGCTGAAGCTGGCGAGCTTGTTACTAGGCGTTCACTTTGGAGTGCCCACCAGGCGTTAATTGGCTCGGTTCCGATTAGTTTCAGGCACGGCGAAGTCCTTCTCAGGTAAAACTGATTGCCTGTGGCCATCTTTGAGCTGCTGCACTCGGCGAAAGCATGCTGCGTCCGCCCAGTGCGTTTTGCCTGGCCATAGCGCCGTAGGCGCCTTGGAGCAAGATGGCGTCCCTTGTGTACCCTCGCTCCTAGCGCGCCGTGCGTGTAAACAACACCACGTGGGTCTGTTGGGCGCGACGACTGATCAACGTTGCGGCAACGTAATTTGATTTTTGTCTTCCTCTTCAACAGGCGCGTTGTGACCGACGAAAATCGGCAGCAAGCATGGAGACGGCCGTGGCCGTGCCCGGAATTCACGTGGACATGTCGTCCAAGCGGGGATCGACAGCCGTGTTCCAGCGGACGACGTGTCGATCGGCGAGCGTCGATCATCGGCCCAAGACCCTGAAGCCCGCCAACGGAGCCGAGTCCGGCGTGCTCCGAAGGCCCGCCGCCGCACGCGAAGAGCCCGCGAGCAACCAGAACAAGCCGCCCGTGCCGACGGGAGGCAGAGGCATTCACGGTAAGCGGCGTCAGTCCTTCGGCGCCGCGACCGACCACAGCAAGCACCTGTTCAAGAGGCGACGGCGCGACCTGTTCACTCCTCCCACCAAGTTCCTCCTGGGAGGCAACATCAACGACCCGCTGAACCTGGCCAGCTTCGCCGACGACGAGGTGAACAAGCGCGCGAACGCCGTGACGCCCAAGTCGTCTCCCGTGCCCACTCCGCGGCACAGGACTCAAGTGGAGGTGCTCATCCCGCCCAACATCAACGACCCGCTGAACCTAAACTCGGGGGAAGACATCGAATTCAAGCTCATCTCGCCCGGCTCGCGAAAGCGAAAACGTCGGTACAAGCGCAAGTCCAGGAGTGAGGACGACCCGGGTGCCGTTGAAGGCAATACGACGACTCCTGCTACTGCTGCTGCCGCTACTGCCACCGCTACTACTGCTACAGATGCCACGGCTCCCGATGCCTCTTCAACGACCGATGTCGTCGATGGTGCTTCCGCTACCGATGCGGAGGCGCCAGTGGCGACGCCTTCTCCGGCGGCCGTCAGCGCGGCGACGACCTCTCGGAAAGCGTCCGGGAGCGCCCAAACGCCCGCTGCGTCCTCCGCGGCTGCTCCCGTCGACAAGATCGTCTCTCCCGTCGTGCCTCAGGGTTCGCCCGGCAAGTTCTCGCGTCGCAAGTCTTCGGGTGAGACGCGACGTTCGAGCGCCGCGGCCTCCTCATCGGCGTCTCGTCCGGCGGCGTCCAGCACCAAGAAGCAGCAGCAGATGCACTTCAGGCCCAAGGACGCCCACTTCCAGTACGGCAACTACAACAGGTACTACGGCTACCGCAACGGCGGAGGCCAAGAGGACCCGCGGCTCAAGGCCATGAAGCCCGAGTGGTTCAAGGGTCGAGACGTGCTCGACATCGGCTGCAACGTGGGCCACCTGACGCTGTCCCTGGCGCGAGACTTCGCACCGCGCAAGGTGATCGGACTAGACATTGACGGCGGCCTCATCCGCGCCGCGCGTCGCAACGTGCGCCACTACCTGACGGCAGCGCTGGCCGGAGAGATGTGGTTCCCGGTCTCCATGGCCATCTGCCACGGTCCCATCGCGGCTGCCGCGCTGCCCGGGCGCCGGCCAGAGTCCGTGGCCTTCCCGAACAACGTCTTCTTCGTAGAGGTGAGTGTGAACTACTTGCTGCAGACGCGCACAACTTATGGAATGCACAGACAGTCCGTTTGATTCGTTCATGCACTTTGTAAGCTAGTCAAAGTGCCAATTCTTACTCTTGCAGAACTGTGGCTCAAGCCCCGCACTTACCTCTCCGACATGCCTACCCAACCTCAAAAGTGTGTACGGACCACGCGAGCATGTGGCTAAGAACCGCTTTGCAACACTTTGCAAGTGCCGATCTACTGCAATGCTACCCCCAAGACGCATCCATCCCTGTGTCGATGGCATGGCTATTTTCTCACTGGGCTCAAATATGTGCCACCTTTCATTATCAACGTAACACGCTCCTCAGCAGCTGTGGCTGCGTGCTTCTGTCTCAAAGGTGCTCTGCCAACACAACTGCTATAAGTCGGTCTTTCTCACAATATGGTATCTACCCAATGGCACATCCTTCAATGTATATCATTGTGGTCTTGATTGTGCTATCAAAGTACGAGTAGGATGCTAATACCGCAGATAAGTGCTTTGCATGAAAACAACCTACACTCTTTTTACGGTTGTAGAGAGCCGATATACTAGTGAATAACAAGACCACCCGGTTCTGGCCCATTGCAGCAGTCGACGGTACATGGCATACCGCTAGGTGGCCTGGACAGGCAGTTTGGCACGCACTTTTGTGGTCTGTAAACTTTGGTGGCCAACTGCACAGGGAATGCGGTGAACTATCCCTGGCTGGCATGCAGGCCTGTATTTGATGAATTGAGCCGAGACTTATAGATTCTGCCATCTTAAAACTGGAGAAACTAGCAAACTAGTTCGAAAAGTGCAGGTGCACTGATTGTAACTGTGCAATGATCAAGCGGTATCTATCTTTGCCAGTTTTGCTAGCTCAAATCAAGAGGACTTCGGTAGCAGTGTAGTCTCTACATAAGAAGTTTGGCAATAAGCTCCTAGTTAATGAGTGTTGAGAGCCGTGCATTAACAATATTGACCAATGCATACGAAAATACCTTTTAAATCTGTATCATTACATCAACATGCTGGTATTGCAGTTTAGGTGGGAAATTGAGATATCAAAAGGGACCTTCACAGTTTTTTTTCTCCCCTCTGGTGATCATTCTTCTTCCACTTGGGTAAAAGTAATACATCCTTGAAAATAATGTGCAGAGTTTAACTAAGCAAATGCAATACTACCTAAAGCTTTGTAGATTAAACCAGGGTTGCTTTTGTAAGGTATGTGTTTATCATGCTATCATGCATTTCAGAACTATACATTTCTCTCTGTCTTGAAGGGACTCTTAAAAGAAACAATTTTTTTCATAGTAGTTAAATACAATCTACAGTATTAGAATTAGCACTCTTAATGAGCAAAAATGCAGTAAAAGAAAAGGGTAAAAAGGTTATGCCACTTTATAATTCTCCCACCGGCTTGTGGTAACATTGTAGCTTTTAACGGGGTCTGCTTGGGCCCATGTAATCGTCACTGAATATTGTGTACATGTTCTGGGGGACTCGATCTTAGCATGGCTAGTTTCGGAACATTTCCTTCAGCCAATTTGGCTTCACAAAAGCTAAATTTCATGACATAACACCGATGTCCATGTGCTGAACTGGTTTAATGTTTCACTTTAGCATCCCTCTATAGGGACACTATAGGCAAATTACACTAATGTAGGAGTGAAAGGCTTGAGAACTTCTAAAGCGTCAATGCTATGCATAGAAGCATCTTAGTCATCGAGAAATTATGGTAAATGTAGAGAAAACTAATAGGAGTAGAGTGGAGCACATTCGGAAAGCATTCTCAAGTCGTGAATGGTAGTCCACCACCATCCCTCGAGAGGAAGGCGTATAACAGATGCATCTTACTGGTACTTGCCTGTGGAGCAGAAGCCTGCGACTAAGAGAGTTCATTTTAAATTGAAGGGGGACACAATGGGTGATGGAAAGGAGTATGGTTAACCTTAGGACACAGGGTAGGTTAGGGGTTTAGGATATCTTAGTAGAAATCAAGAAGATATATACGTGGCAAATGCTTGAGAGGGAGACAGAAAATTTGGTGGGCAGATGAGATCAAGTTTGCAGGTATGACGTGGCAGCAGAGAGCACATGATTGGGAGAGGCCTTTGCAGGGCAGTGGGTGTAGTTAGGCTGAGGATGATTATGAGGTGATTTGCACCACTGGCAGGACATTTTGGGAACAGAGCCAGCTGATGTGAAATACAATTAATCACTAGTACTCTCACTACTTGTGAAATAAAAAAAACATTGCAGTGCACTTGCATTGTGTTTTCGTTGACTGAAGGCACAACCACATTCAAGGTGTGTCGAATTTCTGAGGTTATGTCTAAGGAAACAACTGAAGAGGAATGCTGAATTAGCTCATATTTACCGGTTGGTTGTAAAACTGTGAAGCGTTTTTTTTTTTTTGCATTGCGTAATAGACTTGATGAAAGATTGAGAAATTAAGATACAGTGGGGAGCACTTTTTATATCTCTCTCTCTATTGGTCTTTAGTGCAGTCTTGTGATTAAAGGAAAAAAAAAAAGACTTGCTCCCAGTTGGGCGGCCTTGAAATGTCGATCACAAAGTACACAGAAAAGCGAGAAAAAGACTAAGTTCACTGTAATCTAAACGCTCCATGCAGTCCAGACTGCTGCTTCACTTGTGCAGCTAGGTTGCTGTGCCTGACCAAGTGTTTGCTCTGTGTATGCGTCGCGCACAGGGTAACTACATCATGGACAACGAGGCCCAACTGGAAGCGCAGCAGGAGGAGTTTGACATGATCCTCTGCTTGAGCCTGACCAAGTGGGTGCACCTCAACTGGGGCGACGACGGGGTGCGGTTCCTGTTCAAGCGCATGTACCGCCAGCTGCGGCCTGGCGGACGCATGCTCCTCGAGGCACAGCCCTTCCACTCGTATTCCAAGAAGAAAAAGCTCACGGCAAGCACCTCCTCTTTTCTCTCTTTCTGCGCTCCTCTTTGACCACTTTTCGGCGAGTATTTTCCAGATTCGTCGGTCTGTTCCAAACTTCCTCGTGCTTCCCAATATCCCGCAAACGCGGCCTCACATTGCTACCTTTCTTTTAATGCGAAAAAAAAAGAACCATCATTTGAGAGACTTGTTTTATTGTTAGACACAACAATGAAACCAACAGACAATTAAGCTAGCAAAGCATAGGCAAGATTACTCGGTGCATTTAACTGTAGTATAACAATTGCCACCTGAATTTGAAAAAAAATGAAGTGCACAAAAAAGCACCCTTTTCATCCTTGGGATTCAAACCAACAGCCTTCAAGTTAACCATTTGGTGCTGTATCAATTGAACTACAGTGGAGGGGGTTCTCCCTCACCCCATGTTCTTGTGCATTCCTTGGGTAACTTGTTTTTTTTGTTGTTTCTTTTGGTGGGGGGGTTATCTTTTTTAACGTTACATCATTTTAACGAGTTTTCTCAAAAGATGCCACACCCCTCTCCCCTCTGAGTGTAACGTCCACAAAACTTTCAGACATTCAGAGTTTGCAAGTATGTGTCTATTGTTTTGTTCTAATTTCTTTCTCATATTTTAAGCTGGGTCACTTTTGCACAAAACATGTACAGTCACGTTCAGTGTGACATGCAACGCGGGAGCGCATGTCTTCATGAGCTCTAATCTAGGATCACCCGTGGCTTCCACAAGCCCTTACTTTCACAACTGGATGCTGGTCTCGCAAGGGGATGCTCCCAGATGTTTAGTTGCGGAAATGAGGATTTGTTGAAGCCATGTGCAATCTTTCTGCCGACAAGGCCACACTCTCCCATGTTGCTAGTCGTATTGAGTGCAGCTACGCTGTCATGGACAAATAATTTCTATCCGACTTGGCTTATTCTTTTCTTTGCTCATGTTTTCTGATCTCTCTCTCTTTGATACCGCAATTGTTCACCAGCGAAACGAGCTCTTCGCTTGCATTTCTGTAGTACGACTACTGCTTAGGGTTCCGGGAAGCCGATTTGGTGAACTAATAAATCATGCACAAATCTTTCTCTCTGTCCCCCTTTTTTCCATTCTTTTGCTGCATGTCCATAGTAGACTTGCATTGATGTGAAGTTTTATTTTGTAGGAGACCACGTACAAGAACTATCACGCAATCACCCTTCGGCCAGAAAAGTTCAACGAGTACCTGCTTTCACCAGAAGTCGGCTTTGCAAAGTGTGAACTTGTTGCCACGCCTTCACATGCTTCCAAAGGTTAGTGCATCGAAATTTGGCTTTCTTTTTTTCCTCCTTGTCAACTACAGTTTTGTGGTGAAGCTTGGCTAATCTGAAGCTTCTAGTGCATAGATCCGCTGGATACACCATGCATTTTTGTGAGGCTGTCGGTAATGCCAGTTGCAGTAGTAGTTGTGGCAGCACATGATTCAATTAGATTTTAGTAGTTAGTATTACAGTGAAAAATTGCAGTTGCCACGTTGTTGGGCTACGATTGCTTGCGATGAACTAGAACACCTAGCGGGCCCTTCTGGGCAGCTAGTTTCCGGACAGATGGAGACCGTCATAAAATGGAAATTCAACTAGAGCTGTATTCTGAAATGTAGTGCTATTTCTAATCGACAAAGTTTTCAATAAGAATGATGCATTGCCAGAAATGTATTGATTCTATGCGATACACTGTTTAAAATATTTTGGGTAGTGCTTGTGGAATAGAGGTGTCAAACTCAACTGAACTAGTGGGCGGCAGTCACGAAAATTTACTCTTGCAAGGGCTGGTACAGTAAAGTAGGAAGAGAGGAGGGGGGGGAATAGTCTGTACTAAATGACAGCAAACATTGCAATTTAAAAGACCTTTCACAAATCTCATGTATGGGTCATTTCTGAAGGGGATTTAGCACCAAGATTCCACCTACACATCGATGCCCATATCAAAAAACACAAAAATTTAGATACTGATTCTGAAGTATCGTTTTGTTTCACGATTATGTATCAATGCATGATGACTACAAGGGGTGTCCCAGCAAACAAAAAACAAAAGACTGGCAATGCATGTGCACTCCATGAACATGCATGGGTGGGGGGGGGTGCAGAGACAATTATGTGCAGGCTAAGTTGCGTGCGAGACTGCTGTCGTAGAAAAATGCACATGATTATGAATGTTGCATGGCTTCATGAATTTCACTTAATAAGAAGTGAGCATCTCTGTACAAAACTTATATTTGACACAGCTAGAATAACGGGATTGACATAGCGCATTCATCAGAGATATTCTACATACTGTTAGCAAAAGCCAGCACTGATCACTACACTACGTGGTCCAGCCCATGAACTTCCTGTGCAAGAGTTCACAGCTCAGGTTTCACTATAAAGCTCCGTCCTGCTGCCGAACAAATAATTCTGCACAGAGGCATATTGTCCTTATATTATCTGCAACGTTACTCTTACAGAAATTTGTGTGTGCATTTATTTGTGTGCTTTTGTTAGAGACAGTGCACTAATCACAAAAGGACAGTATGTCTGAGTAAATTTCCAACTTGGTTGGCTCCTTTTGAAGCACTTGTTTATGTATGTTATTGCATTTCAGTGGGGGCAAAATGCAAAGCGCAATTTTTTTAAGGGCCCCTGAAGCACCCAGACTTGGAAAGTGAGTTGTGGCATTGCGGTCGTGTGCAAGTGCTGCCCCTGTTAGTATTGCTCTTCCCTTTGCTGTGCCGCGTCGGCCGTGTAAAGGGAGTGAGAAAGGCAATTGCGCACTTGCAAATAAACGGACAAACTGGTTCTTGTCCACCCACTTGACAGCACCTGCTGCTCACTACATCGCCCTAATTAATTTGACAGGTGATGTCATCACGGATGCTGGAATGGGATAGTGGAAAAGCACGCAAAGGAGCAAGCCTGTTGAGAGGGTAAAGCATGGGTAAAGCTAAGTAAGTGAGAAGGAAGCCAGTTCAGGGAGTTGACTAATGGTAGTGCATGCGCGCCGAGCTTTGGTGAAAAGCACAGAAGTGCACCAATGCCACGAGCTCTGCTATTTAATCGGCCTTCGCGTCTGTTCTCTTTTGTGTCAATATTTTCTCTTACCCATTTACTTCTGCGATAGCTGTGACCTTGAGGGTACAGGAGTACAATACCTTTACATAGAAAAATGATGATTCTATGATTGTACATTTGCTTTAATTATGTTCATTCTTGCACTTCATTAATGCAGGCTTCCAGAGGCCCCTCTATTTATTCACCAAAGCAGGCTCACTCGACGAGTCGCAAAGTCGGTCGGAGAACAATGCAACGGTCTCCAGCAGCACCACCACCACCGCCACCAATGCCACCACCAACAGTAACAACAGGAGCTGTGCGCCTGCCACGTCGAAGGCCAGCGGAAAGAAAGAATGACTTCTCTCTCGTGTTGGGCAGTGTGATCTTTGTTTCGTCCCGTGTGATTGTTCCACTGCACATCAGACTGTCCTCCCGGTGCATCACCATACACAGGATGGGCCTTGCAAGTGTGCTCGTCAATTCACTGAACAGCGTTTTTTTTTTTTTCTCTCTAATCTCCCTGTAAGAATTTTTTTTGTGTTTGTTTGGTGCCTCTTTCATCATTTCGTGTTTGCTTCCAAATGGGACTCTGCTCTCCTCATAGAGACACTCTCCACATGCACATAATGCAGCGCCATGAACTGTTTGCTTCTCTCGAGTTGCCTCCGTTTTTTCATTGAGGGAGTCGTGTCACAGTGACTTTTTTTTTTTTGCCATGTTCAAAAGGCATGGCTGACAAAAAGCCAGTGCGGTGTTTTTGCAATGCAAACTGTGTGCCAGTAAAGGAGGTCATGGAATGAGCTCTTGTACTGATTAAACATTGCTCTAAGATGAAAAAAAGAAGTCAGTTACTGTAGATGTGCAGAACTATGTGCATTGTTTGCACTGCTTTGAATTTCTCGTTGCGCTACTTGTTCTACACTTAAATATGTAGCAGCAACGATGAATCCAGAAGAGGCAACAGGCAGTGCTTAACCAGGCACTCTTACTGTGTCAGTTCTCGCTGCCATTATTTCTGAAAAGAGTGCGTGTTTGGTATATAAAAGACTGTCGAACAGATAATTTTCTCAAATTAACTATCTTGATCTTGCCAACTTCCTGTGATGTAAAAGGGCTAAGGCTCGCATGAGCATACCAGTAATTGGGAAAACTAAGCATGTTTTCAGAGAAGCGCTAGTCATTTTACAGTCAGCATAGTGTGGTAGGTGTGAACAGTAAACACGAAAGTTAGAGACCCTAAAGCTTCGGCTTTAGGAGTCGAACACGAGAGCAACATCCTGTTCGTAGTGCATACTTCAAACACTTGATGCATGAAACCTTCTCAATTTTTCTATGCACCCACTACTTTAAAGGGCCAGTAAACAGGCTCACTTTTTTTTTGCACCCCCCATACAAGCTCGGCGATTCGTAGATTAGACCGCAGCGATCACGTTTTCTGAATATAACAGTGCTGCGTGCCGCGCAGAGCCTCTATTTCGAAAAACAATTCCCGCGCATATTTCTACGCCTGACCGACCCTCTTGCACGCGCAGTGACCTCAACTTTGCGATCAGCGACCTGACGTAGCACGCAGCTCGCCGATTGGTTTAAATCAGGTGTGAAAAAATAGTGAAGTCAACATCAGTTCCTGTTCCCACCCATAGCTATGAAACTGCCCCTTGTTTCTTGGCACTGCGGTGTGAGGACCAGTCTAGCAGTTGTCGCATGCACGTGTACACTCCTCGCTCAACTACAGCGCCTGTGCACACATATGAATGTACTTCACCCTTGACATGAGCAACACAAGTAAAAATCGTTGCTCTGTCGTTGGCTGCAAATTGAGCGCCTGGGCAGTGGAGAAGCATCCGCACCGGGTGCCTCACGATGGGGCCCTGCGCACTGCATGGCCGAAGCGAATTGGCCATCCAGCGACGTGTCGGGGACCTGATCGTTTATGGTCAACACTTCGAACCTGACGCTTACACGATTTACCCGTGGCTGGTGTAGGCAACGGTAAACAACCAACCATGCTTCGCAGCAAACGGAAGTGCGTTGCGACTGATCAAGTTCGCCGATGACTTCACTCACTGACGAAGAGTCACTTCGAAGTGGGCAGAGTCACGAGGATGGGCTACGCTTTCCCCTTCATGGAAGGGAGAAAGGGGGGAGGCAGCGTGAAAATATGAAACCAGCTTAGACCGATGTTCTAACATCTGTAACTTCCTTAATATAGCTCATATTCGCGAAATTCTTGCTACATGTTCGCAAAAACAAACTGCACATATATCTCAATTGAAACATTTTTGGACCTTTTATTTTCGGTTTACTGGTCTTGAGGTCTGAAATAGGTGCAGCAGCTTGTGTGCCTTTTGTAGTGGGGTACCGGCTTTCAACCACGGAGCCATTATGATAAATACATTCACCATCTCCTTTGGGTACGAGCCAATTGCAGAGGAAAACAACTACTACTACATATTCAGACTCCCGTTGGCAATGGATGCTTGACCACGCATTATTAATGCAATATTTTATGTTGCATTGTGAAGCATATATACAGGACGCATGGGTTTGCGAAGCATGAAAGCTACTTTCACTGCAATCCCAAGCAGAGAAAGTTTTTTTTCACTGTTCTCACAAGCAGAGGCGTGGCCGTGTGGTAGAACATCTGCTTGCCACACTAACGACCCGGGTTCCATCCCCACTCGGACCCCAACAACCCCGGTTCGCTCCCCACTCTGCTCTAGGGTTTCTTTATCATTTATTACTCTATTTCCATTGTCCACGATTTTTCGTTTGCGCATAGATGATTTTTTGCTCACAACCGACGACACTGACACCAGAATTTTTGTGAAACGGGCTCGTCAATGCTGTCGTGTTATTTGAAAAGCTCAACCTTTGCATGGTGTGTCTGCAGTAATTGTTAGCCAACGAGACGTCTCAACTTTCTTTACATTGCAGAGCTGTGCAAACACTAATTTGTCTAGTCAAAAAGCAGGGTTAGTTATCCATAATTGGGCGAGTTATCCATAATTGGATAGGATTCAGGGCGATTTAGACGAGGACCATGGGAGACCATCTCCCATGGTCCTCTGGGTCATAAGTCTGTGTCCTCTTCTAAATCGCGCTGAAGCCTATCCAATTGTCTAGTCAGTCGCAGTGATATGGGTTGCTTGCCTCGTGTTCACCCTACTACTATCTGCACACAACATGCAGTGATGGGGACAACTTTGCATGTTTGCTTAGCTCCTATGTTTTAGCTCCAGGCTGGGCTGGCCGGCCGCGTCAATGTCTTGGGAGAGCACAGGTGTGAAAGGTATGATTTATGGTATGTTATTTTTTCATTTCCAATGCACAGATTCTGCCCAACTTAAAAATTACAAAAGTACACTTTTATTTCATAACCATTTTGAACTGTCGTGAACGACTAATTGGGTAACGATCTTAAATAGATGTCATATGTACAAGTTTGCAAAGAGTTACCATGGCGAGTAACAACTCTAGTTTTGTGGGCTCGCATAAGTGTGGCCCAGCATATTGTCTATGAATGCACTCAAACGGGTAACGTCTTGCTTGCAGTTCGAGAGACTGCACCGGTGAATACACGAGAGAAGAACTTTAGTCCGGTCTCTCCACCAGGGATCGAGGCGAGCACAAACCTGCAACGTTGAAAGGTACATAAAATTGATGCAGCTTCACTACGCAGCTGCTGCTAGCACTATGTCTGGAAAGCAAGTCCTAATGCCCAAAGAAAGTTTTCTGGGCGAAACGAACTTCAAACGAGACAAAATTTTTTAGTGCGTGTAACAACTGGTATGCGCGATTGCTCGAGATGGCTTTTTGATGTCACAGTGAATCTGGTCTGTAAAGATAATGTTGGCTCTGCTCTACAGTCGAAGTTACACTGACACAACCTAAACTGAAGACTGCAGAAACAAACATACAGGTTACGTACTTTTAAATTGTTCTCTCTCGATACGCGAGTACGGTACACACCAGTCCCAATAGTCTGCCTACTCATATTTACTACCGAATGAATGCCCCTCTTTTTGAACTTGTAGCCTCAATGGTGTTTCAGCTTAGACATGCCAAACTAGCACTGTTGAACTGGGTTACAACATCGAAGTTGACATGAAATGCAAGAGAACAGATAAGTATACATTTGTGATATGCCAATCTTGACAATGAACGCGTCAGGTGTATTTGGTATCCACAATTGCGCTAAGGCTTAACTGTGCTGGATGAGAAAATCCATGATCCAAGCCACTACAAAAGTTAACTAGCAAGCCAAACCATTACTTTTTACTCTCGATTGGTCGGCTCGGTGCAAAAAGTGCAAATTAATTTCCTGTGCTCGCTGTTGGGTCAGTGAGTTGTCCTACTGCGCAAGGTTTAGAGAATGTAGACGATGCAGCCACACTACTTACCAAATTATGCTTGCGCACTGGCATATTGTGAACAGCACCGTCAATAGTGTGCTTTTGACCTGCAAAGTGAAGCAGGCATGTTAGGGCGTGAACGTTTTAGCGGCGCTACTCTTTTCAACAAACTGATGGATATGCTCTTTACGAACCACCAATGCGAAGTACAGTGTTGCAAATGTGGTACCAAAGTAGGCAGTCGTAAATGGAAGCTGCTTCAGCGACAACAGTTGCTTTACATGGTTCATTGGTCCTCGTAACAGGGCAAAGCTGCGTTGCAGAAAAAGAAATTCAATCAATGTCAAGACTCGTATTCTGCTGCTTTCTATATCTCTCAAGTGCTACAATTTATGTACCTTTTTTTTTTTAACTGAAATGCAAATTGCTGTGTGCACCTTGTTACTGCGCCAGTTTTCAACACAGAAAGGCTTGCACAGAATATGGCCAGAAATTTTTTTCAAGGGAGGAGGGGTGAATTATACATAATTTATGGTCATGTGTTTGTATGTATGCATTCATACATGGACAAGCAAACTTAAAATTTCGGGGCATGCCCTTAATGGCTATCGACGAATAATAGTTATAGACAAGATGGCATTCACTGGGTAACCTTTCTTTTTGCAAGTGACTTAATGTGCTACATGCTAATATTTAACATCATTTTACTTGCATTCCGTGCGTCCGCATTTTTAGTTTATAACTCGGTTGCACGTCACAGCTCACGTTACTGTGGCGTCTCACTTCCTAATTTCGGCTGTTCATGCTAATTTATGACGTGGATGGTCTTGAGCTGCACCATGTTACGTTGAATTCGGCGATAACATGGGCGATAACGCGCACGTTACTGAGCAACTTCGGTGGGTGGAACGTGTCAATGAAATCGAGTCACCCTCACCTGCTAATTATAAAAAGGCTTCCTAGCGTGTAAAGCAAAGCAAACTTCCGGGCCTTGAAGACTAGCACGGGAATATAAAGTCCTGCCTGGGAGGAAATAAAGAAAAATGTCATACAACAGGTGACGTTCCCATCCGAAGGAGAGAGTATGGTGAGACGAGCCATATCGTACCAAAACCATGCAGAAGCAACCCATCAGCAGCATTCCAGCGAAGCCAACAATGCGCTGTTTTCTACTCTGCGTGCAATGAAGTTTATGAAACGTTAACACACAGTTGTGATCGTTAAGGGAACGACATGTAGTGCGAAGAAAAGATAATGAGCAGGCGTACTGTACCAGGCTAGGCAAACAGGAGTCGTCAGCAGCCTCGGAAAACCAGCCGTTGCTGCCGGCGACGTTAGAGGATGGCTCGGAGCTACCGCTGCTGGGGCTGAGCAACTTTTTGAGAGATTCGGTGCTCGCAAATATTGAGCTCTCTTTCTTCGCTTCATTGCGGCTGAGGTAGTCTCTCAGCTGTCTGTTTATGTCGCCCATATTTTGAACTGCGACTCGGAATTCGTAGCCTACAAACGGGCAATTATCGCGGGAACGAGACAAACCTATCGGGGGCGAGTACCGTGACGGCTGCCAAAGCTAGGTGTCATCATTTTTACAATGTGATTTCGGCTGGCCTTGGGCACCGAGCTAGCGCGCGCAGACGAGCCAGCCCGCAACATCAGCGTGCGAACGAAAGACCGCTCGCGCTTGCGTCACGCGCAAGACAGCTGACGTCATTATTTGTATTGCTACGCGCAACAGCTACTCGCGTTTACAACTGTTTCGTAACGCTTGGCACTAGGCTTAAAATAAAAGCAACAAAAAAAGTATTTAAGCTAGTATGAACAAGTCTCACCCGATAAGACGCAAAATTTGTTGCGAAGGTACGCTGTGAAGTACGGAACTATTTTCTGTCTCGCGCTAGCGCGCGGCGACGGGGACTATTTACAAACAGTCGTCGCCATTTTCGACTCCCGCTCGGCAGGTCGGAGTCGTAGCTCGGTGCGCGCACAGGTATCGCTCTCTCGTCGTGTTTCGCTTGTACTGAGGCACCATGAAGTTTCTCTACAAGGAGGAGCACCCGTTCGAGAAGCGGAGGAGCGAGGGTGACAAGATTCGCAGGAAGTACCCTGACCGAGTCCCCGTGAGTAGACGGGGACTTCACTCGTGCGCAGTGACCTTGCAGTAATACAAGGAGGGCCCTCTTTCTCTGCTTGTGCTTAGGCCTATATAGGACAGCCGCCTTGTGTAATGCCGTGCATTGAAATCTGCGCCGATCGCGAGTATTGACAAAGGCGGCGACGTGGTCGCAGATCGGCGTTATCGCGCGGAGGTTGGCGGAAGCATCGTGCGATTCGTGCAAACACTAGTTGCTGCGGGTGCTCGTGAGCGCATCGCGGTGAGTCATCGCGTCAGCTGGTCGCGCTTGTGCAAATGAATGCTTGCGGGTCTTACGCCGGCTGCCCTGCCCCATCGGTACTGGTGCTTAGGAAGCTGTCGCGACAACGATGACTGGCAACGCGATCACTTTAGCTACTGCTGCGTTGCGTAACTGAACCAATTTTATGAGAGAATTCCTGCGAGTGTCGTCAATCGCGCGTTCATTTTTTTTTTTTGGAGGGGGGGGGGGGGGCACACGCGCTGCGTTACTGACGCTGTTCCGGTGACTCGCTGTACACAACTTTTTCATAACTTTTCCGATCATCGGAGGTATGGCAGCGCCACAGTTATTGCCCGATGACGCCAGAACGTGACGTAGCTACCCAGTTGGTTATTAATTGCAATGACGGTAAGCTTCGACGGTAACTCGTGACAAAAACACTTCTCTCTAAAGAATCAGGTATGCTCAGTAGGTTCAGATGAAAACCAAACGCACTGCTGGCAGCGTTGTTCGCGCTTTGTTAGTGTGACTCGGGGCGAACTCGCTTACGAGTTTCAGTTAGGCTACGCTCTTTGTCTGACCGCAAAGGGGCGCGTCATTTGCGATATCCACAAAGCAAGACGTTGTTGCATAAAGGCAAAATATTGCTCCCTGATGGCGAAGACACAATCGCCAATATTTTCACGTTTTTTCTGCTGCTTGTTATGAAGACGCATTAAAAGAGAAGCAGGAAACTTAACGATCTCGCGTTGTGGTTTCGGTTTTCAAAAAATAAGTTTAAAAACCTGTGACGTCAATTGACAGCCGAATGAAGTCGTTAAGGGCTGAAACGTCGCGCACGAATAGTCTCGTCACTGAGCAGTTGAAAAGTGAAAGACGCACAAAGAAAAGACGTACATATTGTGCATCAGCTTGCTTTGTCATCATTGTCGCCATTGGTTTTGTGGACTACTGTGGACTAAGTAGACCTTTGATGGACTACTTACGTAAAGTCCGGGAGTACACTTTAGTTTCTCATGCCAGATGATCTATTTATTACACAGTCAATAAAACACACAAGCTGCTAAGTTTTTAGGTTATCCTTCCTGTCCCAAAAGGGCACAGGCAAAATTATTTGCTTTTTAAAAACCTCACTATTACAATGGTATGGACACATTGACGCTTCAGCTGGAAGAGAATAGTTTCAATGAAATGGTTTACTAGCCTAAGCTAATAATATGAAAAGGGTGTGCCATTGTTAATGAGTGATTTATTTCCAGCAGGGGCATGCGTGTGTTCAAAAATTTTGCATAATAAATGAAACATTGCTGTTCAGTGCTGTCTTCAATTGGAGATTCTAATACTGCACCAGAAAAAAATAATTGAAGCAAAAGGCCCATTCACGTAACATTAGACAGCACACTGTTGCTGAAACAGTGAGGCATTGGTGGCTGAACAAGGTCACTTGCATGTTCATCCAACACACCGCTTAACGATGGTAGTTAAGTGCTATTTGAAGATGCATAGTCGGTGCCTTCTGGTTGCATTAGCTGTAGAAATGTTACATTGCACTGCACGATAGTGCACTATATACCATGACCATTCAGCTAAGGGAAGCAGCCTTTTTTTTTTCCTCCTCCAGACATCATTGCCGACACCACACAAATCGGATTCTCAGTTAGCGTACAAACGTTGGTGTCTAACCATGTATTCGGAATCTGCTAAATTACCAAGCAGACTGATTATTCCTTATGCACCTTTTATGCTTTTGATAAATGAGGACAAAGTATGCTGTTGTAATGGTGGAAACTTCATAGTACTGTGAGAACAAGAATTAAGAAAACTGTTCGCTAACAACTGAGACGGCTGTACTCTTTGTTGCGATCAGTACGATTTGAAAGAATGGACCGCGGGCCGCCTTGAGCTTCCAACTTATGCATGGCCCGAAATCCACAGCCATGTACCCCTGCGTTGCTAGTCATATTGAGTGCGACTATACATTATTGGCAGACTCTTCAAAGAAAGCATTCAGTCTGCTACTGGAACTTTTTTATTTTATGTTCACTTTAAAAAAGCTTTTGGGACCACAATGTAGTGCGGCTGCAGCTTACCCGTGGCTGTTAGTACACGGCACCTGCTTTCGGAGATCTCAAATTTGCAAATACCACAGCTTAGAGCCATGCTTCAGAGGAGATGACTATTTTTATTCGGTACATATTCTGGCTTTGGTAAAAAAAAAATGTTATAGTGAGGCTTGAGTGCAGTAAAAACCAAGGGAAGGACATGCTAACTCCATATTTTAACTTTCCTCCTATTTGGTTCCGTTTCCCCAATATTGGTATTTACTGCCACTATGGTTCTCACATTGTAAATGTATCAGCTTGGCATTTGATGATGCACAAGACGGCCTATAAACAGAACCAGTAGTCTGCTGCAGTGGTGTAATCGGGTAGGCACTAAATGTGTCTAACAACAAGACTACACACTTCCGTCGGAATGGAAAACTTAGCGTCTTAGTGACACAAGGGAAGAAATGTGGCCTTGTTGGCAAAACATCGGGTAGTATTTAACGAAATGAAACTCTGGAATGCAAAGGGAGGACACAACTCGTGTGCTAGTTACAATAAAGTGTGATTAGGCTGTGTGCGTCAAGGTATATTCAAAGGAAGACTCGATGGAGTGGTGCTAATGCTGAAATCTGTGTTTTTCGTTTATCTTAGTCAAGCGGCCTGTCGATCTTTTTTCAATTCCTCCATCAACACTGTATTGGTGGAAATAGAATTATTATTATGTTCTGGGCATGCCTGCTTTATTTGTGTATGATGCTGTTCTTTCTATGCCACCACAATGGCTTTTTCCCTCCCAATTTCTTGAGCAAACACACCAGTTTTCGGACTACCTAATGCAGTGTGCGTGTTGAAACTACAGTGAACTCTTACTTCTATGAATGTCTTTTAACAAATATTTCAGAATAGCAAACTTTTGAAAAATCCCCAGAAGTTTTACTAAGCATCCTATTTTAGAAGCTTCCGGATGGTGAATATTTCAGTTCAACTGATGTTTATGTGCTGATACGGGCTCATATTTGAAATGAATTCAATGATGTTTTGCACTATGCAGCACTGACGTAGCCGGTGTGCACCACCCACAAATTGCACATTCATCGGCGACGGTGCAACATCGCTTGTGCATGCTTTGCCAATGAGGCAAAGGGCATGTATGAGTTGGGGACTCTACCCCCTAGTGTAGAGTAGCCAACTGGAATGCTGTCTGGTTAAGCCATCTGCTATCTTCCTTTTGTATTTCTTCCATCCTCCCTTGTCACGGCAACAAGCTGCGCCAGAGGCAGTGTGCAAAAACGTAGACTCTGTGCAGCTTTGTCCCTTCTTACGCTGTAAAGGGGCTCAGAAACACTTTTTCAAGCAACCAACTCTGTGCAGCTTTGTCCCTTCTTACGCTTTAAAGGGGCTCAGAAACACTTTTTTAAGTAACCACGGAATGAATTCACTGAAAGAGCTTATTGCCTCGCAAATTCAATGCCACAAAAATTTTAAGAATCCATCCAGTACGAGCGGAGTTGCGAAGATTTGTCGTACACTGCAGCCGCATTCTCTTGTCCCAACGAAAGCGATAGAAGCGAAGCAGGGATGGATGGCAGGGGCAAAGAAAGTAGATCACACGCGCCTCGTGACCTTGAGCAATTTTTTTTTCTTTGAATACACGATTTTCTTTGTGCGATCGCGCATGCCCTCTCACAATCCCTGTAACGACGAAGCACACCATGTTCAAATCAGCCAATGGTTGATAGAAGGCCTTCTACAAGTGATTTTAGAGTGTCTTCCGTCATTTGTTAAGAAAAGAGAAAGCAATTTTAAGCTTGCATTGATAATTCATTGTGAATTCCAGGTCGCGTGCTGTACTATAATATTTGGTTCATGTGCTCTCGGGAGCCCCTACTACCGGTCGGCAGGGTTTTTAAACCATTCTCAAGAAGTCTTGCAGGGCCCCTTTAAGGCTGCCAGTCCGAGTGAAATTATATCATTCTTGCCAGAATAAATTGCATTTCATGCGTTCAACTTGAATTCTGTTGTGCCCAGTGTTGTTCCGTATTCGAGTGAATATTCAATGGAGTGAACTTTCAGTTAACTATTTTCTTGGGTCCCGTGAAGTTCACTGTATTTACATCCATGCTCAGAAAAGGTCTGTTGACACTTGGTCCAAGTGATGGGATTCAAATGTACACCTCTCAAAAAAGGCTGTGGCCATTGCATTAGGCATTCTGCTTATTCATATGCATACATTTGTTTTGCATTGCATTTGCCTAAACCTGTTCATGGCGGTGTCACCCAGGTGATAGTGGAGAAGGCCCCCAAGGCCCGCATTGGCGACCTGGACAAGAAAAAGTATCTGGTTCCCTCGGACCTCACGGTGGGCCAGTTTTACTTCCTGATCCGCAAGCGGATCCACTTGCGGCCGGAGGATGCGCTCTTCTTCATTGTCAACAATGTCATTCCCCCTACTAGTGCCACCATGGGCTCCCTTTACCAGGTGCGTTCAGCATGCGTGCAGGCCAACACCCTCGAAAGTGTTGGAATGGTGATGGCCTTGTATAGGGGGGGGGGACATTTGACGGTGTCTTGTTTCGACCGTCTAGAGTAAAGCAGAAAGCAGAAACAAATTTCCCTTGACAGCTCCATTGAGACCCATGCATTTTTAACCTCTTAACAAAGTAAAATGACCGGTAAATGGATATAAAAACTAAATTAGTCTATCAAGTAGCCGATAAAAAAAAATAAAACCGGTCGTTGTGTGTTAAGTATATCGTTTTGAGCGCAGCTCTTCCAAAACTCCCGCACCGACGTTACAGCCACGCCACGCGCGGCCCAGAAAGCAGTCTTTCTCACACAACCAGCGGAGAGGATTGAGGAAGCACTCAGTGGGTCACATGACTGAGAAACGGCGCCGCGGTGCAAAGTGATTTCGCTCTCGCTTAAGAACACACGATGGCGAAGCTTTTGAAGACTTACATCATCATCATCAGCCTGACTACGTCCACTGCAGGACAAAGGCCTCTCCCATGTTCCGCCAGTTAACCCGGTCCTGTGCTTGCTGCTGCCAATTTATAAATTTTAAATTGCTGCCAATTTTAAATTGAGGACGACGCAGCGAGCAATGGAAAGAAAAATGGTAGGTGTAACCTTAAGAGACAAGAAGAGAGCAGAGTGGATTAGGCGACTAACGGGGGTTAAGGATATCATAGTTGAAATAAAGAGGAGGAAATGGACATGGGCCGGGCGTGTAGCGCGCAGACAGGATAACCGCTGGTCATTAAGGGTAACTAACTGGATTCCCAGAGAAGGGAAGCGGGTGAGGGGGAGACAGAAGGTTAGGTGGGCAGATGAGATTAAGAAGTTTGCGGGTATAAATTGAAGACATATTTATTCACAAATCAGAGGACATCCGTCACTGATTGAAGTAACTGGTTATGCGCATCTGCACACGTATGCTTCGCAGCGAGTCAATCAATTTCACACGCAGTTTCCCAAGCATAGTAGCGCGCAGCTAAGTCCAGCGCCAACACACACTAAAGACGGCGGCAACGACTGCATTTTCGTTGCTACCCTCTGCACCAAGAAAGGAAGAGCATCTCCACGCGGAGAGAAGCAAATTGGCATTAGGGATAGTCAATTCTCCACGACAGTTTTCTTTTTTTTTTTTTCTCTTTCTCCGCACGCTTCCTTGAAATGAGAAGGGTCTCCGTATACAGACCTTTCCACCGAAATCTAATCACCCGTGCTGGCCAGTTGTGGGTCCCTTTAAGGTATAAAGTCTCAAAACCATGAGAATATTGACCATTTAGTGTTGTTTAACGGGCCTCAAGCACTTAGATTCCATCAAAAACGGTTGTTGCAGCCGGCATTTCAATAACTGTAGCAAGTGTGTGCACAAAAACCCATGTGTGTTTAATCTGGTTTCCCTCTGTATCTAAAAAATCCTTTTTCTGAACACTGCCAACGCCTCTCTGGCGGTATTTTTTACTGGATGTTGTCAATTTGCACGTAAAATGTGTTTATCATTGCAGGAGCACCACGAGGAGGACTTCTTCCTATACATAGCGTATAGCGACGAAGACGTCTACGGTGTTTGAGACCTCAAGAGCATTTTTTATTTTTAACAAAATTCTTTATATAATAAAAAGGAATGGCAGGAAGTAAGTTGAAGAAGATGGATGCCAAGAACCTAAGTCACAGCGGTTTTTGTGCGCAGAGATCGTTTTTGACATATGCACTTTGTGTATTTTGCGCCCTGTTGAGCTGCAGATATGTTTTCTTTCTTTAGAATTTGTTATTTCTTCCTTTCACCTCTTTTGCCAGTGATGAAAAAAACTAATTGGCCCCTTCTGTCTCCCAGTTGGAGAGTGGAGCTGTCTCGTTTGCCAAAGCATCCCACTGAAGTACATTGTCTTAGAGATTGAGATTTTCTTTCTGTACTTGTATTCTCTGTCCAACTTGCTGTCTGTGCCTAGCGTGGCAAGGAAAACTCCTTAACACCAGAGTATGCAGTTATTTATTTGTTGGATTGTGACTTGATGCCTTGCTTCTTATTTCCTCTTTCTTTTGCATTGTAAATTCTGTATTATATACTCAAAATAAAGTAATAAAAACCACAGAAGTCTTTGATTACCTTGAGCGAGAGTAATATGCTTGCCCCAAGTCTTTAAAATGAAAGGAATGATGTGGGCAAAAGAGAAATGAAGCCAACAAAAATATAGAGCTCCATTTTTAGTTTTAAAGCAAAAGCTGTTACGAGATAGATTGTGCGGAACAAGTTATCCCGAAGAAAATTGTATTCAAACCTCGGCCCATTGCAAAGGAGCCCAGTGTTCTACCACCGAGCTATGCCAGTGCATGCAAGTCCTCGAACTACCTATGCAGGCTTTATGTTGGGAAAGGAATCGAATTATTGTGTGACTGAGCGTTTCGAAAGTAACAACCAAGCATTGCTCAATGCATATGTAATAAGTGGGTGGTCAATGCTTTCAACCTTTTACAATGTGTTCTGCCGTAATTAGTCGTCGGAAACAGCATCCACATAGTGCACACGATGCCTTTGAAGTAAGTAGCGGGTACCACGCCACCCTAAAAAGTGTCTCGTATATCCTGTATAATAGCACTACAGATGCTGCAGCCATAGAGTTTCCTAAAATTAACTAGAGGGAACTCTGGCGCTGCGATCCTTCAGCGACCGTGGGAATGATGGGTAGTACACACATTTGCCTAGTCTTCGTACTTGCGGCTTCGTTTATTGCTGGTTACGGTTTTCGTTTGAAGGAAAGAACAAACCCTTCTGAGCTTCCTGACCCTATTAAAAATGGTAAACTTAAAAGATTAAGGTTGTAAAGTGCAAATGCTGAACATTTGCTAATTTATTTTGCGTAAAAAAACAACTGTTAAGCCACACGAACACACACGGAGCCAGAAGTACAAAAATTGGACCAATGTGTGTACTACCCACCATTCCCATGCTCGCTGAAGGGTTGTGAATTGCAGATCACATAGACACTAGCGCCAGAGTTCCCTCTAGTGGATATTAGGAAACTCTATGGCTGCAGCATTACACCCCAAAACCAGGGCTGCCAGCCCATGAATACAAAACTTGCTTGCCAGAGAGCTGGAATTTCTCGCACTTACATAAAAGAGTTGAATTATTCACGATTCCTCGTGTAACCGGCATTTTGTTTAAGCGTTACTCTTAGACAAATATTTGCTTTAACAACAAACTTTAGACAAAAGTGAAGCAGTGATTAAGAGGCAGTACTAAAATTTGTATTGGGGTGCCACAGCCACTACAGTTGAACCCCTTTATAAGAGACACTGATATAAGGGACGAATGGGTATAAGAGACACCAGTGTGCCTACAGTAAAATACAAGTTGATAAGAAAATGCATACGAGGTACCCTGCTTATAAGAGACCTCTCGTGAAAGAGAGAATCGCTCACAAGAGTACGCCTCTTAAAGAGAGGTTTAACTGTATCTTCAAAAGCTTGAACATTTACACTCGCACACTGTTCCCAGTCTTTGGTACTGAACAGGGAGTTTGTACTTGGAGGCTACACAACCAAACAGTCAACCTAGTATTTCAGTGCATCAGATAATCCTTGCTCACTGATTTGGGCAACGCGATGCTGTGCTAGTTCAACGGAGACAGTCGACAATGAAAGTGTAGCCGTCTCCAATTCAGGAGTTCGGAATGAAATCCAAAGCGGCGATGCAATAGGTACACTCAAACCTCATTACAACAAAGTTGCATATTAAACAAAAACATTTGCTATAGCCAGAAATTCGTTATAGAGGTATATTCTTAACACTTTATACTGAATAATTATTCATTTACTTTGTTATGAACTATGTTTCATTATATCCTGGCACTCGATAAACCGAGGTATGAGTGTGCAATGGTATTTCAGTTCTTTTAGACAAATCCTTGGAATTGGGCAAGAATCAGGCAAACTTTATGTAGCACACCATGGCTAGAATGAAAATGTTAAGATTGAAGAAAGTGCCCATGAAACAAACTATAAATATATTGACAACATATAATGCTCAATGACATTTAGAGGCGAGAAAATGGAGATCCTAATTTTGGAGGTTAAATCTTGATCTCGTAGTAAAACTGTCATGCGGTAGCAAAAAAAGTCAGGATCACGAAAGGGCAAAGCAATGAATGCAATGGCAACATATTCAGATGTTTCACAAAGCAAGGTTGTCATTTTTAGGAGTAATATTGTAGTAAATATGTGCTTGCTAAGTAACCAAGTTTCCTGCGGCGTGGTCAGACGACCACAACAAGGTTCGCGCATAGTGACAGCATTGATATATGAAGTGAGGCTGGCAGTCAACTCGTGTATATCCGATCTCGCGTAACTCGACAAAGCGCTGGTGTAAGAGAACATGGCCGCTTCAAGCGCACTCTTGGCACCGTTATTTCGTGTTGAGAGCACAGCCTGTAGAAGCTCGCGTCTGCTGTGGGGGCACAAGGCGCGCGCTGATAGTTGCCGTGATAGCGCAGCAACCATAAGCACTCCCCCCTCCAGTTCACTCACGAGATAAGCGCGCACATGCCCAGAAGACCCCAGCTGGAAAGCCAATGCTTGCTCTGCATAAAGAGGAGGCTAGCACTGCCTTCCCGTATATAATATATATATAATATATATATATATATATAATATATATATATATATATATATATATATATATATATATATATATATATATATATATATATATATATATATATATATACATACATACATACATACATGTATGTATGTATGTTAATGACGATGGCAAAAAACCAGCCGAGACTGTCCATCTAATTGCTATCGCATTAAAATTTTCTCAAGATGGATCCAAAGGCAGAACCACCAGCCAGGTGGTTCTACTTTTTTTAGAGAAACCTTGTCTATTCAATTCATGCAGGACAATGCTCCCAAGGTCTGCATTCTTTATGCACTTCTCTTTAGTGTGATGAATATGGCTTTCGACTTTGGAAATTTTATAATATAGCTTGCATTTAACAGCAAAACCTCTTACGAGATCGCAACAAGGGTCGCATGTGCTGTAGTTGTTCACCCCCGCTGGTGTCCATAACCACTATTGCATGAAATGACAAAAACAAAAGCCAAGTAAATAAAAACACCATTGACACAATGGGGTTCAAACCTGGGTCTCCTGCGTGCCAGCCCAGTATCCCACGACTGAACCCTGCCAATGCTTGCAACTTCTTTGCAATCTGACCCTAGGCAGGTTTCTGGTCAAGAAAGAACTTTAGAACAACAAAGAAACAACGAGGCATCATACAATGCGAACTGGTTCGTCGAATGCTCCAAATCATTACAAAGGGCTGAGCCATAATTAATCGTCTTCAGCCACAGCATCAAAAAATTGCACAAAACTCATTGCACTAGTGTAGAGGGTACCACACTTCTCCAAAGAATGAAGAAGAATGGAATGGTGAATGCCTCCTTACTACACAAAAAATATGATTTACGGCGTAGTGGGTAACCAGCAAGTGTTCTTGTAGAAGTAACCCAAACAATGTTAAAAAATACTCTAGAAAGGCCAGTCTTCCAGCTTTCGCCGTGAATTTGCTGTGCGTTCTGTGTAGGCCTAGTGACTTTTTCAACTGCCATTGCATATTATGTACAGCACAAAATTTGTATCTTGAATTCATAGCTATATAAAGAAGACACGAGCAAATAATATATGAGCACTGTTCTTTATTGACCTTCACAATTTGAGTACATGGCACGGCACTTCCGTGATATTTACATTTTGTTGTGACATTGAGTAGTAGTACAGGGCAAAAATTGTGGACATCTCAGTATGACTAATTATAAGACTCCGTCTGGATCTTCGGCCAGTCGGGATTACATTGCACAGCAGATACGAGCTGAACTTGAATTGAATGCTGCTAGAAAGCTCGCGAACAAGTGCTTATGTAGCAAGAGCTACAACTCTTTCTAAATAAAGAAATGCAAACAACATTTACCACAAATATTTGACACTCACAATCACATTTCATAAGCTCTTTCGCACTACAGATGAGGCAGCATCCATGACATGTAGAGAAGTTCTCTCACGAACTCTCCATCAAGACCTTTTGATGCAATAATATCTCTTGCAATCGAAATGTGTACAAAAACTATCAATACTACGCTGTTGCTTCTGTATGGTACAGGATTTTTTTAATGGTGCTAGAACTAGTTGTAACGTACAAAATGCAGCTGACTTAAGGCAGTGGCTAGCCGTTGACAAAAAACCCAGTGCCTTTCAGTCAATCCTTTTAATACCTGCTAAGGTTGGTGACAATCAAAGAACTACAACTGGGTTCTAGCTATTGCAAACAACACCTTCAGCCTACAGCAACATGGTATTGGTGTATAAACATGCCACCAAATCCTGTTCATACGTTTTTGCAATGCGGAGTGCTTGGCAATTGATTTGAATGTATTGTGTTGCTAGTTTCGAAATGAAGCTTGGAACAACCCATGAAATCTCATTAGCACAAATACC
The DNA here is from genome assembly GCA_013436015.1 of Rhipicephalus annulatus. NCBI lineage: Eukaryota > Metazoa > Arthropoda > Arachnida > Ixodida > Ixodidae > Rhipicephalus > Rhipicephalus annulatus. The sequence continues at coordinate 282,013 of WOVY01010326.1, forward strand.
AATTTGAATAGGCGTCTACAAGATGATTGATTGATATGTGGGGTTTAACGTCCCAAAACCACTATATGATTATGAGAGACGCCGTAGTGGAGGGCTCCGGAAATTTAGACCACCTGGGTTCTTTAACGTGCACCCAAATCTGAGTACACGGGCCTACAACATTTCCGCCTCCATCAGAAATGCTGCCGCCGCAGCCGGGATTCGAACCCGCGCCCTGCGGGTCAGCAGCCGATTACCTTAGCCACTAGACCACCGCGGCGGGGCAGGCATCTACAAAGATGAATAACTGGTCACTGCAAACTGTTGGTGCATCTTGTAATGAAGTCTTAGGCTGTAACCAGGCACAGTATAGAGTAGTATAACCTGATAGTTTGATGTTCTCAAGCTGCATGGTTGAAAAATGAGGATTGCAATGTGGAGTTTACAGGTTAAGGGTAACTACCCAATGTTCTATTGAACTACACACTACCTTGTGTTCCGCCTCCATTGACAAAACTCGAGTCTTCGTGCTCCGCAGCAGAATGACCAGTCATTAGCTGTTGTGACATTAATGGTATAGAGAAGCCCGAAAGATGCAGGTCTGGAAGGGCCATCTTTGTGGAATGATGCGTACAAAAAGCTACACTGTTACAAACTTGCCTGACGAGCAGCTGCGACTAAAGTGGACATTGTTACCACTGCCGCTGCTACTATGTAGCCCTTCGGGTGCAAAATTATCACAATTCTGAGCGGCGAAACTGCTAGAACTTCAAAGCTCTGAGACCATCCTAGATGTGAGGGCTTGCACGCGGCGTGCGTTGCAACTCCTGCACAGGATGTGGTCATCCAGCGGGTAACAGCCCCGGCCTTCCGCTTCTGACGAGAGCAGTAGTCCGCAATCCTGCGCACGGGACAACCTTGCTAACGATGCTTCTCTCACCTTCGACACATGCGGCTTTTTGTATGTTACAGGCAGGTGATTGGCAAAAATATAGTTTCTCTACGAGTGCGAAGCGTGTTTTTAAATATCTCTATGCCATTACGAACATAAGGCATGTGCAGGCAACATGCTAGGTGTGGCACCACACTGGATCAACTTCACAGCAGTTTGTTACAGTCACTGGAACTGTAGGTTTTGAATGATAGACATGCTTCATAGGACTTGCTGAACGACAAAAAATAAACCTACGTTTATTGCACACCATAAAAACTTGGTTGGAAAAAGAAATGTGAATACATGGTGCAAATAAAGATGCCCTATCTTGGCCGCAACACTACAGTACCACCGCTGCTGCATTCCAAAATGGTCTCACTACATCTGCGCACCTGCCAGCCCATGAAGTGTGAAAAGTGAAAACTGTTCCGCAATTGTAACACTGGATGAAGGGATGTAATAATTTCAGTCCCTCTTTAATGCTTGGCCTGAGCAAGTCTTTCTATGGGTTATGTACATGCTTTAGTAACAATGATTGAACTTTAAACTCCAAAGACAAGCCTTAGAGAACTCGGAGCAGCATATTTGGCAAACAAGACAATGTTTTGGATCGCAGTAACTTTTTAAACAAGACTGCTTGCTGCTTTCAACTTGGCCATGTTTTGGATCGCATTAACTTTTTAAACAAGAGTGCTTGCTGCTTTCAACTTGGCCATTTCAGGAAACTAAGTAAGCCTGTTCCGAACACATATACAAAACTCTACGGAAGTCCTTTTCATACTTCCAAAGTTGTGTCCCGAGACCAATGAGCAAAACTATTTAGCGAACAGAACAAATCCTACAAAACATTTGTAGAATCGCAGCACAAACCAGAATTTCTAATATTTAACAATAATTTGGCTAGTCCGGCTTCTGATTGATTGATATGTGGGGTTTAACGTCCCAAAACCACTATATGATTATGACAGACGCCGTAGTGGAGGGCTCCGGAAATTTAGACCACCTGGGGTTCTTTAACGTGCACCCAAATCTGAGCACACGGGCCTACAACATTTCCGCCTCCATCGAAAATATAGCCGCCGCAGCCGGGATTCGAACCCGCGCCCTGCGGGTCAGCAGCCGAGTACCTTAGCCACTAGACCACCGCGGCGGAACTAGTCCGGCTTCTTGTAACTGCCGCAAGGCAATCATTTTCACCAGAACATTAGCAAGATATACATTGTATAATGTTATGCAGTGAAGTTGCCAGCAGTATAAGAAGAGAATTATGTTTGTGTATCCTTTCAGAGCTATTCGTTTTCTAAAAAATTTCAGTTAAGTAGATAGATGCAGTCTTGCAGTATGACAATACCATCACCTAATGAATGAATAAATAAATAAATAATGGAAAGGTTCCATGGTTGGTTGAATGCCACAAAGCACAGACTTACCTCGCATCTATAGCAGTTGATGTGGAAGCTCCGATCCAGGGCAACAACTCTGACCGTTTCTTCTTTGCCCGGTTCAGGCATAATTGGCTGAGAGCACACACAACAGCGAGGGGCAAATTTCCTGTAAGCAACGACATATTCGGCAACTGAGTTTGGGGACACAGACTTGGGTTCCAGACATCATCCAATGAACTCTAGCGTGCCTTTGCAGGCCTATTTACATTAAGCGTGAGAACGTTAATGCTTAAATACGATGAACTGGACTGACTATTGTTAAGGACACAACGGAGTGGAGGAATCGTGAAAGTTCCAAGTTGGCTGTAACTTTTTAACTGTAATGGGTGCTTATCTTTGATGCCAACTAACACGACTTGGTGTCTGACAACAGGTTGGCGGACTCCGCGCGAGATATATATCGGTGTTGCAGCCCTGTATGCCATCACAGCATTTCTTCACACCCCCCGAGCCGGAGGCTGCTGCAGTGATCAAACTCTGATGTTGAACAAATCGCAGCACTTCCTTCAAATGGTTATGGGAAGCGAGAGGTGTATGCCTGTCATCGCGCCTCTTGCTTTTGAGCCGAGTATCGCTACGTTTCGAACTTCCAACCTCAGGAGCTGGTGTCTGGGAAGTCGCAGCCGGGTCACGTGATTGCCGTTGAGGTAGAAGAACGCCGTTGGAGCAACAGAGAGTCTACCTCTAGCAGCCAGTGAGAGATGCTGCTCAAACAAAAATCACAGCACAACCACGAAGTGAATGATGATGAGTGGTGCGAAGCGCTGAAAGGTTTCATCTCTAAACCGTGAACCATCCACGAATACCGCTCACTACATCCTCAAAGACGTGACAAACACTGTTTATATCTATACAAGAAATTTTATTATTCATAAGTGGTAGCTATACGTTTCTTCCGTTCCCTTTTTATTATAATGACTTTATGGTCGGTGAAGTGGTGAATCGATGATGGGGCGTAGTAGAATGTTTGCAAGGACAAAGTAGTGGGCAGTTTGCAAAGGTGGAACTATAGGCATTCACGTACAAACGATGGACACAGTGGGACAATCTATAGTTCTTTAACGCGCACTTGGATACAAGTACACGACCATCTTGCATTTCATATTGACTACTTCTCAACAGTGTTTGTTTTATAGTAAGTGGAGTTGTGGATCGGTGATGGGGCGTAGTGAGACGTTTGCAAGGACGACGCAGTAGGCAGTTGGCAAAGATGGAACTGTAGGCATGCTGTCTAGTACATACATACATACAAGGAATGGACAGACCCTCGCCTTTAGGAGCTTCACCCTAAAGCTGCTGGAATTCTCGCGTGGGCCTTTAGCCCATTGTTTAGGGTCATGTAGTAAAATAAAGAACCTTCACCAAGTCCAAAGTATTATAAATTCCTAACAGGCAATAAACATTTGAGAAAAGCAGCAGCGATTTCTGTCACTATGCAGAAATTTAGAAGCGCTTAGTTAGCACTTTAATAACACCAAGTACGTAAAGAAGACAAGCGAAAGATGGTGAATCAATAAATGCAGGTGGCAAACAGACCACACCGATTCAGCAATGTTAGCTGCATTAAGTCAGAGACAGAAATATTGATGGACTCCACTGAGTAGCAGCTTTTGGGGAAGGCATACAGCAGGATTGTGAGAGATCTAACGTAACAGACTGCTCCTACACTAATGCAGTGTACGTGTTATTAGCAGCACGGCAGAATGTGGGAGGAAACGTACATTGCTTGTCGGATCAAAACCAAATATACTTATTTGCAGCATTCCAATGTTTCAAGGAATATGAAAGCCATTAAATGAAGACAAGTCTGCAATCTTTGACAGTAATTAGTTATTAGTAATACGTTGCTGGCAAGCAGTTATATTAATAAACTTGTAAAATCAACGCTTACTTTTTGCAATGTCACGGCAAACTTTTTACACAACAATTACCGACTGCTCACACAAATGGCTGCGTGAAGTAAATAATGACAATTCAGTAAAAAATACACACACACACACACTGAATCTTCCATATAACAAACACAGACATAACACAACATCAGTTTCAACAAAGTAAATGAAAAATAGTCTTGCAATAGATATTGTTAAGAATACACATTTATAACGAATTTTTGGATATAACAAACTGATTTTCGTGTAAGACGCAACTTCGTTATAATGAGGTTTGTCAATTCAAACTGTTAATTCAAATAGATGCCCTTGTCTTGGCACAGCCCTGTGTAGTTCTATGGGGGAAAACTCCCAATAATTAAATGCGTTAATATCTCTTATGGTTAATTCGAACTAGGTTTTCATGACTCCTTGCATAAATCGACCTCAAGTGATAACAATGTGTTACAAAACCAAACCAAATTTACTAGAGATGCAAGAACAACAAAACCGCAGACTTTCTTAGCAGTAGATAATTCGGACGCTGCGTTGAGGCTTTTAGGCAAGCCAGAAACAATGCTCATGGAGTCTCGACAGAAAAGGTCCAAGCAAGTCGAAATTACTAATTCATTTTAATTTCAATTGAATTAAATCTACCATGTAAATAAATGACTTTTAGAGCATAAATAGTGTCATGTATTTCCGCATTAATGCTCACTGCTCAGATGACTGCATGAATATGCTTCTTGCTTCGTGCCACTGACCGATCAAATAATCCTGTTCGCTGTTGGAGCTCCATGTACTATTTACGAAATCACCAGCAACAAATATGCCGTCTAATTCGTAATAACTTGTCCTGAGGTGGCTTCTTTGGGTTGTGACTGAGCAGTTTGGCACGATGTCCTTCCATTTTAGTGCCTGCCTATTAATTCAAACTGCTTAATTAAGACAATTTTACAGCCCCTTCATGTTCCAATTAATGAGCTTTTCTTACTACTCTTACACTAATAGAACGATAGCATTACTCGATCGACAGCAACTGCAATATTGTTGACACTTGCAATTGTATCTGCATCAGCGCTATTCTTCTGCTTTGGGTAAAACGTAATGCCATTTAATTCTGGTAACAGCCTACGACTACAGGTTAGTTGCATTGACGACAATCATGGGTTCAGGCAAGATGGAGAAGACAAAGAGTACGCACTTGTGGAAGTCATCGATACAGTGGACCCGACTGGTGGCATCCACGGTGAAAGGAATGCCGTCCAGGCACTGTCCGCACACAACACATCTGAAGCAGGCCGGGTGGTAAGGCTTCCCAGTAGCACGCAGAATCTGTGGGAGGCAACGCACCCTTCCAGCAATTCGTTTGAAACACTGTCGTTAAGAGACAATACTAACGGATAGAATGAGGACACTTACCCTGTCCAAGATTGGCTTCTCACATACACAACACTTCTCCAAGGTGTTCTGCGAGAAGAAAAATGAATATTTTCTGCCAAATTCTATATTCATGAACCTGCGTTTTATGACATATTATTATTACTATTAGTAATATTACTACACTAAAAAGACAATCCAAAACACACAAATGTTTGATCAATCAACTGCTGTCAGCATATATGGAATTGAGCCCAATGCAAATAAATACACTTGGACCATCGTGCCGTACAGCTGGCAGTTCGTGTCCACAAAGCAGCACATCTAATAGCAGACATTCTGCAAATTAGCCCGAAGCAACTAGCGATTTTCACGTACTATCATCTACAGAGACGTATAAACCAAATTACGTGAACACTTCCTATGCTGCATCTCTTCTGCTGAAACCTGGCCTAGCTAGAGTTTCACATCCATGTTTCACTGGTAATAATGGTCTCTGCGCATTCTGTCAATACTACAATGGTTCTTTAAAGTGCCAACCTTCTTTAAAGTGAACCTTCAGTTCACCTTGACAATGAAATATATTCAGTATTACAATAGCAGCAACAAAATAATGCTACCTGGCTTTTCTTTTTTTTCTCATAATACACCATTAACGCCATTGTTCTTATACAGTAGAATCGCAGTAACCGGAGGTCTCCAAATTCAAATTGATGAATAATACACCTACGCAGCTGTGCTGATACAAGAGAAAACTCGCTATTCTCTACCCATAACCCCCTTGCTTAGCCACACGCAAGCTCATCTTCCCGAACATTGCCACGAACACTCACAGGACTAGTAACCAATCCTTCATCTCACTCAAATGCCAGCTTGCTACCTCCACCCACTGGCCAGGAATTTGTAAATGGAAGGGCAGGGGATCACTGCCTGGAACATGTCTGGAACGTGTAAGGCCCAGAATGCTTGGAAGAGTGCAAAGAACACGCTGCAAAGCTTACACTCACACAGAGACCACACGGGTAATCGGGTACTATATTCAGTGGAGGTGTCTTTTCCGTTCAAATTTTGGACATTTGAACATATTTACAATGCCCACAGAGCTCGAATGAAGCAGGTTCTACTACTTTGCAGCATTGCCGGAGTGCTGTGTAATGATTATATGAGAAATTCACTAGCACGCAACTGCAGATTTAACAAATGGGTGTGAACATACCAAGTAGTCATCTTCGCAGTATGGTTTTCCCTCCATAGCAAAGAAGGGCTTCCCTCTAAGTTCTTTCACTGCAATGGGGAGAAAAAGCTTTTAATTTGCGCATCCAAAACACACCGACTTCACAATGTGCTCTTCAATGGACGTGGTGTGGAAACTTACTGCACACATGGCACGTGAAGCACTTGATGTGATAAACCTGGTCCATGGCAGTGCATCCACTGCCTTCTCCAAGCACCTTTTCTCCGCATTTGTAACACATGCCTGAAAGAGAAACAGGGAAAGGAGAAAAAACAAACAGTCATGCACGTTAGAGAACAAGCCGCTGGATATGCTAAATGAAAGTCATAAGCATCAATGCAATTTGCAAGCAGCCGTGCATGCCTGTCTCCAAAGGTCAGTTCAAACAAAATCAAGTGACAAGTGAAAAACAAGCTACAGTATTACAGTAAAAGCTCGTTAATTTTATATCTACTAAGAAAATCAAACATTATAGACATATTCTTTGGTCTCAGCAAGCACATGTATTGATCCTCGGAGCGCCCTAAGCATGAAGTGTTGTAAAGTGCGATGCCAGGTTCATTGAGCAGAGGATACTGTGCTCAAGAGTTTCATTTGGGCTTAGCGCGTAGGCCACACGCGTGCCTTCATAGCTATGTGGACGCTATTATTGCGCCTTTGGTGACCACAACTTCCTGCACAGCAGGTGCAGCACTCAGTAAGTTTGTTTTGACTTGGGCAATGCGTGAGCAATATCACAAAACTCTTACCTGACAGAAGCATTTGAACATGAAGAACTTTGTCGCATTCCACATGCTGACATGAAACTTGCTTGTTATGTTGCGATGAACAACATATCAGTTCCTGGCCAACATTATGGCAAAAATATCATCGGCACATACACGTGGTGGTGGTGTTGATGGTATATAATAAAGGATGGGTTCAAGGCTTGTTTCATCTTAAGACACAGCAGTCTTGAGTCATGGTCACATTGTGTACGAAGTCACAAACTACGAAAATTTTGGCTTTTACATTGCTCTTATGCCAAATAAGTACCCGATTTATGCATTCATCATGAAAAAGAAAACACCGATTTAATAAACAATCGCTTGTTGTTTTTTATATTTGAATAATTCAGCATTTTATTCATTTGGACACTTCTAGCACTAGGAAATCCACATGAATGAGCTTTTACTGTACAAGACTCGCTAAAGTGGCAGTCTTTACACTAAGGACTCACTAAGGTAGCAGTCTATACACTGTGCACTCCACAGTGTATAGCTGTGGAGTGCACCAAAAGGCTGTATACCTACCATTCAGTACATATACTAATTAGGACAACAACTATCCACCAATACACCAGTCAAGAAATTTAACAACCATGCAGAATCTATACTGCCACATTCTTTTTTTCAAGTTTTGTTACCGCCCCAATACACTACGTAATTCTCAGCGCAAACCGCGCCTGTAGTCTTCGGTAAGCTTCAGGACTGCAGTAGGTCATTTTTATAAGATCATGCCCACTCAGCGAACTATACAGATTATTCTGCAGCCTACGTCACCGCTAGCGATAACGCTAGAACATTCGACGGCAAGTGTATATATGCCGACGCGCTTCGCCGCTATCAGTGCAGGTCTGCTACTGTGATCTGACTTTCCGTTTACCGGGCACAAGTTCGCCCAAATAAACAGTTTAACCTTCATCCTACTGTCTGTTTCTTTATCGACGTCACGACCCTGTGACAATACTAATAATCGTCACAGTTTTTCAGTATCCAGCAATAATTGTACCAACCAATAAGTGTAACAACCTAATGCATGTCAATAGGTGCAACCATCTGCCATTATCTACATTAAGCACCTAAACAATCGTGCAGTAAGTGTACCAGTAAGTGTAGGAACCATCTAGTGTCTGTCTACCAATAAATCAGTAACTGAAGCCATCAACATGCCCTGTCAATAGGCGTAACAACTACTCAGAACATACATGTCAAGAAGTGTAACAATCATCTAGTACCTAACCAATAAGTGTGACAACTACCATATTTACTCGCGAAATAAACCCACTCACATAACCCCCCCTTCCCTTGATCCCTAAAAAAAAAAAAAAAATTTTTTAATGTATCTGTTCATTTTGTTCCCGTATGATAGCCAGTGCTGTTAACGTTCGAAACAATGTTAAATCAAGTCATTATATCACAATATAACAACGCAATGAAAGCCAGAGATAGTTTTGCACGCATGCTTAACAGTTGCGAGCAGCACAAGCGTGGACGATGTCAATAAAAATTTGAAAGTTGCGCCTTGTACAGCAAAGCAAATGCATGAGAAACCTCTTTCTTGATAGCGCCACGCAAGCACAACGGCAGCATGAAAACAAAGCACATGGCGTCCAGAATGGCGCTCGCACTGAGTCGTGGAACACGCCTATGCAAAGCGCACATGCGCCGACGGCGCATTGTGCTCCTGCAACATCTAACACAACGTTTGTGCGCCGCCATTCAACGCTGCGCTTTTGTTGTTGGGCTTGTCGTTGTGAACTTAGTTGGGACACGTGCTGCGCAGGGCGCATTTGGCCAGTACACTATACTACACGGCTGGTTACTAACAGTATGCGGTGGAGCATCGGAACCGAGCGACTAAACGGCACTTCGGCGTTGATCCATACACTTTCGTTATGGGATGAAACAATAAGAGCTTCGGGCTACAAAAAAAGATTTGTTGTGCATTTCACGGGCCAAAACAAGCAAAGTTGCCACCCGAAAAAGTCGTTCTCCCGCCTAATGAACCATCCCCCTAATTTGGGGTAAACTTTTCTCAAAAAAAAAAAAAGGTGGGTTCATTACGTGAGTAAATACCGTATTCACTACCTATCAATAAGCAAACAGGTTTACCAAGGATTACCCAATATTGGAGAAGCGTAGCTGCCATTTCATGTCGCGGGATCGAATCTTAGTCGCAGCACCCACATTTCAAGGGAGGTGAAATGATAGATAGGTGTACAGTAAAGAACATCAGTGGGCGGAATTCCAGGGGCCCTTAGTAGTGTACAGCAATACCACTGAATGGCAGGACAGCATGCACGAATGTATACATATATATAACGGCTGTGATTACATCAAGACACTTGTCCACCCAGAGACTTGGCTGTGGCCCTACACACTCGGTATAATACACTACAACGTCTCTCACTATCATATTGTGGTTTCGTGACACAAGACCCTGACGACTATTACCATTTGGAATCTATATCACGTGGTGTTGCAACTGCTCAGCATGTATATCGATATCACCAAAACATGCTATAGTAAATTAGTACCGTATAAACGCGTGTAAGGGCCGCACTTTTTTTTCAAGAAATGAGGGCCAATTTTCAGGGTGCGGCCCATACACGCAACGTGCAATTTTTTTTTTTTGAAGCAAAAGAAAAAAACGTACCAGCTAGCGAACGAAGAACGTTTATTGCAGCATACAGCATATGTGCTTAATCGTCGTCGCTCAACGAGTCCTCAGACTCGGTGTCCGAGCGAGATGGTGTGTTGCGGAGCACCGTCCTCCCACAAGCAGTCATCTTCCACGCCATCCAAGCTGTTGGATATACCGGTGACTTTAAAGCTTCGGGTCACAACGTCCGTCGAGACTGAGTTCCACGCCGACAGTACCCAACCGAGAACAGCCGCAAGCGGTGCCCTCTTCAGCCGTCCGGTCGGCGTCTGCTCGTGGCTGCCGCTTGCCATCCATTCCGTGTAGAGCCTTCTGAATTCCACCTTAAAAGGTCGATTAACGCTGACGTCCAAAGGCTGCAGCATTCCAGTGAGGCCGCCCGGAATCACGGCCATGTCTGTGCCGACACAGCGCAGCTGTTCCTTCACCTTATCGGTAAGGTGACCGCGGAAACTGTCTAATACTAAAAGTGACCGTTTGGCTAACAGCGCTCCTGGTCGGTTTTGCCAAACACACTTCACCCATTCGAGCACCAAGTCATCGTTCATCCACCCCTTTTCTTCCCGGTTTAACCTTTAAAATCCCGGTTTAACCTTTAGGTAACGAGCGTATGAACACTAATCAAATAGTTGAAATATTTAGCAAACTTTATGAACACCTTAGCACGAAGAAAGTTAAACAAAATATACTAGTGACGCACCTGTAAACTTTGATAGTGATGATGATGGTTGCGTTTTTTCGCGCCATCTATTGACGACGTTCAAAAGCTCGCATGCACGTGCGCATTTTGAATACGTGTGGGTTAATGAAAGTGTGGGTGCGGCCCTTACGCGAATTTTTTTTTTTTTTTCGAATATGTGCGTCATAAAAACGGGGTGCGGCCCGTACACGGGTGCGGCCCTTACACGCGTTTATACGGTAATTCAGCTATACTGCGCAGCATGCAGCAGGTTTTCACAAGCAGCACTTCCTAAAGCATTTGCCACTATTTATGTACAGTACAAGCCTAGAAGCACCATGCAAGAAGCAGTAGAGGCACATGTTTAGCACCTTGTTCACAGAAACAATGCTTTTGCAGGTAAGAAGTCATTCCGTTGTCACTCAGACATCATGACAGTAAAAGAACTGTATACTAAATGGCAGTCCACAATCATCAGTAGCATAAGTTTAGCTGCAAACTGGAGAATGCATGCTTGCAAAGATAAAATATACAGGCAGGACAGCTGCCATTCTTATTTCTCCATCTGCATATAGTCAGAACAGCATGCATTTTTAGAACAAAATAATCTTCCTTACCGATGACTGGTGGTTCATCATCCTCTGAGCAAGCGTGGTTAGAACATGGTTAGAGAGTGAAACATTAGCGGCACACGCACAGTAGTCTCCACACAGTCTCTTCATACGTATCAAAGTTTTAAGTTAATGCATGCAAAAAAGAAGAAGATAGAATTTTTCGTTTTAAATATTCTCATAGTGGCTCCCTCTTTGGCAGCTGCAAATTATTCCCCTCGCTTGTCAATAGGGAGTGCTATCACCACTTTCACTTAGTTGTTGCAGCAACTCTGAAAAAGCAGCTGCTGTAATTCATACTAAGGGCATATGAATACTTAACCAGAAAATGAAACAGGGCTAACAATGGCAAAACTCTGCAACTAGCTATAAAAACTAAGATTACTGCATGTTGCTCCTCGGTCTGCTGTGTTCCTAAGTAATACATACGTCATACCAGAAAAGAAGGGAAAAAGTCTATTGATGTCCAGTACCATAGAACAGTAAGTGCATAACAACCGTTACTGGTTACATTTAGCATGAAGTGAATTGAGAACAAATTCAGCTGGAGATTGAAAACCTGAAAAATGATAATAAATAAAAGCAGACTCTGCAGTTTAATTTGCAGAAGAACGGTTCAGAAACATTCCGGCTCTACGCACCCTTTCAGCATTCAAAACGAACCAACACTATCACAGAGTTGGGAGAGGCCACTGGGATCGCTCACCAAAGAAGTCTGGATCGCCGGAACTCTCCATGCTCTGCACAAGCAAGTCGGTGAGATGGTCCACCTCGGCCTCCTGGCCCCCTCGGTGGTTACTGGACTTGTGGCCGGTGCCCATGCGGCCCGGGTAGTAGGATGAATAGAGGGACGAGCCCGTGCTGCTGTAGCCAGACATTTGGCTGGGAGGTCGCGGCACAATGGGCTCGTAGATTGAGCCCGAATCGTATGTGCTCTGCAGGTGAGAAAACAGCCAGATTTTGCAAAGATAGCACCCTTAGACCTAGCGGTACTATACATTAGCCGCTCAGATACCGCACCTAGTGACAAGCAGCAAGAGCACTGCAGTTGCAGCTGCATCGCATGCGGTTTGGTTGATTGCCCGTTCCCAAGTTTGGTTGTTACAAGGGTAACTTTTAAGACAGAATAGAAACTTAACAGTGGCCGAATTGAATCATTCTTTTTAGTAACCATGCAGGCCAGTCATCACAAGTGCACGGTGCGAGGCATTTAGTAGCATAAATAGTGTGTTTGGAATAAATAAGTAGTTTGCCTGCAAACACAGGTGTTCCAAAAAGAATACAAATAGTGCATGAAGACAATGCCCGACTATATTTAATCAGCTCTACTACATTGGTAATACTCTATGCCTATACTATGCCCCCAGATAAAAATTAATGGAACTAAGAAAGAAAAAGGTTGAATATATTACTGAGTGCAGTTGATGCTGTGAAATGTAAAAATTGTTGCAAATATATTCAAACATTCATGCTCTTAAACATAAGTTTAATATGAAAGCAGCATCTGGGTTATGTCTACAGGACTCCGGATTAACTTTGACCGCATGAACTTTTTAGAAATGCACCTATATTTAAGTACAGTAGACTCATTAAATGGAACCTGAAGGGACCAGGAAAATTTGTTCCATTTAACAAGAATAGCGTTTACCAAGAGCTGACTGGGGGTTGAAAATGCAAGAACGAAACCAATATTGTCAGAAGCACTTCTTCAGTTTAAGCAGCAGTTCTATTTAAGAGATTTCCATTTACTGAGAGTCTAGTTTACAGAGGTGTCTTAAATTTTGCTTCTGCCGAAAGGAACAGGGCACCAAACCCACTACCTTCTGCTAAGAAGAAAAATGCTACAGTCACTGAGCTAGCTCAGTGAGTTGCAATTGTGGTCCTTTGAAAATACGAAAGTATTTTCAAAGGACCACAAACACGAAATACCAAAGCTATGGTCATTTCTCTATTTTCTCGTACATCTCAATGGAAAAATTTGATAGGCTGGATATTACTGAGGATACAAAAGTACTTTAGATTAAAGAAATTTATGACTGGCTCAATTGACCCAGTGACACACATTGTAAGAAACAGTGCCATGCCACGCAGGTTTCTACACAAAAAGTGAAAAATGTGCCGACAGGCGCCGAAATTTACTACCATGTGGTCTCGCATCAAAATTGAGAAGCACCAGTGATGTCGGCACTAATCACACTAATTGGAATGGCTAATATGATAACTTTATAGGTGCCATAACACTCATTAACCATTGTCTCCAAAGGTGCAAGTCACAAGTCAAGTTTCTGCCGTTTTTTACGTTCACGCAATGAAGGACCGTTTCCCAACTTGTCTTTTCATGGTTTTGGGTTGGCCGAAATGCATTCCAAAAACTTTGATGCTACAGCAACCGAATCACTAATAGCCACTTCTTTTATTGTAACTAATTCTATTGATGCTTAAAAATTGGCATCCTCTGTGCGAAATTTACCATTACCTTGCAAGTATTTTTTTTTTCACTCCCATCATTTACTGTTAACACCAAACTAGTCAATCATCTCCGTTTCGCTTGACCAGATATTACATAGCCATTTGAGATTGAAGAAGAGTGTCGGCAGACTTAAGCTCAATCAAGCTTATGCTGATGCTATAAAAAATGTGTCCCAGTTTGCTGTTATTCCAAAATTTTGCAGCCAAGTTTGGCGGTTAAATGACAGTTAAATGAAGTACAAGTCTGGGGTCATCCTTAGGCGGCCACATGAATATGCTTAAGTGTGCCTGTTTACAAGTCATGGGAATAGTGAACTACTTTCGTACTCTGCATTTTTGTCTTTCTCCTGTACACATGCCGAGTAAATCAGATCAAGCACAACTACTTGTCTGCATTTTTACCTTAATTTCTCGCAGCTCTTCCACCATTTCAAGACATTGCCTTAAGTGAGGCTTTCATGTCAACATTACCAAAAATAACCAGCACTGGTGTTAGAAAAAAATGGCACGGATATTGCTGGTTCTGCAGGGCAATGAAGCCATGGCGAATGCCAGCTTCTCGCAGACAGACCTCTCAATGTGCTTTATTTTTTAAGTCCCCTTTCAAAGAAGGCAGTGCTATTAAATAACTGTTAGCCACATTTTCTGAACAGAATGCACGTGCGAAAGTGGAGTGGAGATGGGAGTACAAAGAAACTGAGGCGGTTATTCGCGGAAACGACTTGACGAAAATAGCAGTAGTAGGCGACATTCGTGGCAAACACGTGGCGCAATACGACGAAACGGCACTTCTGGTCATCTCCGAAAGGCGTCGTATCATAGGCAAGTTCCAATTAGCATTTTAAACCCCATTTTAGACAGTCTTTAAAGTGAAATAATAATACCCCAGTTCACGCGCCTACACCTCGTGCCGTGACAGCGTATGACGACTCGAGCATAGCAAGGTATAACCGGCTACGCGTTGTATCCGCAGTTGGCCGAGGTTAGCACGGGGCCGCAGGACGGCAATGCGAATATTGCGAGGCGGGACTTCTCACCACCGACCACGAGTCGTCGTCGGCTTGGCCGCAACACCGGCAGGCGCAGCAACCGAGGGGTTTCGCAGATGCAGCTAGACTCGCGGCACCAACTGCTGCGCTGACAAAATTAACGAGCCGTTGGTTGGTTGCGCGAACGCAAACAAACAAACAAAACAGAAACGCGAGATCCAAAGCGCTCGCCGCCGCAGCAGAGTGGTGTCGCTGACGGGCAGCGAGCGCTTTTAGCGAGCGCGCGCGGCACCCGTCTTCTTTCGGCAGTAGGATATCTTCCTGTCGGCTGTTATTGCCGGTGCCCCGGCGGGAACGAAGCGGACACACCGCAAATAGATTCTCTTCTCCGGCGCGAACCGGCGCCGCGGCTGCGACTGCAGAGCGCCTGCGCTGCGAATACGAACATTGGTGCCTTCGCTCGTTACTTTTACCACTCCGGCCGTGGCGCGCTACTTCTGGCGAACGCGAGAGAAACGCAGAAAGCAGCTGCGCAAGCGACTCTCTCGCAGGATTTCAAGCTGGACGGTTGTGCCCTCGCGATCTCCAACTTCAGCGTAGCTCCCGCCGACTGGTTCGCCCTCCGCGGTCTCCTGAAGCATAGCCTCCTCTATAACTTGTGCAAGTTTGTGCCCGAGCGGTCGGTCCCTCAGCGCCGTCCCCCGAGCTATTATGGGATGCGAGCGCTCCTGGCGGAGCGCCGAGGCGCAAAACGAGAGAATGGATGGCAGCTATGGAGAAAAAACCGGCTTTGAGTAACTACCGAAAGGGCAAAAATGAAATAAGGAGGGAGGCATTTTACGATAATTCAAGGGGAAGCGCTTTACTGTTTGAAGCGAGATCGGGTTGCCTTAGAACGCGTAGTTATAAAGCAAGATTCAGTAAAGAAGAAGAACAATGCACATGCTGCGGGAAAGATAAGGAAACGGCGGAGCATGTTCTGATTGAATGTGGAGATATCCACCCAGGTGTACTCCTGTATCCGTCAACTGAGCTCGTAATGGTTCTAAATTCTCTAAAGAATTACGCGGAAGTTTTCCTCGCAAGAGCGAGAAAGATGAATCAGCCACTGAAGGCTGCCGTTGACAACGCCGCGCAAATACTACAGAAACGTGACAAACTCAAGTGCTCGACCCCGGGACATCATAAAAAACTTTTGGAGGTTGTGCTCGTGAAGTTTCTCCGCCCACTTTTTCTGAACTTCGCATAAACGCAAGCGTGCATAGGCCGCGTCGTCTGCTGTTATTATGGGATCGGTGCGGCATCTGGCGGCGAGCGCCAAAACTATAAGGGACGGATGGCGCGTATGTATTTAGCGCTAATGCGCGGGCACAAAAAAATATAGGAGGCTATGCCTGAAGCCGTGCAGCTCTCGCATTGTGGCGCCCCGCCCTTGGACTGCTTCGACCGGATCCCCACTTTCCTATATCCTTCCTTTTCTCTCGCTTGGCCGTCTTCTTCTCCGTCTATTTCCCTTCTATTCTTTTTATCCCTCCTTCCCCCCACCTCTATAAGGCACTGCGCCGTGTCGCCTGAAGGCAGACAGAAATTAGGTGCCTTTTTCCTCTTCATTCTAACCACTACCACCACTCTACACGTGCAGAGTCTACGTCGCTCATGGAGCAAGGCACGGAGTTTGGAAGGAGACGTCACTCAATTAAGTGGTTTGGATACGAGAGTACCAAAACAACATGTGCGTAGTTGCGCGCTTCTTATGCAGGGTAAATCCTGCGTAGAGTTACTGTATATACTACCTTTATCTATAGGTATCATACACAGTAACTAACAAACTAGAGGATCGCACGGGTAACCCCGCGCGATTGCCGAGGCGGTGGCGCCGTCTTGCGGCGCCGCTAGTTACTAATGTATAAAGTTGCCGTAGTAACTCTACGCAGCGCGGATATCAACCGCATAGTTTAGACGCGTTTTTCGCGATTTTAATTCTTGGTTACACAATTCAGTAGACCTGGTTGGTTTATCTTGCTGCCGCCGAGGTGGAACACGCGGCCTTGGGAGCAACAGCCGAGAACCGGCGGACCAACGAGCCGTTTGAAAGCGCCATTTCTCGGAGCTCCGCGTGCGTTATCTCGAGTACCGTGCTCACCGCACGAGAGCGACGGATGCCAAAGAACTAACTAATATAACCTCACGTAATCACGTCACCGCAACCGGCTTCCAAATAAGGAGGAAACGCCAGTGCCTTGTAAACAACGAGGAAGTGCCAGCACGTGTGACAAATTCCAGCGGGCGCGGCTCATCTCCACGACGATTACCGTTATCACACAAAAAAAAAAACGGAGGGTGGGGGGGGCACGATCAACTTAGCAGAAACGGCATGACTGCGCGGACGTCAGTGAACGTCGGCAGGGAGCAACACCTCCTGTTCTTCAATGTCATTTACTACACGTTTACGCTGACAGGACACTATAACATTCACTGCAATTGTTTTACACATTACTTCTTGTCTTCAATTTTATTCTATTCATTTTATTTCAATAAATTCATGACACCTGAGTCACGAATGATTTTTACCAGTAATTATTTTATTAGCTTGCATTAAACACAGCACAATCGCAAACTGATATTTTATTTTACATTCTCTCTAGCTTTTCTGTAACATATTTGTGAATTGTTTTTTTTTTTCATGGGGCGCTAGACACTTAAAGGGACACTAATGTCAAATAACAATTTACGTCAGAGTGAAAGCTCAATGTATGACAACATCTAAAACGACAATAGTATCCAGAACAGTGCCCTACTTACCGAGAAATTAAAGTAAATGCACAAGAACACAAGCCCCGCAGTAGGACATTTTCAAAATGATCCCGATGACATCAGACGGACCACCTACAATTAATCACTAGTAATCAATCTAACTACACTAAATAAAGAATGTTCCGTGCATTAAGAGACGCAATAAAATGCTGCTTGTTCATTTCTGTTTGATTCATAGAAAACTGCCGGACGTCACTCTGGGGAATGGCGCGAGTGGTTCAAAAATTCAACTTTCGCGCGGTTGCACGGGACAGGTGGTGCCATCTAGCGGGGTGCAGTTGAAACAAAAGCGTCTGCAATCTCGAATCCAATGGCGGGAAATTGATCAATGGCCGCTGCTGCTGTGGCTCTCGCTGTTTTCGGTCTGCTGCTACTAGCGCAGTAAAGCCGGGCAACGTTGTGAACGACAACAGTGACGCGAAACGGTCCGATCGGTCCGCTTCTTGGGGCGGGTAATTTGAAGTGCGCTAACCTAAAGCGGAACACTAAAACAGGATTTTATTTCAAAATAGGCCCTTCCTTGGCACAAAAGTAACACTACGAGGTTTCTGGACCACCATTTCAACAATCAACGTTGACTTAATACTCGACTTTAGTGTCCCTTTAACACACGTGTTTAAACAACAATAAGTACACCCCGTCATATTTCGTAACCAATGAAATGCCAAATGTAGGACATTATCACTATGATACGTTGTATGCAAAGGCACTGAATTAACTTCTTCAGTAGCTTAAGAACATACTCAGTTTCAATGATGGACATTTATGCATCACACAAAATTGTACATGCTTAGGATAAATCCCGAGCATCATAACTGAGAGCAGCTATTTGTCTGCCCCCCATTTGCTTCACAGCTTGGCATAAGCATAGGCATGTACAGGATTCTTTGTTAAGGGTAGCCAAGTTTCGCAATAGTGCACCTTTCTCCTTCCATAAATCTTTCATTGGTAAAGCCCGAAAAAAAAAAACAAGCGTCACAATTAATGTGAAAATGACAATAGAGTGATGACATGCTTCTTACAACTTTGCCTTTTGTCCCTAACTTTCCAGCTGCAAAGGTGGGACGTAAACAGTTCTTAAAAAGGAATGTTGTGAAAAACCCATTGCCACTATCATCGCCAAAGACCCATTATCCTACACTACAACCCAAAGACTAAGTAATTGTATGAGGCACACTTGGTGCCCCCTATGACAATTATTTGCCCCGAGATCGAGCGGAGTCGCCACCTGGTGGTCACTCACTAAACCGAGCCTAGTGTGGATCGTTTCCTGTGTAGTCTGCTAGCCACATAGGCTAGCATGTGCGCATATATCATGCTCATCCATTATTCGAAGGTCACAGGTTCGGTTCCTGCCCACGGCAAGTTATCTTTTCATCCACTTTTCTTTCGTCACATTTACATTCCAATTAGTTGCAATAATACTCCCAATACTTTCCTTATCATAATTGTCTGTCAGTTCTCATTATTATTATTTCTAACAAAGAAAACGAGCCCATAAGTTTGCCCTTCTTTCTTTCATTCATAGCAAGGGCCTCGTTCTGGCAGACTTAATGCCTTCAGGTGGTATGCAAAGGATTATTGGTCAGCTGCCAGCTCGTAATAAGATCAAATCCAATGTGATGCCAATAGGTGAAAAATGAGTGTCCCACACTCACCGCAATGGAAATGGGCGGTGCTGACCGGTGCTTCCACGTTTAATGCACATACATATCCAATAAAGTGGATGGGGGGATAGCTGCCATAGTGGCTCAGAGGTAAAGCATCGAATACGTTATTCGAAGGTCGCAGGTTCAGTTACTGCCTCTGTCAAGTTATCTTTTCATCAACTTTTTATTCTTCACATCACAATTACTTTCAATTATTTACATCACAATTACTTTCAATAATATTCCCTATACTTTCCTTGGCATAACTGTCTGTCAGTTCTCATCAATATTCTTTCTAACGACAACAAAAAAAAAAACGAGTCCCTAAGTTTACCTTTCCTTCGTCTTCAAAGGGTGGTTTCTCCTGGTCCGTTAGTGCAACAGTATCTACTTTTACATTTGCCTGGCACTGCCTAATGAAGCAATTGGTCTTGCTTGGTTCTATATGTACTATAGTAAGATGAGGTCGGGCACTTGCCGAGAGTGATGTGTGTCGTCGTCGTAGCCTCTGTTTGCCAGGATTATGTTGCTGTAGGTGCTGCTTTTTGATGAAGCACATCATGAAGTGCACTTGGCGTTGTCAAAAACACGAGGAATATTAAATATTGAGTGAGTGCAGTGTTCTAGCAACTCTGGAATAAATGAACTTTGTCATTGTTCTTAGGTGTCTAATTGTGGTGCTATTGCTTGTTGGTTATGCGAAGAGCTCTATTTGTGCTTCAGATAGCCTTTTATTGTACAGTCCTGGTCCCACGACATTGCTGTCAAGTAAATTCCGTCACTTCGGTACTTAATTGTCCCTTAAAAAGGACAGAAAAATGGAATGACATGGAGGCGATTAGGCTTGAGTTGCCGTGCACAATTTTAACATTGGGTGAAATTTCTACAAACACACCTGTGTTCTCAGATTCTGGTTCGCTTAAAAGAACCCAGATTGCCAAAATTAATCCAGACGGTGTTCTAACATATATTGTATGATTTCATGCAGAACATCTTTTTTTACATTATATTCAGCGCTTTTGCGACGTAGTAATAGACTGACGGAAGGAGCATATATATATTTGCTTGAAAAAAATTCTTTTGTCCCATTACGTGATAGAACCTTTGTTGCATTTTTGTGATGCAGATAATCAATCTAAGGAAGCTGTGGGCCGAACTGTTATCTATTTATAATGTTATAGGAATAAGAACAGAGCATCCAAACGCTGTTGATCACATAGCTTTACTGAATAACATGAAGAACTGAATAAGACAAAAATGCGAATGTGCAATCGCGGTACTCTTGGGCTTATCACCCAAGAATACTGAATTTCTGTCTTCCTTTGCATTTTTTCTTTTTGGTATCCAATACCAGCGTGCATGAAGAAAAAATCCAGTCGCTCTACAGCAGTGCATAGTAGATGAGACACAAGATCAACACTTGAAATAAAAATACGAAAATGTACAACACAGAAAAAATAACAGTGCGAGATGTATTGTACAGGAAACAATTTAGTCGGTGGTTTCTGAAAGTGCTCTACGTCTCAGTGTTCATATTTTGGGTTTACAGTGCACGATTAGAAAAATTGGTAATTAAAAATAATTAGTATGGGGAGAAATAAAGAATAACCTGAGTACCTACAGGCTAGTGCGAGTAGTACGCGTTTGGTTCAATTTGCCACTGAAGTGTCTTTCATTTTCAAATTCTTGGCTCAAGTATATATATTGTAGTGGGGAAGAGGGAGAGAGACAGTATGCAGTTGGAGCACCTGAAAGACGACTACGACGAAGAGCTGAGCTCGTGATAGTGACTGACGCCTCTTGAACCAGGCAGTTGGTTTTATTCAATAAACCCCCTTATAATTTGGTGGAGGTGCTGGGTAGTCTTCGAAGCTGGAACTACTAAGTCGCACCTTACCTGCAGTGCCAGCAATGCTGGAAGAACCATCCACCCAAGGACCCACAAACCATTGCTGAACTCGTCAGCTCGTGCCAGAGTTTTGACGAATTGCACAAGCAATGCACCCATACACGGCGCTCTCTGGAACAACGTGATTCGATCGCGGCCTTGACTCTCTGAGACCAGAACGACATGTTGGCTCGCATAAAGCAGTTCGTGCGTGTGGAGGTCGCTCGGCAACTCTCCATTTTATCGAGCACGCCTGAGCCAGCACAAACGCATCCTTTGGCCCCAGATTATCTGGCCCCGGCCATAAGGCACGTCATACAAGATGAGGTAGCGAACGCTTTGCCTTTCGCTCGTTCACCACCTCTGGAGGCCGCACCCTTGACGTATGCGCAAGTCGTTGCAGCCAGAGCACCTCAACAGCCCACTTATGCTACATCACCGATCCCTGTTCGGTCATCACCAGTTCTATTCAGCCGGCCGATTGCAGCGTTTCCGAATCCGTGGCGCACCGCAGACAACCGCCCGATTTGCTATTCTTGCGGTTACGCAGGACATGTGGCTCACTTGTGCCACCACCGCCCTCTCGTTCAGAGCGACACCATGCAAAGAACGTCGCACGACTCTCGGCGCTTTAACAACACGGCACGTCAACAAGGATCCTCTTCACACGATCGCCCTCCCTCAGTCAGTCACCGATCTCCATCTCACCGACGTCGCTCCCTGTCGCCTATGCGCTGTCGACCCTGCCCTTCAGACGCAGAAAACTAGATGCTGCAGTTCCGGAGGCACGAACTGCGTCGTCGTCGAAAGAATCAAGTCCTCGCATTTCTCCGACAAACCTCATCGACATATTTGTGGATGGTTACCGTACCCTTGCTCTTGTGGACACTGGTGCTGCCGTTTCAGTAATTGATTTAAAACTTTGCCGCCTGCTTCGGAAGGTTACCACGACGCTAAAGGGGTTGTCCCTCCATACTGCCAGTGCTCACCATATTCGACCATCAGCTGCCTGTACCGCCCGCGTTCTGAACCAAGATGTTTTGTATACCGTTGAATTTCTTGTGCTACAGGCGTGTTCTCATGATGTGATCCTCGGCTGGGATTTTCTGTATCGTAACCATGCGGTTATCGACTGTGCTCGTGCTCAAGTGGCCTTCTCTGCGTTGTGTGCCTCGTCTCCGGAATTTCCGTTGAACAAGCTGACGACATCGAGATACCACCGACTACCGCAGCCTTTGTTCCCGTATCTTGTGCCGATGTGTCTAAGCCTGCAGTGTTGTTTACGCCTTCCCAAACATTCCAAAATCGCAAGAGCCTCGCATTGCCGTTTGCAGTTCTAGATATTTCGGCGGGCGCTACCAATTTGTTTGTCACAAATCCCTTGCCGTCTCCCACAACCTTGCGTCGCGGAGAATGTATTGGAACATTCCAAGATTTAGACGTTTCCTCCATCTTCGACCTTGACGGTGAAAGTGATTTGCAGCTTAATGCATTAACGCCATCTGCCCATTCAACTGGCGATGGACACCTCTCCGATTGGTTGCCAGCATGCGATAATGCTTTTGCAACATTACGCCATCTCCTTACTTCACCACCTATTTTACGCCACTTCGACCCTACTGCTCCAACCGAGGTGCACACGGATGCCAGTGGCATAGGACTTGGCGCTGTCCTTGCTCAACGCAAGCCTGGCTTCTCGGAGTATGTAGTTGCGTATGCCAGTCGCACCCTAACCAAAGCAGAGCACAAATACTCGGTTTCCGAAAAGGAATGTTTGGCCATTGTTTGGGAATTACAAAAATTTCGTCCTTACTTATATGGGCGCCCATTTGATGTAGTTACAGATCACCATTCACTCTGTTGGCTCGCTTCATTGAAGGATTCTTCGGGCTGGCTTGGACGTTAGGCGCTACGTTTACAGGAATTTGATATTCACATCATTTATCGCTCAGGCCGCAAGCACACCGACGCAGATGCTCTTTCTCGTTCGCCCCTTCCTTCAGCCGTTGCACCTGTTTCCTTCGCCGAAGCTACCATCGGCAGCATCGATACCACTGACATGCCTTCGGAACCACGCAAGGACCCTTGGATAGCCTCGCTCATCGACGTTCTCTCCTCGTCTTCAGTGACACCACGCCAGCGTCTACCTCGTGCACTACGTCGGCAAATTCCCCATTATGCAATACGGGATGCCATGTTGTACCGTCGCAACTATCAGCCGGATGGTAGGAAATGGCTTCTTGTTATACCTCGCCATTTGCGCTCCTACATGTGTGCGTACTTCCCTGCAGAACCTCAAAACACGCAGGCTGGCGTTTCGAAAACATACGACCGGCTTTGCAGGCGATTTTCCTGGCGTGGAATGTACTCGTACGTTCGCAAGTACATACGCTCCTGCACTGAGTGTCAGCAACGGAAAACTTGTCGTGCCTCTGGCGAATTGCAAACCAATGCCGTGTCCAGCTCGGCCGTTTGATAGAATCGGCATCGACCTCTACGGCCCACTACCTTGTACTCCTGCGGGAAATCGCTGGATTATCGTGACCGTTTACCACCTAACCCGTTACGCTGAAACCGCCGCTTTGCCAGCCGCTGCTGCTCGTGATGTCGCCTTGTTCATCTTGCGTAGCTTTGTCCTTCGCCATGGCGCGCCACGTGAGCTGCTTAGCGACCGTGAGCGTGCGTTTCTATCGCAAGTCGTCCAGGAGCTTCTCAGTGAGTGCAATATTATTCATCGCACCACTACGAGCTATCACCCACAGACAAATGGTTTGACAGAGCACTTTAACCGCACGCTCAGTGATACGCTTTCTATGTACATATCCTCCGACCATTGTAATTGGGACTTGGTGCTACCTTTCGTGACATATGCGTATAATACGGCCACGCAAGCAACTACTGAGTTTTCACCTTTTTTTCTACTGTACGGACGTGAGCCCTTTTCTACGCTTGACACGAGACTTACCGCCCAGATGCTTCAGATTACCGCCCAGCCTCCGAACTTGTTCAGTGTGCCGAAGAGTGCCGCCAATTAGCGCGTTCATTTACGTCCGTCGCACAAGGTCTCCAAAAAAAAAAAAAAAAAAACGACTTGACCAAGACAAGCCTGCTCACAGCTTCCCCATAGGCTCATTTGTATGGCTTTCGGTTCCATTCCAGTCCCCGGCCTCTCCCGAAAGTTTGCACCCAAGTACGGTGGTCCGTACCGCATCATTCAATGCACGTCACCAGTCAACTACGTCGTCGAACCAGTGACACCTGCCGAGGACAGACGATGCCGTGGTCGTGAGACAGTCCACATCAGCCGCTTAAAACCTTACTATGATCCCCTTGTGCTTGCTTCGCCGTGAGTCGCCAGGATGGCTCCTCTTCACCACCGGGGCAAATGTAGTGGGGAAGAGGGAGAGAGACAGTATCTAGTTGGAGCACCTGAAAGACGACTACGACGGAGAGCTGAGCTCGTGACAGTGACTGACGCCTCTTGAACCAGGCAGTTGGTTTTATTCAATAAACCCCCTTATAATATATATACATATATGAAACCAGCCATTCTTTTTAAAATGTCAAGGCCTTCAGCAAGTGGGCCCCTGATAAAAATGCTTAACTATGGGCCTGTAAGTGGGCTGGGGAGAAAAAATTCTCCTCATGTGGTGCCTGTGAGGCTACTGAAGTGCCGAACTACCCAAACCTGCGATCACAGTTTAAGCATTTCCACAAATTGTCAGACAGCTGTCCGACATTACGCTTTGAAAAGCAAAGCACTGAAAAACATGTGCAACTGCTAATGCGCTCTTCACATTTGTTTTGCCAGGTGCCCGACTTTCTCGATGACTCAGACGTAGGCTATCTTGTGTGCACACGCCCCACCAAGTTGTGGAGTGCATATGCAAGCCGTGAAGATAACCAACGCATGTGCAAACACTCACAGGTCGCCAAAGAGATAAAGAGGTTGGAATGTGGTGCATAAACATTCTCTTCTATATAAGCCTGCTGTATCCATGTTTCATGATGAATAATGCACAAAAAACCCATCACAGTGGTCTGCTGGCTAAGGCACTTGGCTGCTGACCCACAAGTTGCGGGATCGAATCCCTGCCACCGTGGCCACATTTTTGATGGGGGCAAAAATGCTTGAGGCCTGTGTGCCTACATTAAGGGGCACATAAAGGAGCCCCAGGTGGTCAAAATTTCTGGAACCCTCCACTACAGCATCTCTCATAACCATATGGTGTTTGAGACTTTAAACCCTAACAATTATTAATAACTTACAAACAAAACAGTCAAATTATATCAGGGCATAGGGAAAGTGTTTAGCTGCCAATCCCCATCGAAGTGTTGCCTCGCAGACATCATGATATAGTGTTACGTAGCTATAGTAGGTCAATAATATTTAATTCTCTCGGACAACATCTAGCACCAAAAGATGTGCAGTACTCTTTCTTTTTAAGGTTCAATCGTGCAGCAGGCAGCAATCCTGGAACCTTGCTAGATCGAGCCTCAATTTCACGTTTAGTGGATCTTGTTTATCTGATCCAAACAAAAACCACTTCATCGAACAAAAAATTACTGCTCTAAAACAATTTGATTAAATAAATTTAGTTCCCAATTTCACTCAATGAATGAACTGCTTTGAATGTCCTAGAAGTTAACATAGAAAAAATAAAAGCTACAATTCTTGGACACCAGAATTGAAACTACAGTAGACTCTCAGTAAACAGAAATCTTCAAAACAGTACTGCTTTTCAAATAGCCCTGTCTATATAATACGATCAGTTCTGTACTTTAATTCTACTCATCCATTACATTCCTCAGTAAACAGCACTTCTCTTAAACACAACGTATTTTTTTTAGTCTACTGTACAGATGTTCAGTCAGCACTCAGAGTCAGAGCTGACTGCGCATTGGTGAATACCATGAAAATGGTAGTGTTAACCAATTAAAGTGCCTCAACAAGAAAGGACAAGAGCTCTGAAGTTTGCAACTGTTTGTATCAAACCTTTGTACCCTTTTCGTTTTTTTTTTAATCAAGTGCTTGCATAACTTAGCAAATTCCATTGTTAATTACTTTCTCCCTTTCTCTTTACTTCTATATTGGAAGCAAATGATGATTGATATGTGGGGTTTAACGTCTCAAAGCCACCATACGAGAGCGAGAGTGAAATCCTTTTATCAAAGTATACGGCGAATTCAGCCAACGTACATGTGAAAGCACCGACATGCTACTCTCTGCAGGCAAGAGGACAGAGGAGAGAAATGCCCCAGGAGCAGAGACTATCTTTGGTGCCATACATTGGCGCACAAGAGCCAAGATTGAAAGGTCCTCAATTTTAGTCACCCGAGACAGGCTTGCGCCTCCTATCTCCATTATGGCTCACTTGCGAGTGCTTGTGTGGTTATCGCATTTGGCATGTCACAAACAAGTCACGAATATAGGTAAACAGAACAAGGCTTCGAACTGTTTCTTCCGTTACTTTTTGCATATTAGGCCTGCTCTGTCACGACTTGTGCAGTTGGTCCAGTCAAAGGTACGAGCAAGAGAGGCAAGGGGAGATAAGGGGAGAAGTTAGCCAACGGACATCTTTCGTTGAGTACCCCTTACTAGGGAAGGGGAAAGTAGGTGTGCGAAAATGAAAGAGATAAGTCCAAGAATGCATGACAAACCTATCATGATATTGTGACGGTGCCAGTGGAAAGTTGCAAAAGCAGCAAAAAAGTGACAGCAGGCATGCTTTATTATTCTAAATGTCTGTTCTCCAAAAACCTCAAAGTGGCAACCATGAGAGAAACTCACCGCCGAAGACTGAGGCCTGAAGTGGTGGAACGAAGCAGACGAAGACTGGGCCGTGCCGTACGCCAGGCTGTCGGGTGATCGCGGTGGTGATGGAGGGGGCAGGTCTTCCGAGTACGAGGCCGAACGGCAAGTTTGCTGCTGCTGCGATGCCGAGTATGACGGGATTCGACCGAGCGTAGGTGGTGGAGGAGGCGGGGGAAGTGGGTCTGTCGAGTCCAGTGCAGCGGCCGATACAACGGCATGCCTCTCAAATGCCGTTGCTGGGCTGGCCTGTGGCTCGGCTTTGCAGGGCATCACAGGCGGTGGTGCCGATAAGTTAGCATATGTTGCATCTGGCACTGAAATGGACAGTGGCGCGAATCACACTGGGACTGAAAGCTTACTGTAACACAATTTAACTGGCGAAATTCATGACAGATGAGCAATGAGAGGTCACTGAACAAAATCCCACTGCAGCCAACGTTTCAGCACATGGTCTTGTCCCTGTCAAGAACAAAGGCCACTCAAAAGGGCCCACAGAAATGATAACTCAAGCCACATCCCTTTTACAAAGTCTCTTTATCACTTTAAGCCTACATATTCAGCCGCTAGTGTTGTCTGTGTTTACAAGTGAGCAGTAGTATATACTGTAAAATATATCTCGTCAAACCTGCAGACTTGCAATGCATAACCTAATTATATTTTTATTAACACAGTCTAAAACATGCCTTTCAAGGTCTTTCACATGTCACATAACTCATGGTCTGCAGCAGCGCTGATTCACAACTTCTAGCTGCATCATAAGCAGTGAGCAGCAATGACAGCATCTTCGTATTTAGTTCCAGTGCCAAAAGTGTCGATAGTAGTGAAACGTTCCTGAAAGTTGTGCTCGCATTTCATGCAAGTTATTTTTTTTTTTATTTTAGGCAGGATGCCTTACATTCACATCATCTGAAGCTAGGCACTGCAGACACGTACAAGTGTGTACACACGTACAAATAAGCTGAACTCATTGCTCCACCTTTGCTGTTGTTTGCTGTAAGATGCACACAAAGGCTACACACAAGTTTGACAGCCCTGGACTTCAATGTGTTTTGAAAAAACTCCCAGTGGCACTTTCAGTGAATACTCCATTGTGACATTTACTGCACACTCAGTGAAAAATTTTGAGTGCACAGAGAAGTACAAAGCTAATGCGAATGCTCAAAATGCCTCTGTGCACCCGTTTTTAAAACTTCAGGCTAATATAAATTTAAAATTCTGAAATATTACATGATAAATGCATCATATGATAATGAGGCACAATAGAGTGGGACACTGCAAATTAATTATGACCACGCAAGGTTATTTTAATGTACAAAAAAGTGTGTGTTTATGCCTTTCACCCCCACTGAAATGTTGGTTCCACCTGTATCGTTGAGCTCTGAGGTGCTACGTCTTAGCTGAAAAGCTACAACAACAAGTCTTAACGTGAACAACTGGCAAGCCCGCACAAATGTGAAGCTTCGCTGACGCACCATGCGAGTTTCCGTGCAGTCCTTGTGCGGGGGTAACCTTCTTGGGCTTGGGGGGCACCACGGGGGCAATCTTCTTGCCCCTGAGTGGAGAGTACTGCTGGGGTGTCATGTGGCTGATGTGCAGCCTACTCAACTCCTGGATCATGGAGTCGGGCTGGGCTGCCATGGTTCCCTACTGTGTGACCTTGACAGACTCTTCTTTCAAAAGCTTCCCGCCAAAAAAAACCTTGTCTGCAACACAATAGAAAAAAGAGAAAAGTATTCATAACTTGGCAGGCTTCAATTTGCTCGCACTATCAAAAATATGCACAGCTTTCTCCCCACTTGTAGCCGACACCAACAACAAAGCGGCCAGTACCAACAACAAAGTGAATATTAAACGAAAAAGCACTTGTCAATGTCTATTTTGTAAACCAGAACTTGAATTCAACGCCAAGTAGTGTTCACCTGCACTACCAAAAATATGCACAGCCTGTACCAATAAGGCTGACACTAACAACAGAGCATATATAAATGAATGAGCATTTATCCATCTGTTTAGCATATTTGAAAACTCTGAACACTGTCTTTAAATCTACGGCATCAATATTCTAGACTAAATAACCAATATTTTTTTTAGGTAGGTTCAGTACAGTTCTCTCAAAGAGCTGATGTTTCAAAAATCACATTTGATTCTGCAAACCGAATCATGCTGTTTTTCCAATCTTAAATTTTGACTCAATTAAAAAACAAGAGAGTTTCCATATTGCTTAATTAAGTTCTACTAAGCTGCTACTCAGACGTACCTACAAAATTATTTGATCAGCAGTACTGGTAGTAATTTGTGAAAGTTACGCAGTTCATCATTTGCGAAATGAACTTTCCCCCAAGGATCAGCCTAAAAGAAACTGCAGTCGGCGCGAGAGTGCATAGAATATTCAAAGAATGGTTTGTCCATAACAAACGTGCACTTCTGTAGCGATGCATTGTTACGAGGCAATCCGCTGTGACTGTGTTGAACATCTACGATCCCCCCCCCACCCCCCAAAAACATAATCCAACATTATAATTCCTTTTTTTCAGATGGGTGTGAAGCATGAACCGTTGGCGTTCCTGCTTGAACCTTCCCAGAAAGCAGGATGACTAACGCGTAGTACAGGTGTCTCGCTTGCGAACGCAGTCAAGGCCACACCAGAATCGAATTTCTCAACCACATTCCCTACCGACTCCCTTCCGCATACTGAGCAGATGAGGCAATCAAAATCGAGGAACTCAATTCCGATCGGGACGAACAGCCAACGAAAGCGCGCGGTGAACCACGCCCCGCGCGCATTCGATCGTCATTTTAAAATCTGCCTCGAAACACGCGAAGGGTTGCAGTGTTTTTTTTTTTTTTCTTTCGCAGTGCTGGGCGAGGCGCGGCACATTTTACAGTCCCGAGAACTCATTTCGAGGTTACACAACCTAAACAGTACGAAGGAAAAACAAACGAACGAACAAACCGAAAATCGTGCACCTGCAGTAGCGCGCACGTCCCGCACAATCCCGCACTTTACAGATGATTAAGAAGCAAAAGAACACCAAGAATATACGACCCTCCTGGCATATAATCACTCCGCGCGCCACAGATATATTCTAAAAACCGAACCCCGCTTTCGCATTAGTTCCACAACTCCGACGAACTTACTACTGACAAGCTCTCCGTCGAAGTCCCGAACATTCGCAGCTGTCGTCGGTGTTATAACAATCGATACCTCGCCCTTCTGTCAAACGCACACAGTCGACTCCGGGTCAAGAACCCGGGAATCCGAGCTCTCACGCGTAAAGGAATGTGACGCAAGTACGATTGCACGGGTCTCTCACCTCCGTTTGTTCGCTCAAGCGTGCAGCTTCACGAGACGACGGGCTTCCAAGGACGTCCTCCTACACACGCGCACAAGAATCTTGTCGGAGAACGATACGATTCACTATTTTTTTCGAGACCGAAATGTCGCTCTCCCCTTCGACTCAGCGTCGAGTGAGGCAGGTGTGCGCGGCAACTCGCCTTTTCCTTTCCGACACCGGATTGTCGCTCGACGAATCAATCCGTCTCACGGGCGTGACGACGCCGATACGCGAAACTCAGGGAGGGACGATTGCGGTGGCAAAGAGCACGGGCATTTTCCCGAGAAAAAAAAAAAAAAAAGAATGACGGCTTCGCGGTTGGGAAACAAATGTACAAAAACGGTAGCAGCGCGCACCATATATGGAAAAAAACACGGACGGAAAACGCGTTCCGCTCCGCTTCCGGATTCGCAGGTTGTCACGGCCATGCTCACAGTTAAGGTTTATTGAGAGGCACGCACTTGTGCCATGATTTGCGTAATTTGCGTACAATTTACGTTTACGTAAGCTACTACACTAGAATGTAAAATAAAGTGACGTGTAAAGCTTTGTTGCTTTTAGTTAGGCTTACAAATAAAAGACTGAGCAGAAAGTTTGTCGCAAGGCTTTTGAACACATAAAAACAAATAAATATTATTATAACGCCTAATATAAGCTTGAGTTCTGAACGATTGGCTTGTTTAGTATTTCATTTTTAAAAAGGTTGTCATAGCCCATGACCTACTACACTCCTGACCTGCCCAGAGAGCACCTCTTCCAGCGCCCACGTTCTAGTTCATACCTTCTGCCGCTAGGGCCGTAACCTACGAGCGGCGTGGCGCTAGGCAGCACCTGCTCGCTGACGTCATCTTCACTCTTTGTGGTCAAATTTTGACCAACAAAGCACTCGTAGTGCGTATTTATGATCCAAAATTTAGAATTATTCAGAAATAATAATACTAAAAGACATTCAGAATTTTTTTGCAATAAAATGCACGCGACCACGCATAGGCTGCCCTACATCGTGTAAATCTACGGGTTCCCACGTTTGTCAACCAGTGTGCTATAAATACTCAAGCGCTCTGAACACCTTGCTTAACCAGCAATGTATGGGAAGAAATAGTCACATATATGCCGCCAGTTCACTGCAGAATGCAGGCATTCTTATACCAGCGCCTACAAAACAACCGTAAAGAAACAGACGAACAGGTTATAGGTAGCGCCACCTACGGCGAGCGATTGAACGAGAGCGGGGACACGCGCTCCCATAGGAACCCCGCTATCTGAACAGGTCAGGAGTGTAGTAGGTCATGTCATAGCCACCACAGAACGCCAATACCATAGCTGACGCTCTGGCAACAACAGCGGCCAAACAAAATGGCGCAGTACATAAAAAGCGCGTGCCGTCCTGGGCGAGTTTCCCGACAGCTATTAACGGACTTTAAAAGGTCTCAGCGACTTCGACTCTCGTCGCGCACGCTTCTCTCCGAGGCGTACTACTGCCGCGATGCGTGGAACAAGCGCACGACCGAAGACCCGGTGCTGCGCGACACGAGAATCGACTCGTACTTCGTCGAGCTCAGCAAGAAGTTCGGCACCAAGGAGAAGGCGAGCGCCGTCGATGTGGACGTCTACTTGAACAAGGCGTCCGGCAAGGACTACGCGGTCGAGTTCGAAACCGTGCTTAACCGACACCGGCGCTCGAGACAGTCCGCCGACACGCTGCCTTCGACGCATGCCGCCGCGGTGCGATACTTCCTGGACACCGAACAACACGACGTCCTGATGCGGCTGCTCCCGAATCGGCTCGAGTACGGCATCTTCCCGGACGCCCACACGTTCAACATACTGATGGACACGTTTGTGAAAGCCGGCAACCACCGAGACGCCGTCAAGGTCGCCATAGAGATGATGCTTCAGGAGAGCACGGGAAACGACATAAGCCGGTTGCTGGCGCTCTACTCCTGCCACAACTATCTGCGCGACCCGAAACCCGAGCCCTGGGACCCGAACGCCAAGATACCCGAGCCGGAGGAAGACGACGACGAGGAGATATTCGTGCGCGTGCCCAAGATACCCAATCCCTTCTTCGACGACCACTTCGACCTGAACGAACCGGAGCACCTGATTGGCAAGACGCTGATGCTCTTCTGCGAAGGCGTCGAAGACGTGTTGCACAAGAGCTACTACCTAGTCGGCTGCGGCCTGTACCAGAAGTGGGACAAGAGTCTAGACTTCCTTGAAGCTCTGCTCGCGCGCGCCGACGGGGCGGGAGAGTTGTTGGCCAGAAGCGCGGTGGAGAGCTTTCGCCAGTCCATGAACAAGGAGGACGGCGGGCTGAAAGACGACGACGAGCTGCGACGTAAACTGGAGACGGCGCTGACACGGCTTGAGGATTCGAAACGGTGCTCGGACGCGGACGTTCACGAACTGATGCTGGAAGCGCTGAAACAGCTTCCGGCCTTGGAGCCCGCAGACATCGAAGCACAAAAGCGAGACTACCAGCTCTGGCAGAAGCTGAGGCACGACGCGCTGGAAGAGCAGCGGCGGCGAATCGACCGGGAGCAGACGATAGAGGCCATCAGGCTTCGCAGGAAAGAGCTGGGCGAGAAAGAGGAACTGCTGTACGCGTTCGAGAACTGGGATCAGCTCGAAATGAAGTTGGCCGAGGTTGAGAACGAGATGAAGGAGATGGCCACTAAGGAGGACGTCGAGGAAGAGTACATTCCGCCCGACATTCGGAAACCGCGTCCCGCTTGAAGCACCGCAGAGAAGCGAACTTTGATGCAGATAGCGAGCGTAGAGTTTCATTTAAATAAATTATGTGAGGCGGTCGAGACGTAATATTCGCATTGCGGAGAGGATGTTCTGATTAACTCTGCGTGTGTAACATGCTAATCAAAGCATGAGCCACTTTAGTTCTCAAGTGTGGTCGCCGACTTGTTTACATGGCAACGCACGATCACTCATCACGATGACACTTTGCGCACAAGCAAATGTCGTCCAAGCAATACTTTTACATGCATCCACACCAGACCTCACCTTTTCAGTCGTCGCCGTCGAATGACTGCAGAGTACACCAAGGGTCAAAATAGTACGTGGGATCGGATCAGTCAGGTTGTTAACCACCGTAAAAACAACGCATGCCACTCGATCCAGTTTCAAGAGAAATTTCGTTGCAGTAAAAGTTAGCATACACTCGGCGTTCGCTGACATTTTGTAACTGGCGCTACACTAGGAACGTGAAAAAGAGGGGAGAAAATAGGCAGACGGGCTCCAAACTATCAAGTGTTTATTGCTGGTGCCGGCTGGAAAGCAGGTAAACTTCCAGACATGCGCAGTGGCGTGAAGTAGTTACCACAGACATGTCATCACGTGAGCAGTTGATTAAAGAAGGACAATTCGTTCATAAAGTACAATAGATGTGTCCCTGACACATCTATTGTGTCACCATGGTGCGCATCATCTTGCGCTTGCCAGGTCATGCTCGTGTGTGCCACGTT
This sequence comes from Rhipicephalus annulatus, assembly GCA_013436015.1. Taxonomy (NCBI): domain Eukaryota; kingdom Metazoa; phylum Arthropoda; class Arachnida; order Ixodida; family Ixodidae; genus Rhipicephalus; species Rhipicephalus annulatus. The sequence goes on from WOVY01010326.1 coordinate 316,010, forward strand.
TTGAGCAAGCTAGGATTAACGGCAAAAGAAGAGACCAAACAGCAAGGGAACTTCTGGAGGCGCGTTATATTAGAAGTAACGGGTCGGCTTGTGTCAGCGACACATCTATTGTGCTTTATCAACAAGTTGTCCTTCTTAAATCAACTCTCACGTGATGACATGTCTGTCGTAACTATTTCACGTCACTGCGCATGTCTGGAAGTTCACCTGTTTTTAAGCCGGCACAAGCAATAAACAGTTAATAGTTTGGAGGCCGTCTGTCTCTTTCCTCCCCACTTTTTCATGTTCCCAGAATAGCACCAGTTACGAAATGTTCCGCGAACTATATAAGGCACCAACTCTCCCAAAAGCAAGTTCTTCTAGATAAACACAGCTATACGGCTGTCTCGATCTTTTTCAAAGAAAGCCAAGGCCGCGATACTCATCCCATTGGGACCTCGGCATGAGAATTCCTTGAACATGGTGCTTTTGGAAGGGCGACATTGGGTGCGCGTTATCAGACAAATCTTTATGCTTGAGCTATGGGATAAAATATAACGGAATCAGTTTAGCTTGCACTTTATCACACTTCCTGCCGTTCCGTTTGTCAGCTGCGATTGATGAGGAGCTAACGCGATTATCGAGGAGATAAGCGTAACACGTACGAGCTTCCCTGAATACACGACGAACAACACTACAGCGGCGATCGCTTTAAATGGTGATCGCGTTTGTGGCGATATATAGGTAAAGACTATGCACGCCAGCACGGCGCGTGACAGTAGATCTCGTCAAATGCGCACTGGATGCCTGAACGGCTTCCAGAGGTCCGTCCACGAAAGATAAGACGCGACTGAAAGCTCGCATTACCAGGCAGAGTTCCCGACTCGATAATCTAGTCAGAGAGAGTGGAGAGAAGCGAAAATGCGCCCCCAAGACGCGAAGATCGCCAAGAGACAAGCAAGGCGATCGTGGTACGTGGTCGTCTGACTGGTCTGCCGTCTTCGCCCGGGGGGCATTTTAAGCGTAGACGACAAACAAGGCGCCGCTTTCGCGCTGCGCAGTTTCGACACACACCGCTGGCTGGGTGACGACGCACGATTAAACCATGGCGACAGAAAACGACAGGGCTGTCCTGGAGGCCGTTTTCAACCCGCTGTTCTCGGAGTTCGGATTTTCGACCGAAGCCGAAGAAGCGTCAAGCGGGGATGCCGTTCAAGGTTAGTGTGTGTAAACGCGCGTCTCCCCCGGCTTGAATTGCCCAACTATACCGATTGTCGAATTCGCTCGTCATGTGATCATTTAAAGATGAGATCTAGAGTACGTGAGATTTTTCTTGCCTACAAGCTTGCAACTCGTCACGAGCGAATTCAGCGAACTAGCCGCGTTCCTTATATGGTACACGTGACATCGGATATGAATGCTTTTCCAACGAAGACATAAGTGTCGAACGATACAAATTACAGCATGCGACTCGCATGAAGTTATGCGTGATTGCACGTATGTGCGACGCAGGATTTTACCCATGGGGCGGCGCTAAAGGAGGGTATGAAGGGCTGCCCCCCCCCCTCAAAAATAGAGCATAGTAAAAAAATAATGCATTAGTTACCCACACCTTGCTCTCCCCTGACTGAACTTGTCTTGAGTGCCCCGCTCCCTCCAGTGAAAAAATCCAGGCGCCGGCCCTGGCTTTACCCAGAGATATTTTTCGGGGGGTGTTTGTGTGTAAAACGGCTGGCCAACTTTGACGACTGGTGGTCGATGTGAAGGCGTGCGAGTACATTATACCACACGAAAAGTTGAAGCATGAAAAAAATTTCTGGGGGTGTCGAACCCCTTCATATCGTTACGGCCCTGCTGGTGCGATGTACAGTTCACACATCAAGTCGGGTAGGAGCACAAACACGTACGTGAAGTTTCGCACAGGGAAATATGTCAAATCGCATAACACAGCAGACCTCACCCGGAGCTTCTGGGTAATCTTGTTCGGTGAAAATAAATGCTACTGGAGTACGTCGATTACACATCCATCGAATATGTGATCGCCTCGCTCCTGATGTCACCTGAAGATGCATATTGTATTGTATCAGCGCACACACGGGGCGATTTGAAAGCGCGCGCCTACGGCCTCACTGCAGCTATGCATCTTTGACCGTTCCATGGAGAACAGACTGCGCGTTTTTTTCCCCTTCACTCTAACATTTATTTATTTATTTATTTATTTATTGTACCCTCAGGGCATACAGAATTATAGAGGGGAGTGGGTTTAGAAGACAAAAAATACAATTGAAACGTGAAAAACAAATCACATTCAGTACATGTGTACAACACTCGAGAACAACATGTAAATGACAACGCTTACACAATATCTAAAAAAAAAAATTACAACATGGCACAACGAATCTGCGATACACAAATGAACGGTAAACGAACAGCAGCAAACAAAACCAGGGAAAAAAAAATGCGTTGAGCACATCAATGCATAAAATTTTCGAGTGCCGCCCGAAAGCGTTCCTGATTAGTAATCGTGACTAGTGACGCAGGCAGGTTGTTCCAATCATGGCATGTTTTTGGTAAAAAAGAATGGGAGTATGTTACGGTGTTTTGGCGCGGAATATGAACCTTGAATGATGGTCGAGGCGTTCAGATAGGAAAAAAAGGAGGGTTTGGCCAACGTGATTTAAGTATGGGGTTATGGTGTTACGCTTTATGCAGCACACAAAGGCGAGCAAGTTTCCGGCGAGTAGCAAGAGTAGCAAGGTCAAGGCTGGATTTCATGTTAGTAACACTGGAAGTGCGGTGATGATGACATGTAAATTATCTACATGATGACATGTAAATTAATCACCTTTAATTAAGAGGGACGATTCGAATTAATGGAACCGGCATAGCATATGTCGTTCAATCCTGTCGGTGCAGTCACCAGAGTCCACAATTTTTTCTTTACATCAGTTAAAAAGTTCTGACGCATATAATTAACGTAATTAGAATGTTCCTATGAAATTCCACAGAAGTATTTACACATATACCAAGTCCGTAGCTAGGATTTTGTTTTTTTGAGGAGGGGGGGAGATGCTCTTGATGGAGGTCTCAGCTATTTTAGAAAGAAAAAAAAACCCTATTTTGATTACTCATTTTCGGTACCCCCCCCCCCCCCATCCTAGCTTGGGGAGGTGGGGGTGGCTGGGTGTAGTGTAATTACCTTCCCACAATTTTTCATGGCAATGAAGTACACATTGAAGGAAAACCACGGGGGGCGGAGCTACTGCACATGTACTCTTCCGCCAATTAAGTAGTCCGGTTCGGCTTGCGCTTCGAATGACGGCCATGTTCCAATTATAACAGTGCATTCGATTTACTACGTCTGCTTAGAAAGCCGGCGTTCGCGGGTGAAATTCGTCGAACACTTTTTCGGCGAGTCGTCGAAATGGCAGGATGGCAATTAACGAGCGGTCCCGACTCTCTTTTGACGGCGAGGAATCACAGAACACCTTATACACTACCATTTGGAGGTATACTTGAAACGAGCGACATTTTCAGAAGTACAAAAAAGCGAACAGACACTGCATGAAGTAAAGGAATTATATGTTATAAACAACATCCCGTAGAAAACAATGTCATGTTTTTTCTTATGATCTTCACTAGGAAAATACGGACGCAATTGTGGTACTATATCCTTCAGCTGTGGTACATGCCCAGTTGGGCTCCGTAGCCTTCCCTTCATTGCCAAGAAAAGTTGTCCGCGAAATACTATTTAAAAACGTTGTGGTACACTGTTGCAGCGTAGCTCTGACGCACGCACACTACCCGTTCATCGTGCCGAATATAACGCCCGTTTGGGAGTAGTTCTTTGAACTCTCTTTAGAAAAACGAGTATTTAGCGAGTATCTCTCTACGTTTCACCCTACATGCTCTCAGCACTAACCGGTCACGAATGTGCGCGATATGAAAGTAAGTAGCAAGGACACAGTTTTCTCAGAAGGTAACGCACGCAAGCCAGACGAAATTGTACCACTAAGCAGAAATACCCCCTAATTACTAGATTTTTTTTCTTTGAGCGTGCAAAGAAAACAGGAGTATCTGAGGCGTCTTTTTTATGTTACAAAACGATAATCGTAATCTGGCTTGTCTGCGATATTCCTGTCTTGAGAACTTCGTCATTGCCACTTTGCTATCAAGAATGCTATGCCACGCGCTGATAGCGCAAGAATAGCACGCGGTATACGAGGACTGTTATTGTGTGGAAGACGCCCCAAATATGTGTCTTTTTCACTTTAGCGTGCGCAGCGTATGTAGACCGATATATGGCTTGCGTCGCTGTTGGCATGATCGCGAATTCACGAAAAGGCACTTTTCATAAAATGGCCGCTATTCGTGTGCATGCACACAGTAACCCGGCGAGACCCCGAAACAAAACTGCCCCTGTAGTTCGTTAGTGATTTCATACACCTTTACAGTACCTTTGGTAGAGCGGCACGACCTTTGTTCTGGTAGTAGTGATGCGGAAGAATTAGCAAGAGCCACGAAAACGGCACGGACTATCTTACTGGCCCCCAAGAGCAGGGCCGTAGCTAGGATCTTTTTCAGGGAGGGGGGGATGGGATTAAACTATGCTTTATGCATGTTCGTGTGTGCATTTGTATGCGTGAATGTATCAGGCCCGTAGCTAGAAATTATTTTCCGGGGTGGTGGTGGTAGTGGTTAGAAGAGGAGAAAGGCACCTAATTTCTGCAGCCCGGTTGGGAGCACGGCGCGGTGCCTATCGGGGGTGACGAGCACCTGTTGTTGCGCTGGGGCACCGTTTCTGGCTACGGGTCAAGGAGGGTTTGAACCTCCGAACCCCCCTCCCCGTCCTTACTACGCAATGCCTAAGTGACACAGGCCAACCACCGACACACGCTAAATAGCAATACTAATGTAAGCCAGGAAAGCCATTGCTTTTGAAATTCTGGATGTGATGTGACACAGTTCATGACGTTTACGCTAATATCACAAGACTTCCGCCCACAACCACGTGACCGGAAGTTATGCTGCTACGTGCCGACTACATACAATCGGAGAGCGTCTACGGTCACACGTTCAACCACCATACGCTCCAAGGCCGTACCCAGGAATTTTTTTCGGGGGATGTTTTTGTGTAAACAGGGAACTTTGGCAACTAGTCGCCAATGTCGATCAGACAGAGCTCTTCCTTGCTGGCACAGGGGCTGAGGTGCTCCTCGAGTAAATCGGAGCTGGTTCTACACAGGCCCAATAGAAAAGGAGCCAGGCCAAAAAACTGGAAGCCTTTATCAGAGGTAGACATTGTAGTTCACACCGGAAGTGGCGCCCCCATACCGAGAGTGGACGCTATTAGAGTGCTGGGCATGATTATAGAGTCGCACGGGTACAACACACAAACCATCGCTAAGATTTCAACCAAGACCGAGAACATGATCAGGTTGATTAATAGGGTTTCGAACAGAAGGGGGGGACTCAGAGAAGACAATTTACTGAGGCTCTTTCATGCATTCCTCATGAGCCACATAACATACGTTGCTGCCATTCACTCTTGGTATGGATTCGAAAAGAAGCTGGAAAATTTTACCAGAAAAAGCGTAAAGAGGGTGTTGGGCATCCCCGTGCGAACAAGCACTGAACAGCTTATGCAGCAAGGAGTTCATAACACCCTAGATGAGATCATTGAAGCCCAAAAGACTGCACAGCTAATGCGCCTGTCGTCTACGCTGGCTGGTAGGAAGATTCTGTCTGTCCTAGGCCTCAGTCCGACGCTTGTAAAGGATCACCGTCTTCAACTACCAGATGAACAGCGTACTGCCATCCAGTTCTTTCCGTTTCCGCGAAACGTCCATTCTCAGCACAACGTAGGAAGGCGCCGGGCTAGGGCCATCACACTTCTGAAGAACATCAGGAACGATCCTCATTCAGTTTGTTTTGTCGATGTCGCTCAGCTAGGTTTTCTGTTATTTCCGTCAATCATATGGGCTCTATTATCAATGCTGCGTCAGTTAGGGACTCTACTCTCTCAAGAGCCGAACAGTTGGCTGTAGCCCTTGCCCTTTTGGATGACAGTAGATTGCAAATCTTCACCGACTCAAGGTCAGCAGTCAAGGCTTTCGCCTCTCTTTCCGTCTGTACTGAAGTATTTAAACTACTTGAAAATAGGACACTTTCTCCGCATAGCATTACCTGGTTTCCTGCACATCTCGAACCCCTACTGGACTCTCAAGTAAACCTGAATGACACTGCTCACTCCCAAGTGCGCGCACTAACCCTTCGCGCTGGGGAGGACGTAGGTCCGCAGGTTGGCAGTGAGATGTTCAGAGACGTTTTACTTACATTCAGTGAAGTGGCGAAACACTACCAGTTGAGTAGGTGGTCATTTGCTCCACCACACAACAAGTTGTCTAGACCTCAAGCCATCACGTTTAGAATGCTCCAGACCAGGTCCTATCCAAGCCTATTTTTCCTTAGCATAGTCTCCTCAGAGGCTTTTGACTCTACCTGTCCTGATTGTGGTGAGGTTAGTGACTTAGCACATATGCTCTGGCAATGCCCCTCGTCTTGGCAGGCCCAAGTCGGCTCTGCCTTACATATTGGGACTCTGCCTTACGAAGTTCAGAGTAGCTACCACAACTACAGAGAGCCCACGACGCGGCGGTGAGGCTAGGCCTCCCCGTTCCTACGTGGGAGCGGCCCGCGACGTTGCTCTAAAGGAGCAGCGTTTCTCGGGACCCAGTAAAGTTCTTTGTCTGTCTGTCTATCAGTCGCCGATGTGAAGGCCTGTAAATACTTTAATATCACCCGAAAAGTTAAAAAAGCATTAAAAAATTTTGGGGGGGGGGTGTCAGAACCCCCTCAACACCCCCTCTAACTACGGCCTTGATACGTTCAACTACTCAGTGGACGAGAGTTAATTATCAACTCCCCAAGCACACATTTTCTACTTTTATACGTGTGGTGCATTTGCACCAAAGAACGGATACGAGTATTACGACAGCATGATGCGTTCGCACCTCTCAAATTTATGTGGACAGCATACATAGCGCCAATGACAGAAAATAGGCTGGCGCTGCCAACACCACGGAGGACGTGGCTGACACCGTCGGTAATGCTTGCGCCTCTGAACTCAAGTGCACTAATATTGATATTAGCCAAGGTGCACATGAAATAAACATTTCCAGTTGAAAGTCAATGCTGTGTGTGACTGCGCCTTCTCTATTTGTGTTCAGTCTCGCTGTTATTACTCTTTTTACCATGCGAGGCTGGCAAGGACCCTACTTAACAGGTACTACAGTGTACTAGAATGTACAAGTACGAAGGGAAGGTGGTACCGGCCTAAGCGTCTACATCGAGCCAGGCCAGACGACTTGTTGCAAGCTTCAGTGATGTCGTGAAATCGGCAATGAATAAGATAAAGACACAGTTATGGGCATAGACATGCATACGGGGTGGGGGCAAGAGAGGGTGCAGAGCCAGCCCCATACATTGACATGATAGGGGGGGAGAGGTGGTGCAAAGTTAGCCCCATACATTGGTTGGCAAGATAGGGAGGGGGTAGTGTGCTGTGAGGAACCTTTGCCCCCCCCCTCCCCAAAAGGGGAACCATGCGTACGCCTACAGTTTTGGGATACTTCAGTGCTAAGGTCGGCAGAAAACAAGATGAAGAGCAGCAAAGGTCGAGTATATGGCTTGGTTTTTGGAAAGTTATTTGCAGAGTTCGCAGCACGCAAAAATTTGCCGATTGTGAATAGCTTCCGCCAAATGTTAGCGAATATTTTAACTATAGTTAGCACTATAGTTAGCGAAGGCAGGAAAGTTTACCAGGCACTCGTCCGGTTCGCTGACCCTCAACGGTCATCCGACTGGCGTCCAACAGGCCTTTTGGCTACAACAACAGGAAACAGGCACTGCAATTCGAGCGATTTTGATCTTAAGTGAGCTCTGCGGCACATCCTGTAGAAGAGACACATCTTACTGCACTTCTGCACCGAGAGAGAGGAATAACGGCGAAAAGAGAGACAAATTCCGACAGACGTGACCTAATGCATATGCCATGAAGAGCGTAATGGCAGCCGTCTACTTTTGTTGCCTCTCGTTGGTCTACATTATACACATATTACCAACCAGTCATGCGATATACAGCCGATGTAAAATAAGGCTTGTGTCACACTACCTGATGCTATAGATATACTGAGCACGACACGAGCCACACCTTCTATATAACCACGACCTTTTTTTCAGAGGATGGGACAACAAACCAGGTGAAGACACTAGAGGTTGAAGGTGTGCAGGCTGCCGAGAAAGGCGACATCGACCAAGCCATTGAAATATTCAGCGAGGTCATCCGACTGGCGCCCAACAGGCCTTCTGGCTACAACAACAGGGCACAGGCACTGCGAATCAAGGGCGATGTTGATCGTAAGTGGGCTCTGCGGCACATCCTGTGGAAGAGACACATCCTACTGCACTTCTGCAATTGCTGCATTCCTCTACATGAATTTTTAATCATTTGTGTTACGTACAGGCACTTACTTGTAAGTTACAGTTTGGTAGCCATTATCTGAAAAGCACCACACTGAAATCTACTCCAAAGCTCTAATAAACAATAATAATGTGAACATAACCATAATCACGACTGCAAGAACAAATGCAGAGATAAGCGGTGCAAATTTATGAGGGCACAACTTTGGTACGAAGGAATAGTCACTTTTATGTGCATTTTCTTAACCAGTTTCACTACTATTGCTTGTTGGAAATGTGATGTAATCTTTGTACTCTGAAAAATCCCAAACAGGAGAGGAGCATGCATGTAGACAGGGTGATTGTTTCCAAGTTACATAGAAAAACTACACTGCACAGGGTGTAGAGATTAAGAATATACCATCCAGAAAGGGTAACATTTTCAAAACGAACATAGGTATCAAATAAAAGTCCATAGATATGCACTGTAGCAGTTCCCGCTGCTTACGGGTTGATGTGCGTTCAGAGCTCCAGCAAAACAATGTATTGCAATAAATGATGCTAACCCAAACATGCATGATCCACAGTCTAAATAGCCAGTCTAGAAGCAAAGCTATAAGTTGCTTTGACGTATCCAAGATCAGATGAGCATTTCGCGCAAGCATAATTGTGCTGAGCCAGAGCAGTAGAGAAGGTGTGCCATAGGGGCACTTCCAGAAGAACACTTCCAAAACCCACGTGAGACTTCACTTACCTCATGCAATGAATTATTTCCAGAGTTCTGTGGGGCTCATAGAAGCTCATTATATTTGTATGGATTATGAATAAACACAGTTGTGTATATGCGAGGAATTCTTTGATGATTCCTAACATTTTCAGACAGACCTCTACATGTTCTGCCAATGTACATCTCTTATTAATCCCTCATTGCACCCCTTCACTTGCCTGCACTGTGACACTAATAGCACAAACGCATTTTCTGAAGCCAAGTACACAAGAACAGCTAATCTTTACTGCAATGCTTATGCCACACAACACTCGGTGAGAAATGTTGTGATACTAAACATGCAATTTCAAGTAGCCAAGCACTTATTTGTTAGAGTAACCATTTAAACGTGACAAGTGATATATCCTACAAACTAATGTGCACTACTCTGAGCATGTTATGCCATACCACCCAACTATAAAGTCCTCTTAGATTTGCTGCACCGCGATGATCATTTGAGCAGTTGAGACCTTGTAGAGCAAACAAATAAAAGACTGTACCTTGAATGAGGCTAAAGTGGTACAAGCTTGAGTTGATCCTCCCGCTTTAATGTATAAAGAATAAAAAGTATGTATATATAAAGCAAGCAACAATAAAAGGAGCATTCGTGTATATCAACTTAAATCTGCTATATTTTTTTATTGGTTCACATGTCCAGGTGCTCTGGAAGATCTCAACAATGCCATCAACCTTGGCCAGGAGAACAAACACGCAGCTGCGCAGGCCCTCTGTCAACGCGGGCTCATCTACCGACTCAGAGAGAAGGACCAAGAGGCTCAGGCTGACTTCAAGGAAGCTGCCAAGCTGGGAAGCCAATTTGCCAAGAACCAGCTGGTCCAGATGAACCCATACGCAGCCCTGTGTAATCGCATGCTGGGTCAAATGTTCACGAAGCTCAGACAGGGAGAAGGTGACACCAGATAATGAGGCTCAACGATTGTACATCTTAGTCCAATGTGACCACAGAACTAGTGGCACTAAAGGACGGCTCGCACGTGGCCGTGGTCACTAATAATGGCAGAAATGTCCCCAAGACTATGCACATGCTGGAAGCAATGGTAGCCTAGGCTTGACTATTTTAGAGCTTAGTAGTTGCTACACCTCGTGTGCCATGAGTGCACTGTGAGCTGAAAATTATTTTTTACGAAAATTGTTGGCAGAACAAATTGCATCTGTTGGTGGTAGCTTTTAAAATTTTAAGGCATTAATTATTTTACAGTATCTGAGAGTCTGCCATTGCCCCGTTTGTAGCAGCTACAATAGGAAATTGGGTCTTCGTGTGATTATTCATACAGCAGTTCAATATAACAACTTTAGATGTTCCAGGCATGCCAAAAGAGAACCACACTATGTGCAGGTAAAAAGTGTTATGTAAGTAATAAAAACTGCAGGGAAAAAGTCAAGAGACAGATTTGGAGACTAAAAAAAATTGATCTTTGTTTAAATAAATTACACGTCTATAAAACAGTGTCCCTCATTGCATCTCGTCTTCGTTGAGGATAACCTATGGTGAGAAGGAACACAAGGCATATTTATTAATGTGTTTCTATTTGTTCTCCACATATCATATTACCTACAAGCTAAAAATTTAAATTGTATTGTGAACCGGAGTGCTACTTCATGGTTGCAAAATAGCACTCAATAATATTTCTCCACACAACACTGTCAGAACAGTTATCATTGAACTTTATTTGAGCAAGACAGAAGTCACACAAGAGAGAATGATGACAGTGAAGACAGATCCTCCACTGAAGTTCTTACGTCTTAAAAAATACATGTACAGCTATTTCAAACACAACCTCCAAGGTCTTTCAAGATAATAAACTGTCACAAAAATGACAAACAGTGCTGCAGAGAATGCCCACTAATACTACAATGCGCCAGCTTTTTTTACCTAACATAGCAGTGGTCCTCTTCGTTGAAATAAAAGGTGGTATGTTAGCTCCATACGAACTTATACATCTCAGAACATGATATTTATGATCTATTTCTGAGCAACTTCAATGCTTTACTATGGTGCTCATCTTTACAGTGCATGTGGTGCAGTGAATTCATACCAGTATGTGCGCACCATAAACTCTTATAAAAATTAGTAGTACCAACGTTTCAAGGCTTCAACACTTTGGCAACTTTTGACCTATATCATCACACATCGGCTAGCCCCAGGTGTGCAACGCCGTTTGCACATTTTATGACCGAGTGTCACAGCGCGTAAATTGGATGTTCCACTTGCAAGTTATGCATCCAGAACCTAAATAAAATGTTACTATATATTTAGGCATCTAGCAGCAACAGCTAATCTAGCAAATTCTTTCTTCACAACATGTTTGTCATTTACTGCGCAACATACAACATGAAAGCTAGTGCATCATAGGCCCTATGCAGTTTGTATAGTACTACAATGTTGAAATTGCTTCATGCTTCAATGCACGTGCTGAACGGCAATTACAGAACAGCTAGGCAATAACGCTAATTAGTCTTCTTGCACCAAAGAGCGTGTTGCGATATTTGCAAACGAATATTCATGTCCTCGTGACTGCTACATGCTAGCATAAATGTGAAAATAGCACACTGAATACAACACAATGTGATGATGTGCTGAGAATAGATGGGTATGACCGTATGTTTCCTCCCAATCACGCACTCAAAAAAAATTTTACGCCCTTGTAGGAGTAATAACTACACTCTATGTTACAGCGACAGCAGCAAAACACTCAAAGCCACCAGGTCTTCTGCAAGTGCATGTTCCTGCACCTGCAACCTGCATGTTCTCTCTATTCAACCATGGTTATCACAATGTCAACATTGGGCAACCTTCTCATCCTGTGCTTCACGTTTGCCATGTGGTAATGAAAAACAAATGTTAGCTAGCCCCGCATGGACATCAAACTCAAATTCAGAAGTAGAGGAATCATTAAACTCCGCCTATTAGTGAAAACTGTATTTCTACGAAAATTCCTTCCAATACAAACATGACACTTTACTGTTACAAGCCCTAAGCATGTGGCATAGCTCTTTTCACGAGGGCCGAAAACAAAGAATTCAAATACCAAAGCATTGAAGTAATGTACCTGACTACACTTCACATTAAAGAAAAAACTCGCACAGTGCAATGATCGTACAAGAATCAAACCTTTACCCTCAAAGGCATGAAATTTTGAAAATATATGGTACATGCATACTTGCTTCACAGAATGCTTGACAAGACCTTCAAGTCCAGAAACTGAAAAGTGTGTGGTGCTTCACAACTGCTGTGGATGTCAGCTAGTCTTTGTCCTTTTTGCTGCTTGTTCTAGATAAGAAACAAAAAACAACCTGTTACCAGACGCTGGTCTTTACATCGCAAATTTACATAACACAAAATACTTCAGATCATCACTTTTGACGGTTATTGCAAAGACTGAGGCTGCTACACATGTGGTAGCCACTCACCATCTCCGTCACTGCTACCTTCCCTGCTGTGCTTTGTGTGGGACGTTCCTTCTTCACTTTGATTGCCTGGACTGCATAAAAAAAATAAAAAAAGCACTATCGCTGAGAATCGGCTACCGACAATGTGAGTTAACCACGGACTAAGCACATACAGACATCGTACGCGAAATAACCCGCTCCTGCGATTAGACAACAATGCGGCCCGACGAGGATTGATGCTCTTTCGATCGCGAGCTTGTCGGTGATCAGCCATTTCTGATACAGCAATGTGATCTTTAATCGAGGCCACTTGCCATTTCATGTTGCCACGTTTCATCACCACCTCTAATTTTTTTTTTTTCATGCATGGTCGTGATTGTTGCCTGTAGCAACGCAGGTGTTGCGCTGCTATGCACGTGAGTTGAAGTCCCATTTCCAGGGAGGAGGATGGAGAAAGTCCGGAGGAAGAATTGTGCAATGTGAGAGAAATAAATAAATAAAGTATTAGTTAATGCACGCACGCACCAAGCTTTGCGTGCTCTGAATTTCTCGACAGGGAAACCGCTCTGAATTTTTCTGAGTTGCAGCTTTCCCTGAATAGCTTACAAAACCACAGAACCCATAAGACGACAAACTGCACGGCTTGCTTACCCAAGTGATGAATCGTCAGCGTCGTTCTGACTGCTCTGCGAGAAAGCTTTAATGAGCTCAATGGCTTCTTGGGCTTCCCTCTTCTCCACCAGAAGCCTCCCGCATGTGTCGATCACAGTCTCGACGAAGGTTCGGCTGAACCGCTCAGGGTCCACAGATTCTATTGACATGTCTGCAAGCACCTGTCGAGAATCAATGCATCCCTCAATGCGGAGAAATGGGATTAAGGAAGTGAACGGTTAAAAAAAAGGCTACAGCCGGAAGCGATCAGCAGTGGTCAAATGAGGTGCCTTCCAGACAAGAAACAATGTTTTGATAGGGAATTTCTGTCTCCCAGTGAACCTACGTTCTGTCTCTAGCATTGCATTTATGGCTGAACTTGGTTTACCGTCTCGCTCATACTTTATCCCGCAACTACAAACCACACTTCTGGAGTGAGTGGTGTCTACGAATGGGAACAGACAGATGGAGGTGTAGGCCTCGCATGAACAAACATGAAATTTTCGGAAGAATACGCAAGACCGAGATGGCAAACACTATAACCACATACCTCAAGTTGCTCTTCTGTAAAAAGTGCGAGTTTTCCTGTGTCCATTTCCAAGTGGCTCAGCAGAGTGAGGGGATCCAAGCACTCATTGCTGAAGGTGTAACAGCTTTCTTCACTAGAGTCCACGACATCACAGCCTGGAAATAAATTAGCGAGTGCAGAGAATGTATTTCTACGAGAACACCGGGAAAAATGAAAGCGCCCCCCCCCCCCCCCCTGACTGCCAACGTCCTGAAGCTGGAACCTTGAGCATGCATTACCTCTGCTGCATGTCATCTGAGACCAAGCTTCAAGACTGACTAAAAACTTCACTAAGTTTTTTGCTTGCTTGCACAAGCTACTCTACTAGCTAAGGCACGAGATGGCACTTTTTCCATCACACCTTCACAGACACCCTTCAACTAATCCGATCTTGCATCCTAAATATACTGAAGCGACAAATGCTGGTTGCTGGCATCTATATACTAGTGATACTAGTGACTACGCTTGTCCGATGACCAAGCCGCATTGCCTGGCTAGTATTTCGTGATATAAAGTCATGCCTTACAATAAAGTTGTATTACCAATTGGTGGACATTGCTGCCTCTACTTTTAATACCTGTACCCTGCCTCTAGCCTTGGCTATGCCTGATGACTTCCCACGGCAAGACATGCTACATTACCTTGGCCGTCAAAATAGGAAGACCCTCCTACGTTCATTGGCACAAATGGCCCCGACTTTGTAACTAGCTGTCTTCCTATGAGCAAAACATGATTTGATTGATATGAGGGGTTAAACGTCCCAAAACCATCATATGATTATGAGAGACGCCGTACTGGAGAACTCCGGAAATTTTGACCACCTGGGGTTCTTTAACGTGCACCCAAATCTGAGCACACGGGCCTATACTATTTCTACCTCCATCGAAAATGCAGCTGCCGCAGCAGGGATTCGATCACGTGACCATCGGGTAAGCAGCCGAGTACCTTAGCCACTAGACCATTGCGGTGGGGCTCCTATGAGCAAAACAGCATGCACATCAAGTAGGAAGGCGATGCCAAACTTCATGCCATCTAAACGTGTACCATCAATATATTGGTGCTATGAAGCATTGCAGTGGGATTATCAATTCTGACTGTATACCATTATACATTAGTATAAACAGTTTTTTAAGTGAAGCAGAAAGATACCAGAAAGGGTCAATTCAAGTAGGGGACGAAATCAAAAATGTAACATGGCCAATTTGCCTTTCCTAAGATGTCAAGCTAACAGCAAGTCAAGCTAACTCGGGAAGCACACCAAGAGAAATTGTTTCAAATTTAACTCAGCCTTTAGGAATGCAAACCGCAAATTTGGTATTACCATGACAGTTATATATAAATTATTTATTTTCTTATCTCTAAGCTCTTTTTTATTAAAAAATGCGTATACGACGCAAGACGGTGTCATCGAATGAAGGTACACATTCTAAATTTAAAAACATGAACAACTTTAGGCAAGTGCATTGTTGACGCTTCATTTCAGAGCATACTCAACCGCCTAGAGACTACAATACTTACTGTTTTTGTCACATTTCTTGTAGCGACTCTTTGTAGACACACTGTTCGAAGTATATAGCAGTAGGTGTGAAAGCTTACCATTCAACACTTACATTCCTAATGAACATTTACTTCTTTCAATTATATGTGAAAGGTGGCTTCTTTCACAATGAATAAAGACCAAGTACTTAATTATCCCAGTGCTATGATGGCACAGATTTCTCAGTCATCCCCCCCCTCCCCTCCCATTTTCTGGCTCACCAAGTCTCTTTGCAGGAAAAGTGATGCCTTCAATGTTGCGTGAGGGCAATTTATCAAGACAAGATAAATGGATTTGTTAATGCCAATTTAACAGCAGATAATTGTTTATATTTACTAAACTAACTTTACTATGCACTGGGAGAGCTCTACAATAAACTCATTATGCCTTTCCACCGATACGATACCAGAATATCAGAGATGAGTGAAAGGAACACAAGTGTGCCAAAAAAAAGTTTTTAGGACTCCTTCTGCAAACCAATTATATTTAATTCAAGAACACGATGTTCCAGTTCTTGCTGAACACAATTATGAACAAAGTGTTGATTGAAGCTCACATTCGCAGTGCTATTTACAGTGAAATTATCCAGAATTATGTTACCGGAGCAATAGCACGAACATAATGATTCAGACTAAGATAACTGACAATTTAAGTAACTCTTTGAAAGTTATCGCCACAAGGCAGCAGAAATGATTTTAAATAGTTTGTGGCTCTAGATGTTTGGCAGTAACCAAAAGTTCTTTTATTTTTTTAACGAAATACGTTCCAGCGTTCCTCTGAATATACTGCAAGCTTCTGAAACTTCTAAAAAAACGTTTTATTTGTGTTGCTGCCACTTGCATTCCGCAAGAACCAGTTTTTTTTTTTTACTTCACTGTTTGGTGGCTGCTATCATGCCCCGTTAGGGCGTATTCCTATTTCACCTGATGCGAGCTCATTTTTTAATCTAATAACTTGCATTCTTTTATGCTTAATTCCAAATTTACGAGTCTTGGGATGTGCAATTTGCATGTCATTTTTTATCGCTCAAAGCTTTACGAAAAGCTGAGCCACATGGCTTTCTCGTATGTTTGCGATTACACTGTCGGCAGGTAGGCACTTTCAAACAACTACAATGACGCCAGATGCGCACTTCCTTTTTTTGAGACACAAGAATTGATAAACTCTTGTCTGAGAACAAAAAACTGATGTGTCATGATGGAAATTTGGGTGAGTTGGCGGGTTACTACAACAAAGCTGTGCAAATGGTCAATGCTTGCCTAGTTTCCTTTCTTGCTCTATGTGTGTAATCCATTTACGTTAGGGCAAACCAAGAGGTAATGAAGCCAAAGAAAGCATAGAAGCATAGGAGGCGTCAGTTGCACTGTTTCAAGCATACTGTAGCAATTGTGATATATACGTGAAAGAAGTAAATTGGACGAAAGGGCGACTTGCTCCCTACAGGGTCCAAACCTGCAACCTTCGGATTATGCGCTCAATGCTGTTAACACGAGAGCTACGGCGATAGTCATCTTCTCATCCACTTTGTAGGGTACCTACGTGCATGCAAACCCTGGAAGTATTAGATGGTGCCACTCGCGGCCGTGATGGTAAGCGTGAAAAAAGGACAAACGCCAATGCAGCTCGATCGATAAAAGCATCGGGTGCATCATCTGAAGACTGCAGGTTCAGTTGCCGCTGACAGCAAGTCGACTTTTCCCGAAATTTACTCTCTTTATATTTACATCACAATTACTACAAACGCACTTAAAAGAGTACAACTGATGTCCTCTATATTTTCCTCGGCATTATATTATCTGCTCATTAAAAAAAAAGCCCTCAAAATTTTTCTGTCTTCTCTCATTTATAGCCAGCATCTTGTTCCGGCAGACTTGATGTCTTCAAGTAGTATGCGAGGGCCTACTGGTCAGCTGTTTGCTCGTTAAAAGATCATGTGCTACGTGACACCAGCTGGCGAAGAAAATGGTGTTCCCCACTTGTTGTCATAACTGCAAGTGGCGCTACTAACGCTCTCAGGTGTTTGCATACACATAAGTGCATCACAAAGTGGATGAGGGAACGATTGCCACCACAGCTCTACTGGTGACAGCGTAGGGGAACGCAATTCGTGGGTTGCAGGTACAGACCCTGTCAGCAACCATTTGTCTTTTCATCTAATTTACTTTCTGCACATCTACAAAAACAGTACAACTTAAGTCCCCTATACTTTTTTTTGGCTTCATTACCTCCTCGTTTTTATCAATTGTGTTAAACAAAGGAACGAGCCCTTCCAATTTCTTTTCCTTCATCTGTTTTTATTGTTCTTTAAGATTAGCAATTTACTACTGCAAATTTCTATTTTGCTTTTGTTTTTTGATGCGCACGCACTGCAGAGATATACTACACCTGCGCACAGGGTACATCTTGCTCTTGCAATATAGCCCATCCTGATTGATTGATATGATGGGTTTAACTTCCCAAAACGTGCACCCAAATATGAGCACACGGGCCTAAAGCATTTTTCCTCCATCGAAAATGCAACCACCGCAGCCGAGATCCTGTGGACACATTTTCCAGAGATCCAGTTCGATGTGCGTCATTCTCGTATTTCACAGTCGATACAAGGTACGGAAGTCACTGCACCGCAGTCTTTGCTGGGATCGCACTCTCAATGGCATAGATAGGTGATAGAAATATAAACTGAGAGAATATTTTAAAATACAAGAAGCCCTTAACTACACCCAATCTACTAACAACATGTGCTGCATGTTTTTTTTTGTTACCATAGTAAAAAAATCATTATGCTATTTTATTAATCTATTCAGTAATAATCAATGCATAAAGACGGCAATAATAAAATAATTACCCCAGCACAGACTAGAGGAAAATGATTCTGGCACACTTCTAATTTTCATCAATATGTGTGTGAAAAATTTGTGTGATGTGAGTGTACCGGGGAGAAAACATCACAGCAGACCGGCAGTTTTAGTAACACAACTCTATTTACTTTTATTAGATTATCTCATATATAACCTCAACCCTGCATTCCATTCCTCCCGGAAGAATGCGCCAACCAGCTGCAACAAAACACACCCAAACGTTGGGGGGGTGCCCGTACAGGCTTTCAACACACTGCACACACACGGAGACTTGCGTCCACAGTTGAAAAGAACACGCGGTAACACTCACTCGCCGGTCCACACAGAACCTGCTTCTCACTGGAGTTTTTCCCAGAGAGCAACACCTGCTTGCAGAGGAAAAAGGAACAGAACTTTGCTGCTTCCTCAACACAGTATCACTTCAACCAATGCTCCCGAGCGTGTTGGCACAGGGCAAGAGGGAGCCGACGAATCGGCAACGGTCCCGTTAACAAGTGGCAGTGATTCCCTTCTCGACGAAGGGATACACACACAATGCCACATAAACAAAGGCAACATCCAAAAGCTACTCGCGGATTAAAAACAAATCAACCTGAGACGTCATGAAACACACATCATGGTAAATAGTTGGCATCAAGATGACACTGACACGCCACGGCTGATAAAACAGAAAGCGCCACTGAGAAATGACGGCGCAAAGGAAAAGGGCAGGGTGAGATTGCGACGCTCATCACGAAGCGCTCAACGTCAACGACATCCCCGGGCATCCGAACGCGCTGCGGAAACGATCGTCGCAAACTGCCCTGCCTCACCTTTTCCACCATCCCTTCACATGTTCAAAGATGTGGCACGGAACGTAAGAACCAGGCCATTCATTTGGCACACGACATCGAAAACATCGTCCTCAAAAATGAGCAACTATGAAGATGTTGCCCGGCAGGCCCCCTGCGCCCCGCAGGGCCGCTCCGGGGTGAAGTATAAAAAGCGAATGGTACCATTGAGAGGTTGGGACTCTGTCACGACTATGTAACAGTGTTGAAACGTACAAAGGGAGCTTGCTCTTACGATTGCTTCCTCCTCCTCAAAACATATTTGCCAGACGTTGTTTCACAAGAAACATGTTGACCCAGAGTATGCAAATGCACAAAGCCTGAGAACAGCATAGTATAACAGCAGTGGCAGCATGCAAAAAAACAAGTCTGGCAACCGAGAAATGAGGTGCATGGTTCTCCTGTGCATATCTTGTAGTTGGCAGCATGTATAGCTTGTAAACTGTGTTGCAGGAGGCGCCTTCCAATGACAAAAACAATAACTACTGCTGTAGCATCGAGCCTACCCTTGCGATGACTGCCACGCTTCCTAAGTGCATCGTTGCCTTGAACTCTGAACAAATGCACTATCTTCAAAACAACTTTGCAATAACTGGGGCTACTGCTTTCTAGAGAACATGTTTAAAGGGACCCTGAAACGGTTTTGACGATTTTTTTACAAACACATTGGGCCGGTAGACCATGCCTCAAAGGTAATTTAGAGACCGGTTCGAGCTCTCTACGTAAACTGTGTAATTTATTACAATGCTTTAAAGCTACGAATTGCTCCAGATCGCCGCGACTCGGCCAAACGCGTTTTCAACCGCCCATAGACCAAGCGACACGCTCTGCCCCACTGACGTCATCGTTTCCAGCTGATCTGATTGGCTGTGGAACGTGCAGCACAGACTACCGGTATCGGATTGGCGGCGGGATTTGCGCGTACGTATACGGTGTCGCGCCACATCGTGACGCAGGTGCCGTGAAGGCAGAGCTTAGCCCTGAGCGCTCGAAGGAAGAGTTGAGGGCAGTTTAGGGTGAAAGATGGAGCGGAGGAGGAGAGCCTTTTTTAGTATTCGTAGGTCCCTTAATAATGGGTGTTTCGATTGAACTCTGGTGCCATTGATTTGCTCTGTAGTGGTCTTATCAAAAACGGAATGTGCAAAAACCGTTTCAGGGACCCTTTAAGCAAGTTGCTCATTTGCAAAGTCCTTCGGGCCTAGCTGCACGCCGTTTTATTTAGTAGTGTCGTTATAGCTAGAAAGGTCTATACGCAGAGAGTGTGCATTGAGGAGTCAATGAATGGTGGTGTTCTTCAGGTCTAATAATGGTTTTCAATGCCCGCTTAGTTTATTACGATGCATATTCATAAATAAACTAAGAGACGTGCACCAATAATTGTATTGCTATAATGTGGATTACTTTTTCCGCTGAGCTATTTAGAGTGACCAGAGGCTCTCCTTTTAACAAGTGACAGCCCCATGGTTCCATCAAAGTTAAAAAAATTACCATTTATTGTGAGTCCCCCACCGAGAAGCGACTACAGATAATAAATGTATGTAAACAAAGTAAGTTAAGGATATTTAATGCAAATTCTTCACAAAGCTTAATTGAGAAGAAAAAAGTAAAGGACTTCTTTTAGTTCTTTTCGCACACCTTCAATTTACAAATGTCCGAGTGTTTGCATGGCCCTCTTCATGCTTGTGTACAATTCCCCCCAAAAATGGCCAACACCAGATAAAAAAAAGAGACGGCACGAAACATGATTTGACTAAGACACTCCAAGGGAGCGCATACGGAGAGGAGCTGTACAATTTTGTGATGAGCATTGAGGTCAGCAGAGACCACTTGAATGAGGCAAAGAGGGACTGATCACTAACACTGCCTTGAAAACTTGCTTGACCCACCAGTTTCAACGATAACGGGGTAACTGTGAGCGAAGACAGTGCACACTTCATCACTGCTCAACAATGCTGCAACCCAAAACTAACAGCTTCAAAAAGCCGACTTTCTGTGTCCTGTGACGAAAACCATTTAAACTAGTACACTCGTGAGAAACGTGATGAACACCCGAAGTTTGCCTTGGCACGGACATATTTGTAACGTTCGAACTTGAGACACAGGAAAAGTGTTAGCCTATGTCAACGATCAATACAGCCATTGTACAATAAACTTTTGAACTTCCAGGGGACGTGAATTTACCCAAACAAAGTGGCGGTTTGAAATAATAATAGTACTATTAATGAAGTATGCCTTTCTGACTGTCCTCTGGAGCTGAATCACAACGTAAGAAAAAAGATGTCAGCTCCAACCACAAAACTGCCTCGTGCCTGCCCTTCGCCTGTAAACAACAGTACTAAATGGTTTCTGCTTTAACCGTAAGTAGTCTTTTTCTCAGCTAATGCAAATATTACACATATTAAGACAAAGAGGTTCGCGGTTGCTGTCTAAAACATTAAGTCTTGCTAAGTAGCGATCTCTGATGAAATTTACCAGGACTTTCAGGTTTTCAGCCTAAAACCAGGGACACCAACTTGTGCCTGTATGAAAAAGTAAATTATCGGAAACACTCGACCATCACGAAAATTAGTAAGAACCACTACATGAAGTGTGGCAGCTTGGGCTAGTTGGTATGGCATGACGATAGTTATAGTGCGAGAACAAAACGACGACACAGAGACAAGAACTTCGTGTCCTTCTTGTCTCCCATGTCATTGTTTTGTTCTCGCGCTATAACTATCGTCACTGCACGAAACATTTATTCGAATTCTCCGTAGGAGTGTCAGTGATAGCCGTGGGTAGAGCTGACATTTCTTCTAAAATTGTTACTGGGTATAGCACATTTATTAGGAGTGAGAGTGCTCGTGATGTTATGGGAGATGGCGGGTGCCTATGAGTATAACTAAGGAACAGTAACTGCATCCTGTAATGAATTGCATATACTTAACCACCTCAGCACAGAGGTAAAGCAAACTTTTGGGAATCGATTCAACTGCAAGCAGATTGGCAAGCAATAGCACATGGTTTGAGACCGTGGGAAAATCAATACAGCGGTGGCTATGATCATGCCAATTATGGGCATGACATCTGATACATCAGACGGCAAAGCATTTCAGTGACTGAAAATTCAGTTGCCCCTGTACACTGTGTCCATGGAATATGTGGCGGTACTGTGGGGCTGCCCAGATCATTAAAAAAATTTCAAAAATCAGTACCTGACAATTGCCGCCATGTTAAGTACAGACATCGACGTGCAGTGACACAATAAATAGAAACTCAGGTCTACCATAATCGATTGCTCCCAAGGGCACAATAATGTATCTCATGGTGGGGAAAGTAGTAGTACTTGAACAATGCAGGGAGTTGCAGAAGCTAATTTCATAATACTTTAAAAACCTAAAATATAATACAGGTGCCAGTGAAGAATGCCAAATGCAACAGCACATTTAACAAACAGTTTCGCGCAATTCCAGCCAACAATAAATCGGCAGGACATCAAGCAAATATGACAGCAACTTGAAAAACTTGACAACATAGTATATGTTTGTATTGAAACGAGGCTTGAGCTATATGGTATGCACACACGAAAAAATGAGTTGCCACATTCAGGTAGAAGCACTATTCAGGTACTCTCTGCGAATTAGTTCCTACCCGAGAGCTCATGTGATAAGGAATTAGTCTCATGAGTACCCTTGCTCTTGGGCACCAACAGAACACTGGGAAAACATTCCAACAGAGAGTTTACAATGTACATCAATGTATTTTTATAAAAAGGATTTTGAGAAGTAACAATAACAATTTCTGCAATGCAGACATCTTCCTTTGTCCTCTCTTGTCAAATAACTCTACCTAGGTGACCAGAGAAACTTAGGCAAGTAAGAAGGCAGCCCGAAGAGTAGTATAAATTGAACTGAATATATCCATTTATCGTTGTAGGATAAAAACATTACTGACTAACAATAAAGAGGAGTGTTACATTTTATCTGATGAGTTTAGAGAAACAATTTAATTTGATATGACATTATTTTCAAATATGGCCGCCTTGAAGAAAAAAAAAAAAAAACCTCCCAACACTTTCATCCCTCTTTTCACATCTGTTTGTAAAATATGGACGTGCACAAATCTTTTTATCCGCACTGTACAAAATATGCAACCAGTAATGAAATATTAATGGTGCAATATAAAAAAAAACCATAGAATCAATGGTAAGAGGCAATACAGAATAGATAAACAAGAAAGTATAAAAAAACAGCTTTACAAACAAAGGAATAATTTTTGTAACCAACCATACAGACATGACAGGCACAAGCATGTGCATAAGAAGTAGAACTGGCCACCCTGCAATCAACTGAAGAAGCGAAAGAAACGCCCCATAACTTGTGGCAACAAACTTTGCTTTCACAAAAAACATGCAAGACAGTCGGCTACAGTGCAATACTTTTCCAAGTTAAACATTCTTCTTAGTACACATTGTAAAAAATAAATATTGAAAGATATAAATAAAAGAAATGGCAATGTATAGCTGACGGACATAGCATATGCAACAAGCAAAGAGAAGAAGAAAAGCTCTGAGACAATGTCAACAACTAGCATATCAGGCATGTCCACGCTGCAAGGTGAGACATTTGAGAATTAAAATCGTGTAAACATCAACAACAGGTGTCAAATGCAACAATGCTGGCACATAACCAGTTTCACAGACTTAAAAGGATGCTCATCACGATGAGCAACAAGAGTGAAATCCCACACCCTGCATATCTTCGGCTGGAAACGAGTTCCTCGGCAGTCGCAAAATTTCTTAGCCACTTCTCACAAGTGAAGCATGTAGCTTTGCATATCAAACGCAGACTTCCGAGATTAGCGGCAGAATTGCATCGTCTTGCGGTAATCTCTGAAACGAGCTTCAGACGTACGTAGTTGGCTATGGCATAACACATCTAAAGTGACGTGCTGATTGGCATATCTGCTTTTTTTTTTCATTTTCTCCTTGGATGTGCATATTTGCTGTGGTTGGAAATTTCACGTGGGCCTGAACTAATGGACCTGATCAATTTAACGAAAAGAACTACACGAAACTCATGAGATTAAGCAAATAAGAGTGGCAAAACAGAGAAATCGACACCCTGCAGCAAATGTTTCAACAAGAAGGCGATGTTAAGACAAACCGGACAAAGACATCGCCTTTCCTTCTATAACAAACTCAGCAAAAGACTGAAGATTCCCTTATTCAGCCACTGCTGATCGCTTCTTGTAAGAATAGCTTGCCATGTTCAGGTTTTTTTACATTACATATGCATCTAACAAACCTACATGAAAGTAAAGGTAACAGCATGTTTAACAAAAAGGTATGAAGTTCAAAGTCACGGCAAACGACATAATTGTGAAAAACAGACCGACATTTGACATAGTAAATGCCTGGATAACGAGGAATAAGTTTAAAATCGCCTGGAATATCACATTTCCAAGGAAACATGAAACAAGAGAGGATAAGCTGTTCCGAAATCAACATGAACATTGAATTTTCAGCGACGGGGTGAAGCAGTTTGCCGGGACAGATGAAACTACCAGATGAGAATCTTGCACAACTTGGATATGACAGCAACGCTAAGCAAGAGACTGTTTAAGAGCTGAATCACAGGATTGACTTCCTCAGCATCCGATTATGAATAATAGAAAGACGCTGCAACTCCACCCCCAGTAAAATGCATCTCTTTACCTTCCTAATCGAACGTTCTTGGCTTTGCAGACCCAAATGGGTAGCGTACAACACCGGGCCATGTGTGCAAAAATCAATGAAATGTATAAACAAAACATAGCCAAACAGTGGGCATAGGCGGCCAAATTATTGGTGCGAGCAAAAAAAAAACACTTACTTGAAGAGCAGTTCCACATATACTAATTGTTGAAGTGTTATACAGAGCAGCATCCTTTTTTTTTTGCCATTATAGTAAGGGCTACTTTACACAATAAACTACTTTGGAATCTATATGACTTTGCAAAACAAAAAGAAGACATTCTTGCGGTTTGTTTACTCTCACTGTGACCCCACTAAAGCGAATGTTTGAAATCTGTGATGCCCTGCTTGACAGCATCTTCATGAACTAGAATCAAATGTGCTTGATACCAAATTCAAATATTACAAGCGTAAGTGTAACCTGCACAAGCGTGAGAGAAATACTGAAGCAGCTAATTTTGCTATACATGAAATGAGTGCAGCTTAAACATGGTATGTTGTAAAATATGACAGCTTATGAAACAAAGTTGGATTGACAGGATCGAGAAAGGAATATCCGCCCCTTTACACAAAGCTCCGGCACCACAATGAAATAGTGATAACATTCAGATGCGAATGCTTAGTCCCCACTAAAAAACGAGAACACATTATCGCACAAAAACCAGCAGTGAATGCTAGCTGCACAGTTTGCAAAACAGGAGCAGTGAAGGCACGCTACTCCTTTATTTGTCCGATGTATATCTGCCTGCTTCTTTTAACAACCAAAAGTACGTGCATTTTCTAATGTATTTGTGGGCAAGTGCATTCTGTCTTTGGTGGGAGTGATGCTTGCTTGGAATCTGGCACGAGGCAATCCGGCGGCAGTAACCGGTACACGACGGGCAGGTGACAATTAAATGTAAAGTACGACTACCACTGTGACATTTCCAAGAAAGCCACTAGAGGCGACTACCAAAGGGCACACAGCATCACAGTCTCAGTCGGCTATGATGGTTTTTCAGGGACGAGAGAACACGCGTGCCTGCGAGTACGAAGCACAGTCTTGGCCGAAAGAAATGGCGCCGCTGCACATATGAACGGAGCTCGAGCCACGATGCACTTCATGCTTGCGGTACCATCAAAACTGTTCTGGTGTTCTGATGGGGAAGACGAATGGGCACCCTCGCTTTTCAGAGCCATCTATTATGATGAGTATAGTGAGATGAAAGCAGCCAGGATGCAGAGGAAAATTGTGCTCATAATCATTTTGCCTCTCCATACAAACTTTGACCGCTTTGTTGACCCGCAGCAGCCCGAAACACTATCAAATGGTAATGGCAACAAGTTTTGGAGACTGTCCACACGCAAGCGACATCTGTCTCCACTATTACAAATGTTAAAGAAGTGAGCAAATCGACATGAAGTTATTTGGCACAAGACGAGACAGGACTCAAACAAGCAACTAAGGAGTGAAAAAGCATGTGCCAGAACAATGCTAGAAAAGAATGACAAAAAACGTGGCTGACCCGTGTGCGTTGAGTTCACCCATAAGCAGTGTTTGATGCATATGCGTCACCAAGTCTCCCTAAATTTGACCACACTATGTAAGAAATTTAGAGAAGTACTGTCCCAAAAATTTTGTATCCTGTTTCTTTTTCTGTTGCTGTATGCAGCTAAGAACCGATTTATCATGGCTAGACGCCTTGTGTGCTCAAGCATGTGACATTTAATTATTTAGAAACGCCTTTATGTTGCTCAGTCGCAGTTCTGGTTTTTGAAAATGCCAGGAGAGGCTGAACTTGGCCTAATTTTTCCGCAAACACAGCTTGCCAGGGGAGCACTCAAAATAGTGACGCACTTCCCGCCCATGATGCGGATAGCATAACACGCATGTGAACACCACGTTGACAATTGTGGCAGCAAGCACATGCAGAAGGCATGGAAGCCAGCAAAAACTCGTCGCAGGTGGTTGTTCGCTTTTTAGATTAAAACCAAGCTGATGTTGATGTTTCGAGAAGCTCCTCTTCCAATGCACACTTGAAAACTGACTTTAAATGTGTTGTATGTTATATTAGCTCTTGATATATTGTCACTGGTGTGTTCATACGAATTTCTCTAGCAAGCTGTCTTGCCTTCAAAACTATGCCAACAACGTAAAGCCTGGAATTAACTAAACAAAATACTCCCCAAACTGTTTCTTTATTTTGAAACCGTATAATATCTATGATAGGATGCAATAAAATAACTACCGTTCTAGATAAAGTGACATTATTTTTTTTTGCCTGTTACATGCATGAACAGTCTTGCTATCAGTGAACTTGAATGAGAAATGTTTGCACCACGTTATGGTACCCCAATACATTGCTACGATGGGAAGAAAGAGGAGAACAAATGAAAACTAATGCGGATTGTGAAAGTCGATATATCTGCCCTGTCTCTGCGAAAGCACATCCTCCTCGGAATACAATGTCGAAGTCTCCATTTGTTAGCATACATTGGGCCGCTTGACTTTGACGAAGTGAAGAAATAGTAATATGAGAGAAGAACAGCCACAAAATCACGCCTTTTATGAAACTCGTAAAGAACACACATTCTCTTTTGGCTGAAGCGCTTCTTTCTTTCGCGGCTACTCATCAAAGCAGCCCCGTCGCGCTCACAGCGTATCATTTCACCAAAGCCTCGGATGCGAACGAGCCAATGGGCAATAAGATTTAAAACTCCAGACGTGAGGAGAAGCAAAACGGGAAAGCCGGTTATTTGCCGGTTGGTGTGTGCAAAAAAAAACGCCAAGGTTTTAAAACCAGCCACTTCCCCATCCACTTTAACATCCACGGGTCGGTCACAGACCTACCATCAAAACTCGTCGTACATGCCCCGACTGCAAAAAACACAATGGCAGATAGAAGTGGCTGTCCCCGAAGGAAGACCTAACGAATACTTGAAAATGCCAAGATTTCCTGCTTCCCATGTCGTCATGCCTGCATAAGTGGTGGCCAAGGAGTGGGGTGTCAGGGTGGTCCTTGGGTTCATTGAGGCTTGTAGCAGAAGGAAAGGGGGTTATCCCCACAGTGCATGTATAGTATATGTACATATATAACTTGTAGATTTGTTAGATATCAGTTATATATATATATGTATTAATATATATAGTTTTTTTTGTCTTCTATGTACATTAAAAAACTATGGCAATAATTACTTAGCTTTTTTTTCTTACTCTTAATGGCAGTCCCAACAATGAGGGGAGGGGGCAGGTGTCAAAAGTAGCTTGTAAAGGGAAGCGATCTTATGTTTCCATTTTGGCCACTAAGCGGGCAAGGTAAAGAGAGGTCAAGAATAAATAGGTGAACGAGAGAAGGCAGGAGTTCCTAGACATACCTACAGACTATGCACGATTCTCAACATTTCTGCTCACTGAGTAGAGAGATCCAAGGCTTTCGGAAAGCAGGGTGGGGGAAAGGCCTAGAGCATCATCTATGAGCTCACCCGGAAAAAAAGAATGAGAAAAAAAAAAGCTCGCAACATTGTCGGCGAGGATAAACAACATACTCCCACTTTGAAACAGCCTATGCGGCCAGCATGTCAACAGCGTCAGCAAGACGCGTGTGATAAGGAAAGAAACAAAGCAAAAATCAAACTAGAGTCTCTCTGTCCGTATTCGTTTTTTCGAAAACATCGCATTTTTTCCCTCAGCGTATTTGACAACTCCACAAAAGTCATAGTAACTTTCGCTCATCAACACCAAGCATCTCGGACAGGAATGGCCAGGAAGTAATTTGACGAACAAGATGACAATGCTAAAGAAAAAAAATGAAGTTTTTTCGATTATTAGATTCGCGCAAAAAGTGAAGAGCCACTAAAGAATGTAGCGTCTGTGTGTGTGTGTGTGTGTGTGTACATCCATGCGCTCTGGCGCGTTCTTGTAACACCATCAGTTTGAGCACTAACACCTTGGTCGACACACGTGCAACAACAGGTCAGAACGAACTTCAAGCAAAGAACGACAATGGCTGAAATCAGTGCACTAACAAAAAATATCATGAAAGCGTGCTGGGCTGGGGCAAACGAATGTCTTACTTTGTAAAATTATTGAAAAAATAGGTAGTGTACATTGAATAATGTGCAAAATTGAACACTTAGTGCCAAAGTAAGACTGACCTCTCGAAAGTGGCATGCTTGTAAAAAAAAAAAGTAGGTTCATAACATGACATCTGCATTCAACCAAGTATCATCAAAGAGCAACATCCATGAATTGACAGGCAAACATTGACTTGAAGGCTTTTGCGATAAGCCTCCAATAATTGTAAAATGTTTGTTTTAACAGTGAAAATGTTGTACTATCCAAAAGGTGATGTTCATCATTTGTCTTTTTTCTCCCTCGTATACACACACATATATACAAGCACGCACACACACATATATACACATTAATTCATGCATTGAAAGTGCTAGCCTTTGTTGAGACACCAGCTTGGCCACGGTCGGCCAAAATACAAAAAGAATCGAGAAGGAATGGTATGCGGGGGAAACGACGGGTCACAGTGCCTGCAAAATGCAAAGAACTTGTCCAGCATGCCACACCAGTCAGGGCGGAGCCAGCGCGAACTTTGCTGAGGTGATTGGAGGAACGAGCCGACGAAATAGGAGCAACGCCTCATACAATATGCCGCGAGGCAGTGGCAGTGAGTCGGCACAAAAGTCCAGAGCACTGAGGCAGTCAACAAAAATAAAGACCGCAGGCGTACACCAAGTGTGTTGAGTATAGCCGTTGGGCCACGAACACAGCACACCAGTCTGGAGGAAGTATTGAGGGGGGGGGGGGAGGGGGGCCAGTACAGTGCCATGATCAGAAAGAAGGTGGGTGCCTGTGAAAGCTGCTGTGCCGAAGAAAGACAGCAGAAAAAGTCTTGAGCAGGGAATGTGCAAGGCCTGGATCCTAAACCACTCAAAGAGCCGCTGAAGGGTCCTAGTTTCGAGAGGGGTTAGTTCATGCAGTCCACTGGATGAGGAAAAAGGCGGCCTGCCGCCAACAAGACGAGATGAAACAGCCTTTGACAAATGTTGGGGGGAAAAGCTGACGTTAGCACCAAGCAGAACAAAACAACAGCCCTCAAGGGCATAAAAAGCTTAGAAATCAGCTGTAGAAGTAAGTGCAAGGTGTAAGGAAAAAACAAAAACAAGATAGAAGGCTCCCTCGACTGAGAAAAGGCATGCATGATCCAATTTTCACAGTCCCTAGAAAAGTTCTTAGAGTATCAAGCACGAAAGACCGGAAGAGAACATGCAGTGAAAAGGAATAACACGCTTCAAAGTGGGCCAATGTCTCAATCCAGAGTAGGAAAAGTATGGGGGGAAGTTCAAACACTGGTGGCACTTGCTACTACATATGTTGACCTAGTTGTGCTTGTGTGACCCATCATCAAAGAAGCTAGTGGCGCATTGCTGCGACCCGGTACGATGCCACGGTGTTGGCTGGCATCCAAAGAGGAGCAGTGATTTCTTAGCACCGCCATTAACCAGGCAAAGAAAGTCTTCTCTCATGCCCCCACACCCCCGAAAATTGGCAGTGGCAATTCATTTGGCATATGGCCTCTATGTGAGCCGTAAAAGAAAAACATAAAAGGAAAGACACCAAAAAGCACTGACACTTCTTATCAAAAGTACCCGGGGTGTTCCATAATGCCATAATACTGTCCGTTGTAGATGACTCCAATTTCCCTGAGCACCTCGCCGCGCAGTGTCGCCTTGATAGTCCAATTGTGAATGTCAGCACTCTCCCGCTCGCGCTCTAGCCGGTCTACATCAACAATGCGCGAGCCAAGTCTCTCGAGGATGACGCCGATGTCCCGGACGGTGAGGTGCCGGTCTTGTTCTAGCGAGAGCTGGTCTACCAGGAGCAGATAACGCTCCGTTAGCTGCTCTTCCTCACAAGCAGTGTTCTCCGTGTCTGACTCGGAGTCATCGACGGCGGGAATGCGTGCCTCTTCAGTGACCTCCAAAAAGCGAACGTGCTGCCCTTTGCCGCCCGACGTAGACTGCTGCGGTTGCTGGGGAGGTGCCATTCTCTGCATGCCCGAGGTGCCAGGAAACGGGCCTCCACGTGGTGGGAACTCTTGGATGGGCGATGTCGCCACCGATTTGTTCACCTGGATCTGATGCGACCCATGAAGTGCCGCACAGTGGAAGTCGCAATCCGCGTGGTTGTGGTCAGGGCTTCCCGTCTCATTGTTGCCGCTCGACGAAGGGGCGGCAGCCGTTGTTGAGTCGCGCGACCCCATCCGCGAAGGTAGCGTGCGCGACTCAGGCCGTGGTCCCAGCCCTTCTAGCGTCAGCCGGGTCCGCGGAACAGTGCCGACGGCGCCTCCGTCCATGGCTCCGGCAGCTTGCGCCTCCTGCGAGGAGACCTCCACACGAAGCACACCACCAGGCTCGGAGCCAGGTCCACGCCGCCCTTGACACTTTTCATGCTGGTCCCAGTGGAGTACGACTGTGATGCGCCCTTTGTTGTCCATGATCTTCCATGAGGGCTCCAGGTCCATCAATTCCAGGCTGGCAATGGCGTCGCACACGATGCGTGGTATTGCTGTGATGGCTAAAGTGGGGAAAGTGGGGACAAGGGTCGATAGAGCAACCCAAGAGACTCTTGGAATTGGAACAGGATTCCACAGGCACAGGTACTATCTGCAGTCATTCAAATCTGAACAGTGCACTGTTTCAGTTTTGGTTGGGAGGTATTGATGGGCTACCCAGTTGGCCATTATAGTTTTAATGACAGTGCTCTTGTTATGACAAACATACATGGGAACTATTGTTTATTTGTGTCTCAAGAGCGTTGTCTCCAAAACAATACAATGTTCTTGCGCATCCAAGCAAAAACCAATAGGTATGAACATGTGCAACCAATTGCAATGTGAAATGCACATGTTGCTGAACTGCAGATAGCACAGCAGTTAATGCACCATAAAGCGAGCATACTGACCAGGGAAGCTTGAAATACATGCACTTTCTTGGCTCAAGAAATGTTACTATCATTAGTACATGTGCATTCACTATTTAGGTAACATCGCTAGTATTAGATGAGAGGACTCATAACTAGAGACTGGATTTTAGGCAAATACCTATCTTGCTCCTTGCGCTCCTACTGCTCCACTTTGATATAAGAGTACGAATTTCAGTTTAGGAGGCACATTTATAGTGTTTTTCTGGTACCTATGAATGCTTGACGTGGTGTTTGCAACTAAATTCCTACCAAGTACCTATACATTCCCAATTTCAAAATCAGCGCCAGTATGAACACTATCTCCCAAGTTTCACTCTCACTGCAGTTTGAGCACATTATTCATGCTATCAAGCCACATTGACTGTTCCTGACTCTATTGGGGCTGAACCTAGTCGTATAGTTCAACCAACCCGGCGAACAACCACTAGCAGCAACAAAGTGTAACACGCCAGCCAGCATACGCCACAATGCGCTGACGTGGTGCAAGTGGTTAGCAAATGCGAGACCGTTGAGAGTCGTCAGGGGAAAGGAGAGTGAAGAGCAAAAGAAATGTGATATGCACACAACTTTTTTTACGATTCCTTCTTTTTTTTTTGTAATCTACATTTTCAGGTGTTCACCTTCAGGAGCGAAATTGACTTCACGTGGCTCGACATGACCACTATGAGGCACTCCTTTTCTCTGGTCTTTTAGCAGTCTGGCTATCTGCTCTGACTTTCTCAGTCACGCCAAAAAGAGAAAACAACCGGCAGTGTGTTGATTTGACAGTGGGCACGCGACTCTCCATGCTAAAGTTAGCACACCGTGCATTGGAAGTGCGACGCTAAATGAGAGAGTGGAGCTGAAGGGCACCTATGTAGTTTTGGATGTTGCTGTGTTTTGCTATTTTCTTTTTTTTATTCCTCTATTTCTTTCTTCTTCTGTCTTTTCCCACTTTTCGTGTATGTCCTTCAGGTCTCAATTTACATTTCTGTTTCTCTACTTCTTGGTCTTTCTACCCTTTCTCTCTCTTTTCTAACTTCCTCTTTCTTTCTCTCACTCTCTATTCCTTCCTTTTATTCTTTCTTTTTCTGTCCTTCGTTGTCTATTTCTTTCTTTGCTATGTCTCCTCCTTTATTCCCCCCCCCATTTCACACCTGTCCTCCTTATTCTCTTTCCTACCTCCTTGCTATACTACACAATATGGGGGCTATGCTGCACTCTCCTAGTGTGCCTGGACTGCCGCGTAATTAAGACACTCGCCTTCGGATTGTGGGTATGCAAGTTCGAATCTCGCCATGTGAAGAAATTTTTCTCCCCTCGAATTTCTCTCTTTATTGCTCTTTCTCTCTGTACTCATTGTCTCACCCATTACAGTTACTGCATCCTGCGACGAAGATATGCACACGCGTTGTCGGGGCAAAGCAGAAGATGAAGAGCGTGACAAAGAAGAGAACGAAGAGAGCACCTGTAAGTTTATGATGACAAGTTTTGCTTTTCCAAGAGTGATTATGCCTGGCTTACACAGCTTTGTAAGTTAAAGGAGTATTGACAAGAACATTGATTATTTTCAAGTTTTTGCTTTAGATCAAAACACAGGTGTCGAAAACACTAAAGAGAGTGCCGTGGGGCTTGGAAAGTCGCTGTATATATCTCCAATACAGCTAACTTAACACAACAACTTCGGTTTCAGTATCGAGAGGATGGCTTCGCAGTGAAGTTTCAAAAGGGGTCTGACGTCACAAGAAGACTGCAACTTGCCATATACTAGCAACAGCAGCCCGTTTGCTGTCAGTCGCACGTGGTTCACGCAAACAACAACGGGAGAATTACAGTACAGACTATGACAGCGATTTCTGCTACTTAGGTTGAATGCAGAACGAATATTTCTCAAACATAGTGAGATGCGTTGACTTGATGTGATGGGGCTTGCGGTGGGGCTGGCTTTATGATGTTGGGCGATGAACTTTAAAATCAATGTATACTATTTTCTACGTGTTGTCTGGCTCTGGTGTGTGCAGAACGTTGATAGTGCACAGCATGAAAATGAAAGATGTTCCTTCTGGGGTGCCTCAAATCATGTCAGTACTCCTTTAAAAAGTAAACAGACAGACTACGTTCTGCGAACCTCGCAGGACAAAGGACAACTGAGGGCTATCTTCAAGTGCTGGCACCTTTGCCATCATAAACAACATTTCTTGATTTCCTGTTGTAGACACAGGTCACACACGCCTTTGCATGCACGCATTTGTGTAAATGTTTATTGTGCCCACATTTATAATTTTGGCGGGCCTGAAACATTCTGCCTGCCCATTATAAGTGCCTAGGAAACGCCTCTTTATTGCTTAAAATCCAGCCTCTATTCATAAGTTTTAATGCTTCAATAACACTTGCAAGCATATCTTGCAAGGGCATACTTGAGGAAACTGTATTAATAAGTTAGTCAGTTGTCAGCTATGTGTCAAACAAGCAAGCAGCCAACAGCTTCCTCTATGAGAATAACGGCTTGCCTGTTATTGCCTTCATTTTCCTGTTTCTAGAAGAAACCTTTCATCATGTCATGCTTTCTGGATGGCCATTACACAGGTGTATGTGTTTAAAAAACAAGAACAAAGGAAAAGCAAGGGAGAACTTTATTGGCATGAGTACAAAAGTTAACTACAAAGCAACATATCGAAACAAGGTCATACAGAGAAAAAAAGAGTTTAAATAAATAAATAAATAAGATGTGCCTACACAAAATATGGGCAAAGAATTATGACAAAGAAATCGTAATATTATGTACAAGTTTTGAAATGGAGGAAATACTGTGCACTGTGTAGACAAGCCATTTATTTGTGGAAAAATTACAACAAAAAGGGTGATATAAGATGCAAACACATAAACAAGTACACATTTCTTTCCAAAATGAGTGCAAAAACAAGATGAATGCTGAACAGAACACAGAAAGCAAACTAAAATTTGTTCAACCAAACAAACACCTCTGGTCATTCTCGGCAAGCAGACATAGGTAGGTCAATAACCGTTCATAAACTACAGCGCAGCCAGATAAACATGACCACACACAGAAAGGAACCCAAACATGAAATTAAGAAGTTACAAGGCCCCCATTCCAGCAATTTCAATTTTCGGTGGGTTACTTTTACCTTACATGCACAACGACTTGAAGCACAATGACCTGCACTCATGTTAGACAAGCGCTTTGAACTACCCTGTCGATGAACAGCTATTTGCTTTTTAGGCTAAATGATAAACTTGAGGAAAATGGCACTGCTCATCAATAAGAACTAGCATTGCAGATTAAGAAAAAGTGACTATCGTAAAAAAGCTTCAGCTAAGGCATCAAATTCAATACGATGCCGTGTTAAATCATACAGGTAATATTGCACATTATGGTATGATAAGAAGAGATGAGCGCTGAACATGAGAAAAGCATAGAGACCAAGTGTGCGATGAACGCTGCACCTAAACAATCGTTGAGCTAGAAACCAGGATATAAACAAAGCAGCTTGAAAACCAAACGTTTGCATACATGCTAGCATTTTGTGCTGTGTTCAGATATCTTTTTTTCTTGCTTTCCTTTGTTTTCTTTTGTTTTGTTCCCATGCAGAAAACCTAACAACAAGATTTCACACTATTGACTATTCTAGTCATTCTCTGTTTTCATGTGTGCTGTAGTTTTAAAAATCTCCAAAATATATTTTTGTATCACGTGAATATATGCAACAACTACACTCAGAGTCCTCGGTGAACCATAAAAGTGGCTGGCATATCGAAGCCATTTGTTCTCTAAAACACCCTTCCATAGTTGTATCTTTCAAGGATACAATCGCTATTGCTCAAAGACTGAACTCCATGGGTGATGGAGGCTTGAAATAACGAAAGATCATTGAACAGTGAATATCGCCGGAGCCAACGTTTTAAAGAGGGGAGCTGTCTCTATCGAAACGCAATCTCCAGCAGCATTCCCTGTGCATTAATTATAAATTGCTTGAAAGAATGACTCACTGGTAAATAGAATAATAGAAAATGAAATGCCTAGTTAAAAATAGAAAGTGAACTCCATAGATTACAATTATTCAAAGTGCGCAACTGTTTGTAGAGTGCTTGACAGTCATGTGACTGGCTCCGCAGAAGCTTTTATGCAGAGAGAACCAAATAAACAAATGCGCTTTCAAACAAATCATGCCAGCTGTCGGAAAAGTTTCCATCCACTAAACGTGGCAAAGTAAAAGAAAAGCATTCCCTCTCTGTAACTCGAGATGCTCACCTGCCCTTAGGGCCTCTACTCCAGGTGGTAGCCATTTTTCATTTGGCTGTAGCATTAGGAATACCGTGTCTCTCTCTGCTCGCTGGAAATAGTTTTCATCTTCCACTTCGGTGCCATCTTCTTCGAGCACGACCTTCAAGTCAAACGGGTTGTTGTATCCTAACTTGGCAGCTCCTAGAAAGCATCGGAACAAGGCCTTTGAAATGAGGGAACTCTACTCCAAAAAAACAGTGCTGTCCTCAATAGGTTAGCCTGAAAACGCATGGTGCAACTGACGTGCGACTTAGATGCACTGTTGTTACTGGTGTTACTGCACGCCAGAGAAAATCGTGTAACCGCATGATTGTAAGGGGAGTTGTGTTGCACAACGCTAGTTTCTTAGAATGCTAAGAAACGCTGCTGCGCTCTCGGCACCTCAGTAAAACGCTGCTTTCTGTCGCCCACAGCTTGTGGGTGCACCAAATAAAAAAGAAAAATGAAAGGGGTCTTTGGATATTGACTATTAGTGCTTAGAATATAAGTGCAGCTGCTTGCTGCAATGTTATCTGTGAAACACGCCAAGCAATTCTAGTATTAGCCTGCTAGCACTAAACCTGAAAAACACATATAGGTGAACTTCTTTATAAGTATGGTACGTCTTCTGCAAAAACGGTTGTATTACTACGCTAATACCCCCCAAGAATCACTTTTGAAAGGCTTTGTGAATAAACTGAGCTCTTCAGCAAATCTACAGCGACCTCGCATATATCGAACCCACACATAACGAATTATTGTGGATATCAGACGGTTGTTAAGTTTACTTGAATATATTTTTATGTATAGGATATTTATATATAGAATTCTCTATATGAAGAACTTCCTAGCAATCCCCTTCAGACTAGATATACCCCCCAGGTTCGATTATATAGTATTTCATTTGATACGGACCAGAACATGCTCTGTGAGAAGCGGGGTTGTAGAACTCTTACTCCCCATGTTTCGCAGTCGAATAGCTTTTTCTTAACTACAAGGCTTTGTGGGGCATTGGTACTTTATATAATTACGAGGTAGCATGTTTCCGCTCCATGTGCAAGCAGTGTGCACTATGATCACTAGTCCCATAACTGTGTGACTTCGCAACAAAACTTCAGATCTACAGTCCTTCAATGCACACTGAGGTGCATAATGCTACATTGAAATTTATATGACATGTATATGTCCCTTACACACTTATCGCATACAATTTTTTAGGTTGCAAACGCAAGTGGTAAAAGTGTATTAACTTTATGTGTATGAAACAGCTTAGTTCGGTTTATGCTTGGTTATGGGGCTCGACGTTCCAAAGCAACTTAGTCTACGAGAGATTTAGCAGGGATCAACTTCACCATTTTTGGGCAAGAAGACACTGTGGCCACATTCAAAATCGCTGACATGCTTAAAACGATGTATCTATGTGGACTGAACAAACCTACACAGCATATAAGTATAATCTTATACACAGTGACGTCTGTTCATGAACAGAAAGATAGCCCTTGACTGTAAGCGATGTAGTCACAATACTGTAAACTCTAAAATTCGTGCATTGCCTGAGAAAATTTTTTTCTTTTTGCGCAAAGGGCTTATGTGTGTATGTAATGTGGGAAAGCAATATTTCAGGAAAATTAAGAGTTGGCCTGCCATGAGATGACCAACCCCACACATTTTGTTAAGGAATATCACTGATTCTGCTTTGAACACTCTTTGATGTTTGTTTTTTTGTCATGCCTGCTTCAGAATAATTGTCTCGTAGCATGCTAAGTCATTTATGGACAGTGATATACCAATCCTGATTATGCTGTGATGTCTGCTGTGTCTGACTAGAAGCATATAATTAATTTTTAATTTGTTTCGTGCCTAAAACGCTTGCCAAGCATTGACCACTAGCCAATGTAGGCTAACGGTCTAGGTAGTTTGTAATAATTGCTTATGTTTTTTTTAAACAAATTGAGATTTATTGATTGAATACAGAGGCCAAATTTACACAAAACACTATTTAGGAGATATTCCAAATGACTCTTTTTTTTCTTGTGCCTAGCAAAATCATAAATTAAGGCAACATGCCAATAGACACACTGGATAAAAAAGTCACAAGGGCCTTAAGAAACAAAAGTCACTGTTAAAACGTTAGCTGTAGCTGATTTTCCTTCCTGACCTAAAGTTAATACAACGGGTATTTGCAAAGTACAGCAGCGATTTCTGGCACTCGATTCATTCCTGCACCCAAATCCTGGAATGGTATGCAATCCAGTTTTTCAGCTTGAATCTGGTGAATGATTCATATTATCTGAATTTGATGTATGTTGAAAAACCACCCACCCCACATATGAAAAGTCTGTCATTGCAAAAACAATGTACAGTTCAAGGGCTCAAACATGAATCACTTAGCTTCAAACCAATTAATTAGTTTAGACTGATAAAAGCTACCCTGAAAGATCTAGTCTTGTACTGAGAGATGGGAAAACCAATGCCGAAAATTTCACTTTTAAGCTTCCCGTAAAAATTTTCTATGGTGATGTCATAGATTTCAAAGTGCTTTTTTTTCCCATAAACTTTGTTTAAGCCTCTGGCTCCTTCGGAAGACAATGTACTTCATTTTTACCATAGGCCCTAGCAAAGGCCATCAATACCTATGACAATGACAATTATTATTCACAACTTACATTGTATAGCTTTTTGATCACAACATTGAATCCCTGTTTGCTACCAGCTTATTTTTTGTACCTGCATGTCAAACTTGTATGCCCACGTACATTCCATGGTCTCAGAAAGACTAGCAGTATTATAAATAAATAAATAAATCATGACAATTGGTGCAGGAATTTCATTGGGGAAGTGCCCCCTCCCCCCTTTTTATTTTGCACATCTTCCAACCTACAAAGCATGTTTTTACAGCAAGCATGGCGTTTTTGGTAGTGTAAAAGAGTAATCTACTAATACGAGGAAAAAAGATTTAGTGTCTCACTATTAGTGAGTCACTAAATGTTGCCCGGCGTAGGTTAGTGAGTCACTAACCTACGCCGGGCAACAATGGCCATCACGCAAGCGCGAAGTTGTACTCCACTGACCAGTCAAAATCAAAGAAAAAAGTATGCAAGTCATAAAAATTACTACAGGCTGAAGCTTTTATTTAGGAGATGTAGGAGTTTCCTAACTTAGCAGGAATTCATCCTCTTCACAAATTTCGAACTCCGTAAAGTAGGGTCTCAAACTTAAATCAGCCAGCAGGCTGCAGTGACGCAATTTAATCCCATAGGGGCAGGGATAGAGATGAAGGTAAAAGCAGGGAAGAAGGGGGACGTAGTAGTTTGTATAAATTGTCAGCAAACCTAACCATTCGAAAGAAAAGCTTTCCCATAATTCATAGATCGGTCATTTCTTAAGGAGATTTGGGGCAAGGATCAATTCACGAAAAGACTAAATTACGAAAGACGATTCTGAAGTACAGTTTTAATTTCCCGGTCATGTTTCGACACATGGTGACCATAAGGGGTGCCTCAGGAACACTATGTTTTAGACCAGCCATGTCTGGGTAGCTCACAAGCATACTTGATAATAAAAAAAGAAATGCGAGGCACTCATGTGCCGGATACGGCTCGCAAGCGCAAGATTTGCGGGCTGCGTGCGTCTGTGCGCTTGAGATCCCCGCCGTAGGCTATTGTTGCTAGGTGCATGACTCCTGAGTTAAGGCAACATGCAATCGCCAAATATAAAGAGGGAAAAATAGGAATGTGCACTTATATACAGCTCCCGACACATTGTCATTAAATAATAGCAGATTATTCTGAAAGTGGCATGTACAAGACATACAATAATAAGTGACAGCCACCCGATGCATATGAAAGTGTATGCTTCTACTGATGTTACCAAAATTTAATAAAAACTGACAATTTAGAATTCACACGCAATTAAATGATGACAAAAGATCACCTTACAAGGAGGACTACGAAATTAAATACGGTGGTGACTCTTTAAGTGACGGATTGTGGTGGTTGCTAAAATCTATGACAATCGCATGGGTAGGAATACTTGAAATGGACACAAAATTTATGTGGATAATTTAAATTTGCAATACAGATTGCCTAAGACGAGGCTTTGTTCTTCTTCCGTATATATCTACTTAAGGATTTTATGGTTGGTGTCAATGGAAGCAACTTGGCTGCCTCGATCAAGTTATTGCGAATTAGATTATGCAAATTTCTACGG
The DNA here is from genome assembly GCA_013436015.1 of Rhipicephalus annulatus. NCBI lineage: Eukaryota > Metazoa > Arthropoda > Arachnida > Ixodida > Ixodidae > Rhipicephalus > Rhipicephalus annulatus. The sequence continues at coordinate 356,229 of WOVY01010326.1, forward strand.
TTCCACCAGCAATGAAATTGGCTGAAGTGACTTGCCGCACGCTTCATCTGCACAGAATATAACAAAACACCGCGAGAGACTGGAAGGTACTAGCCACAGCGGCCGTGGTACTAACATATAGCGAAACTACCGTTCGGACTCTTGCGCAACATCGCCCCACACAAGATAAAGCGGCACGAATGTGATCACACAAAACAATGCAAGAACACTTACATTAACTGTACCCAACAATCGAAAACCCGCAAAACTAACCTTTCGTTCGAAGTTCATCCAGAGACGATGCGACGACACACTTTCTGGTTTGTCTGTCACAGCTCCACACTTTGTGCGGTTTACCTGCCAAATCCTGCAATTGAACGCAAACGGAGTGGGCCAGGTTAAATGCTTTTGCACCACATCTCAATCCTGGCAGTGATCAATCGTTAGAGACGCTGCGATTTTACCGCAGCAACGCTGGAATTTTGTCCAGGCGCTTTTGCTCACTGTACGTTACTATGCGTCACGACTGCGGACACGAGGGTATGGTTCGTTTCATCGGCCGCCTCGGATCTCGCTGAAGCATCGCTAGTGCGCGTGTCACTCTAAACGAGAGCGCAGCTACGATTCTAGGTGAATAAAGCCCGAAAATTCAAGACTATCGGCCGTTCTAACGCCGGTTGCACCGCGCATCAAAAGCAGAGGTGGGCTCCAGAGGGCAAACTAGGACAACTGGGATCGGGCGGCCCCAGCGTTCATCGACCACTTCGCGTGGCCCATCCCTACGTCCTGCGAGCTGGGTCAGTCGCGAGATAGGCACTAGAGGCTTTCCCAATTCCCCTATTTCGACAATAAAGTGGACGGACGAAGCCTAACGTGGTCCCGTTTGACATCTGTCGAGAGAGGTCCTATTTTGTGCTGCTTCCCCCTTGGCGCCTTCCCGTAGCCGCACTAGCGAGAAACCGGGTCAACTCACCTCTGTAGTCATTCTAGTCGACTAGCCGGTGGGCTAATTCCAGCCGCAAGGTTTGCCCGCCTCCCACTGATCCCTCGCCATTTCGCGGTGGATATTCCAGCCAAAAAGATTCACAGTAGCAGCAGCCCTTTGACTCCCACACCATCCGCCTCGCTTGGCTTGTTTGCTTTGACCTGCTGGGGCTGCACTGTTTTTGTTTCGTTTTTGGAGTTATTGTTTCACCTCTTTATTTCTTTACTGCTCCCTAACTGCGGTGTCGTTGCCCTGTAAGCTCGAGTGAAGAGTGGATTTTTATTACAAAATTCCATCACGACTTCGATTAAACGATTTTTCTCCAAAGCGTAAAAAAATCGCCGCTGTATCCGTCCGTGTAGGAGGCACGGCAGTCGCGGACCGATTCCCGCGTGCGTGTTGCTTCTTTTCCTGGTTTTCGCTTCTTTAGTATTATATTTTTTTTACCGTAGTGGTTGGTGTGTGTGATCGTAGTGCTGCGGTCGACGTTCGACAGCTTCGTGTGGCGTGGATTTTCGCAAAGTGTCTTGCGTGTGTTCGCTTGCTTCGCTTTCAACATGTGTACTCAGTGATAAGGGTGTAGGAAATCTGCCTCGCAGTCGCAAACGCACCGAGCGTAGGACCGACGGTTCTTATTTGCTTTCAAGGTGCAGCAGGAGTTTTTGATTCAACTGCTTTCGACCCCCGAGTTGAAATGGCAGATTCGGATCCGTCGATCGACACACCTCCAGCTGGCAACGGAGTTGTGAACAGCGGCATTCCATCATCTACCGTGAGAGCCATTTCACGTAGCGGCTGACCCGTCCCTTATTGCGTTCTCGCACGATTTGACTATGGCGCATCACGTCCGTGTTTCTGTCCCTTTTGCAGGACGCGTTGGAAGAAACATGCCCTGGCGCCGACAACAAAAGTGAAGTCAGAACAACGGTTCCTCAAATACCGAGGGAGAACCTTGTGAGTGGCATTATCGCTCGATTGTTTGCATTTTACAGCGTGATCGACGACTACACATGTCCTCTCTCCGCTTTTTTTTTTTTTCAATTTTTATTCCGCTTCTCGCAGGTCGCCACTGCCGTGAACTTCCTTGAGAACCCGCGCGTTCAAGGCAGTCCGCTTTCGCAGAAACGAGCCTTCTTGCTCAAAAAAGGTGCGCGCTGATTTGATTGATTGATATGTGGGGTTTAACGTCCCAAAACCACCATATGATTATGAGAGACGCCGTAGTGGAGGGCTCCGGAAATTTAGACCACCTGTGGTTCTTTAACGTGCACCCAAATCTGAGCACACGGGCCGAGCGCTGATTTGATAATCTCTTTGAGAACACTCGCATCGAAGTGCTCGAGACTGAAATGCTATCGATTGCTGTGGACCTTTTTTACGGAGCCGCGTACATTACACAAGTATCGCAGTGCTTTAGCATTTGTCCATCTCAAAAATACATTGAACAAAAACAATATCAGTCTTTGGTTGATCTTGGTTCTTGGTGTTATGATTACACGTGTAGGTATTCACCGTCTTCCTTTACTAATTAAATTTTCAATCATAAAAACACAACAATATCTTACACGGTGGGTGCGTATTATCGTGAGGCTGTGTTTTAAATATATATTATATGCATACGTTTAAGCCTATCGAGACAGCACATTTAATAAAAAATGTTCCATTCCTAGCTGGATTACCGAGTCAGACATGAAAGACTTATGCTTAGATAATTCAGCTCAAATTGAATGAATACTCAGCTAAAACTTTGTCAGTTCCTGGCTGAAATATGGCCATATTTCAGCTAGATGTTCATCAACTTCAAGCTCAATTATAATGCCATGAAACTTAAATATAGAACCATAAATATTTGAAACTGGTAAGGTTCAACAATCCAGCTGGCAAAGCAACTTTTTTTTTTTTTCATTCAAGTGTTTTTTGACGCGTTGGGCATGCAGGTTTGACTGCCGAGGAAATCGATGAGGCCATAGAAAGAGCAAGGATTGGGAAAACAGACACTGTAGCCCAGCATGGACTGGTGCCCTACCCTACGTTGCCACCCCAGCTACCACCGCCTCCCCCGCCTCATTTGTTACAGCCAGGTGATGCATTGTTTACCTGTTTTCCTTTGCTGCATACGACACAACTGTGCACTGTAGGTAAAGGTGTGGAAGCTGGTTGTGCGGGTGCTGAGCAACGCAATGTTCTGAAATTAGCTCGGACTCGTTCAGCTGTCTGCAACGTTACTGCCTGCTGTAGTGGCATAGTGGGTGAATAGCATTGGAGCAAGTGCTAGAATGTCATGATGTCCTGCAGCAGCTATACAACAATATTCTGAATAGTAATGTCACAATACATAGAACTTTTGTGAAATGAAATTTGAGCTGCTTGGTGGAGAAGCTTGTATAGCAGTAATATATTCATAATAACCCACGGTTTGCTAGTACTTCATGTAAGGCTATGGGCTCCGTCTGTGATCTTCACACTGCTAACACATTTCTACCAAAGTGCTGCTCATAGCAGCAGCTAATGGACAGAAAATTTTGTAGAGGGGATACTTGCCATGCACTTGTGCAGACTATAAACTTTTGCTCCCCGTTCTTCTAACCTAGTAGCTAAGGTGTACAGCTGCTGATCTCAAGGATGCAGGTTTGATTTCAGATCATGGTGGCCGCAGTTTTGTGTTGCAATAAGGAGCTGACAACCCACATATCACAGCTGAAAACCTCGTTTGCTCGTGTGCACGAAGGTTAGCCGTACCGAGTCATTTTTGTGGCACCCCGTCGCAGTTTGTTTCAGAGAACACCGAGAGGGGCAGGACCCACCATGGTTTGGTGGCATGACTTGGCACGTATGTGTGTGACTTGATATATGAGGGTGATGCAATGCCCTTATCTGGATACATTTCGCTACCTTCTCAGTGAGAAGTTCAATGTGTTAGTACCCTTACACTATACATACATACCTGAAGTGATTATTGATGCTTCTGATTTCAGAATACTCAATCTGGTCCCACCTGAGCCACGTATCTTCTTCAATCGTGATAATCGGGGTTGCCTCCTATGGTGCTTACTATGTGTACAAGGTAACTAACTATCTTTTAAATGTTTCTTGTCTCAACTCTGAGCTTGTGCTCCGACGCTGGCTATGTGAATTTTGTACTATGTTCTTGAAGCTGGTATTACATTTACATTACTTGCATTGTTTTGCATTGCATTAGCACCTCCTATGCTTCACTTTTTATGTAAGACAGGCTGTCATATTTCTTTTTACAAGCAATACAGTTGTATACATTTTGTTCAGTAACTTATCACTGTGTTCAACATGCACCTACATTTAGCTCACTGCTTGACATTGCTGTAATCTTACGGTACTGCAATTTCAATACCAAAAGAAGCTATTCGCTGTCAAAGGTTCCCGCCTCCAGCCTAAGGCGTCGCCGTGTCATCATGACGTCACAGCCGACTGCTTTGCGTGTACAGGCAGCACTTGGACCCAAGCTTCTATGAGTGTGTTCATGCTGCAAGGTAGTTCCTCTGCAAGCTTTCAATTTGAGCTAATTTGAAACTTTAGTTTAATTTTGTATATCACCATTGGAATACATCATGTGTAAGAGTTTACGAGAGATTCCCATCACTTTTTTGGGTGCAATAAGTAGGAACCACTCTTTAAAGTCGTGCTCTGTGCACAACCATAATATTGAAAACTTAGTAGAGTAATCAATGAGAAATAAACAAGCAGTTATCGCCATCTGTCGCGCTTATTGATCCGACAACAGTTGGTGAAGCAACAGATACCATAGATGCAGGAGGGACGAAATGGCAGAACATGTGGAAGACATGCGCATGTTCATGCACAAGACCAAACACCCACAGAGGATGACGATGGCTGCTTTGTATCACTCATGGTATTGGAGTACCGATTAGTGACGCAAATATCTGCGACTGTTTCCAGGCGCCTCTGAGCGCTTGTGCAGAAGACGAAACGCTATGGGGCAATCGTCATTACTGAACACTGCACACAACACACAAACAAGACTGTTTGTGGAACTCAAATGAGGATGAACAGCGCTAAAGTCAGCTTGTGCTGATGGATTGTTGCCAACAGCGAAAGCGGCCATTTTGGTTGAAGTCCTTTACTGCAGAAAGACAGGCTTTTTAATTGATCTTGTAATCGTTGTGTGAAGGTGGTCGGCTGCAATGTCACAATGGCACGGAAATGCCATTGGCTGGAGGGGAGTCCTCTGACGGGGAAAAGTCGCTTCTTTATTAACTTGTACCCAAGTATAGTAATAGTACATACGTTTTGGCTATTATGTATTACAGTACCTTATCACTACCATAATGCTTTCATCACATTATTCATATGTCAAAGAAAATGTGGAGTTGACGTAAAAAGCATTGTCTTTCCTGCTACAGAGGTATATAGAGCCATACCTGAGAGGCTGGGATGGTCCAAGATCCAAACCGGACCGGCTCTCTCAAGTCCAGGAACAAATCAGTGCCCTCACGGAAGCCATCCAGCAACTGAGGGAGGCAGTTGCATCTCTCGAGTCGGCGGTTGCTGAAGACAGGAGGCTTCGTAAGCCAGCTGTAAGTTGAATGAAATTTCATTTTGTTAAACCAACTTCAAGCAGCACAGACACAATAGCTTTTTGTATCAGACTTGCCGGGGCAACCGTATGCCAGCTGATTTTCTGGCATTATTGTCATTCAGGTTTCTCTTCGTTTCCTGAATTCCGTGGTACCAGCTCTAGCGAAAAAATAATTGTGAAGGAAGATCGGCAATCATGTGTGATGCTGACTTAGAGAAAGCTATAAATGCGTTATCAGCAGTACTTGTCCTAATCGCAGTATGTGGGGAGATTCGGGTATGCATAATGCACAGTCCACACTCACTGACGACATTTGTGCTGCTTGTCCTCTGTGCATTATAGAACATCACTAATGCATACGTGGCAGGATCGTGTTTTAACTAGTGCACTGAATGATAAGATACACTGACAGCCTACTATAAATTAGCGTTTTCTTTACATCCACTGACAGCACACTAGACTTGTAAAAGCGGTTACAAACTCACTGCGTATTAAGACGCTGCCCCGAAATTGTCTCAGGAGGCCCTGGACTCTGCGAAACAGGATCGTACCATCTCGGAGCTCAAATCTGAGGTCTCGTCAGTCAAGGCTTTGCTGCTGAGCAGGTGGGTGCCGAAGGCAGCAGGCGTGCATTGAGGGGCTTACTGGCTGCTGTTTGACCTAGCTTTGGCTGGTCAGGGCTTTGCGCTGCAATTTGCTGCTAGTGGAAGCTGGCCTGCATTCGAGCCAGGCTTGCAATTGAAATCCTGTGTGGAGTTCTGTGAATTGTCATGCGACATTGTTGCTTGTGATTTCACATGACCTGTTGCATGCTGGAATGAGAGTGGTGCAACTCCTGAACACCTGTGGAACCTGCTAACTCTGACGTTCCTACATCTATCTGCCCTGAGAGAAATGCGGGTGTGCTGCAGATGAGACAAACTTGTCTTTGGGCAAAGGCCTAGAGTAAGCTTCAGTGCAGCATTGGTTGGCCTGCTATGCTTGCTCTGGGAACATAAGGATAATGAAGGGCAGTGTTTTTGGACACAACGTCACGTGGTGATGAACAAGGCACCTGCTATGAATCTTGATTCACACTCCGACTCGGTGTCAAATTTTTAAAAGAAACTCGACATATTCCATTATACCTGTGAATCAAATGTCTTTCAGCTACGGCCTGTGCCACAGTGAGAGGGAAAAACAATTTATGTGGGAAAAGCAGAGGCATACCTGATGGTTAAATCTTCTGGCTTGCTACTCTGCGGAGAAGGGGAGGAACAAGAGGAAAGGAAAGGGTTGATGATGAAAACAGGCAACAATGTGTGCGTTCATCTTCGGAGGCCTCCTTGGCAGAAAAACAGTGTGCTTGTTTTGGTTTCATGTTTATTACTGTGGAAGCAGCTAGGTTGTTCATAAAAGGTTTCGGCCTTCTCTCTGCAACTGCCCATTGACAAGTCTGCTGTGGCGAAATGCAAAAAGAAATTATTAGTGCGACAACTGTAAGAACAATGTGATTTCGCCTTCGATGCTATGTGTAACGTACTTATAATGCAACAACTGCGAGCCTTCTTTGAAAATTTTTCTTCGAGCGTATGGAAATGGAAGTAGAGAAACCTGTGCATGTTTTTCAGAGCTGCAAGACACACGGCTCATCGCTAATATGGCTTAGCTGGAAAGGCATAGGACGTATTTCCAGCTTGGCACATAGGTGCAAAGAACATTTCCATTCTTGGCACCTATGTGAGAGCATGGACAGATAGCGTTTTGAGAAAAGCTTAAAGGACTGTGAAGGAGGAGTAACAAACTTCTCGTGGCAGGGATATGGAACTCCCAACAAAGATCATTGATAGCACCAGTTGTGTCGTCTCGTTTCTTAATGCTTTGCATTGCTTACTTCCAGTCACTGTGTTCTAGGTAATGTAAGCGTGCAACTGCACGTTTGCTTGTTGCAGGGAACTGTGGTGATGGGGCAGATACCTTTATTGTGAGCCAATGATGCTTTTGCTTCACAGGCTTGTGATTGCCCTGGTTACCTAGCGTGCTGTTCATGTCTCATGGTACTCGTATTCTCCTAGACCTTTTATATCTGAATGTGCCCTTGGCATTTCGTGGACGTTGTGTAAATTGATGCTGGAGCTTTTGTATTGTACAGATACAAGGCTTAGACAGCAAATATAAATGTCAGGTTAAGCTAGAGTGGTAGATTACGCTACCAGAATTACAGCTAGGTTGCTGTTATGGAGGCAAACCAATAATTAAAATGTGAATATGAAAGGACCATTGGTGAAGCCTTGATTCTTGTGTGGCGGCTCCTCATAGGATCAGACTTTCGGCAGAGTCTTGCCGAAATTCATTCATTATTTTCAATTCTCGGCATGACACTGACATAATGAATATGATATGACCTATAGTGAAACCAATGAAAGATAGTCGTCATACATAAGATGCTAGAAATATGTGTGCCTAAACAAATTTTTAGATTTAATGTGTGGAGATAGGTTTACTAGTGGCTTACCCTGTGAGAAATTTATTTAGCGCGAGGCAAAAAAACGAACACAGGAAGGAATAGACTGAGAGGACAGAGCGCTCTGTCCTCTCAGTCTATTCTTTCCTGTGTTCGTTTTTTCGCCTCGCGCTACATAAATTTCTTTCAAATGTTTCACCAACAAGCCCACACCGCCACTCTTGTCGATTACCCTGTAAGCTTGACCGGGTACCGTACGTGTGAGACTGGAAAGGATGTCACGTTCTCCTCCACAGTAGTGCATGAAGATGCTGTGGCCAGATCTGTCAACTTTTCAATGCAGTGCAGAAAAGGTGCTTGAGGCAGATCATATCCAAACAGGGGTTTATTAACCCAAGATACAACACAGTGTGGCAATCACGGCCTTGCAGTTCGACAAGCAAACTCCACGAGACCGATTGAGTGCATGCTCACCGGCGGTGCTAAGACTATTACAGGAAAAGTAGCATTCAAGTGCACGAATGAGAAGCCCCTGCTAGAGCAGCTTGTCAACCTCTCGTGCAGGCCTGTGAGCATCTCACATGGTGAGCCAGCACCAGACAGAAAGCTCGTGTGAGAGGGAGTTGTCACTGGCGGCCAGAAAGGATAGGCCAAGCGCAGTGATGTGCGCTAGCAGCACATGTGGCGAGCATTATCCGCACATTTTCAGACACATGTCCCCGCGCAGGGAACATCAGCGTATGGCTTCTTGCACCAGGCAAAAAAGGCCCGGTGGCGTAGCCATGTCACCGATCACAGAGGTGTGCTCGATCCACGCAGGGCCAGCACAAGCGCTAGCTGGGAAACGAGGTGCCAACAGGGAAGCCGCGCTTGATTTACACAAAATCAAGTTGATTCTTGAGCTAGATAGGACTTCATGATCAAAAGTTTTCGTTGCAGTGGTTGATGCAGGAGGTGCACATTACTTTTAAGTATGAAAGGCGCTTCACCTGGCAACCTCTTATCACCGTCCTTTCACAGAAATGACCCAAGAACATGCAGATAATGTGCATTGTGCTACAACATGCTTATGTTACAGTTGTATTAATTCAAAATTGTGCAAGGGAATCATGAGTGTCAGGATCAACATTTTCTTACCAGGGAAACGAACACATGAATGTTTTGAGAGAACGTGCTTCCTAATCGTGAGTGACCTGATGCATCTAGTATTTTTAGGTATGTACTGCCTACTTGAATATTGCTTCGAGGAACATCTCTTGAAGAGGCTTTTCTCGTTCTTTTGTCCCCTTCCGTCACGTCCAATTTGCAGGAATCAATTCCCGAGAGCGCCAAAACTGACTCCCTCTGCGCCTAGCATTCCCACCTGGCAACTCTCCAGCAACGGTGCTGAGAAGGCAGAAGAAAATGGTACTGTTTTTGAGGTGAGTGACAGCTTGGCAACAAAAGACAGAAAGGGGAAGGTGGAAGCTTGCGATGAGAAATTTGTAAACAGGTGGTGTGCGTTGGAGCTGACATTTCGACAAGTGGACATGTCTTTTTCAAGGCTTGAAAAAGAAGAGTTCACTTGTTGAAGTGTTGGCTCCAGCACATATTCCCTGTTTACGAATTTCTCAATGTATGGCGACTGGGTATCAGTTGTAGCCAATGCTAGTCACCTGGTTGGTGCCACATGTTCAGGTGCATTCTCGTAGTTGGTTTAATTCTTTGCTTGTATTTTTTCTCGATAATTTGTGCTTTATGTCGTATGCACACTTGAAGTGTGTGTTTATATGACTCGCAATACTCTGACAATGTAATGTGAAAACGTAGCAGGACATGACGTACGTCAGGACAGCAGTTTCGAAGATGCGTTAAAGAAAATAGACAACACAAGGCGTTTGTTTCGTTCTGCTCCCTGCCATAATTGCGACAGCGAATCTTTGCTGTCATAGAGTGATATGCGTTTCACAATCACCACTGAATGTGCACCGTCCTTGTTAATTTATCTCATAACCAAATGTGTACTGCACTTTGTGTGATTGTCAAAATTGCACACACTACTTTGGTAGTTGTGTAACAGAACTTTTGCTATAGGTAACAGCGCTGTTGTGCCCTTCAGGCAAACTGACTTTTATGTCTCCTGCTTTAAAAGCCCTTACATTGTTTGAGGTCTTTGTGTTATTACATTGTGCAGGCAGATCCCTCAGTCATCTACATCAGGTCCACCTCCTGTGTATCATTACATTGTAACATATTTTTGCACTGACAAACTTTATTCGAATTCTGAATGTGTAGTGTGCAGGTCTGATGGGGAAAAGATGTTTCTCTAGTTTTCTACGGTTTTTATACCAAATTGCTAACACATGCAAGAATTTGACATTAGGTTTTCAATGAGATCTCAATACCACATGTGTGTCCTCTGGAATGGTGAGCTGATGCTACTCATGGTGTACAATTAAGGTGTGGAAGTATTTTTATCTAAAATATTATTTGCCTGTCTTATCACTTGTCTTACGCAATGAACTGTTGACTTCTCTCTCATTTTACAGTCCAGTGAACCGGAAGAGAGCGAGGAGCAAAGTTCAAAAAGTGCAGAGGAACCCATGGAATCAAGAAAAGAAGAGGTGCTCCACAATAGGCCTACAGGCTTGGCTTGATGATAATGTTTTAACACTATACAATGGAAGTATGTGCATCTGGCTATGCATTCCAATACAGAAATCGTTTATTGACGGGTTTCAATCAATATACACCATACAGGTTGATTGGACGCAGAGATGTGCACCGCCTCTCGGCAATGAATAAAACTGGCAGCACATTTTGACATTTGTAGTTGCTGTTCTTTGTCACGCGTGGTGACGGGTGACGATTCGTTTGCAAAGTATATTGAAGGAATAGCGTTGTGAGCCACCTCTGCCGCTGGTGGTATCTGTGGCTTCAGTCAGGTTTGATTCCAGCTTTAACCACAACTTTTTATTGTTGGCATTTATCGGGATTTTTCGCTCGAGAACATGCCACTTCCAATTCACTACGGAGGCCGGCAACTCTGACACTACATTTTCTACAACATGGGCTCTTTCATGCCATAATCTGCCATATTCCAAAGGGGAGGGATCACGTCATTTTCACACGATGAGTTCCTCCCCTCTGCAGTTTTTTATTTGTATCCTTTTCTATTTTTCTTTGCGGTGTACTTCCGGTGGCAGCATTGCGACTTCTGCACTGGATGATTAACCAGAGCTATGTAATGTGTAAAAGTGACCTACATTGCGTTCCAAAGGAACCAAAGATTGAGCATAGCTAGTTCCTGGAACATATTTAGTGAATTCGGCTTGAATACACAAAAAATATTTTGAAATTAGTGGTGTTGCCCTTGAGTAATGGTGCAAACTTTAAGAAAAATCTTTAAGGAGTTAACTATTGATCTTCGGTTCTGTCTTGCAAAAATTAGTTTATAGTGAAATGAATAGCAGTACAGTTTTAGATGACAATTTATGAGGCCAAGCTAAGTGTTCCCCTTTGGTTTGGATAGTTTGCATAGCTATTCCTCAAGACGCTTGTGGAAAATTTTTTTCTTAAGTTCATTGAAGCATAAAACCTTGCCTGTTACACTTGAGGGTACTGTATCCGCAGTGTAGCACATTGCAGCCTGTTGACAGCCACGTATACTTATGAAGAAATTCAAGACAGGTAGTAAATAAATGCAAATTGGTATCTTCATTATGTGAAGTTGTAATGGAAATATATCTTGTTGAGGAAGCATATCAGTAATGCTACATGGCATATATATTGATTGGTGCACATTAATGAATCTGTCTCTTGTTGAAAAAGCGCGACACTGTATGAGCTTTCATAATGTCTTCATTTCTCATATATTAACACAAGCTAACAATATATTTGCAAAGAAGATCATAAACTAGAGTTCATTGCGCTGTTTTCAATAAATGTGCTACGCCAAATTTTTGCTGCACTGGCACCTCTGCAATGGAACAGGATGAAGACTAGACACTGTTGAATTGTTCTCGTGGAGCAACTTCCAGCACTGGAGTGAGGTGTGGATGCCTATCGTAAATGGCGTAGTAGCACCTTGGAACTCAGTTGCCATCAAAATAGCCACCAACGCGGTAGTTGACCGCTGCATAGACGAAGTGGCTTTCATCGATGAAGATGGCGGCAGCGTTGGTGATGTTGTCCTGTAGCGGAAACATGCGGTGGCCCCTGCTCTGTAGTTCCCGCACGATCTCCTGCAAAGGTTGAAAGTTACGACTGTCGTAGATTAATTTGTTCAAATTCGAAGTAGGTAAGAGACGACTGCTGCAAGCTTTTGAAAGGATACCCGAAATGAAATGTTGGCCAAGATTGGCAGATGATGTTGGCTAGGCTGAATGTCCAGTTGTCATATGTGTTAGCAGAGTTTTATGCTGTCCTGAAGCCCTCATAGTTTGATGCATTGTGACCCCCTCTAGTGACGTGTTGTCGACTCTTAAAAGCTGAACATCCCTGGTGCGTACCAGGAGCTGCTTTCCAAGTCCAAACAGTCATCCGAGTTTTCACATGCTTGATTAAAGATGCTCCCTTTCGTACAATCACAAGTTTACACCATTAGTGGTGTTTTGCTGTCCTAATCCGGACGTACCTGTTTGTCCCCTTCCACCAATAGTTATCCGTTTCGCCGGCGTTTCTTGAAATATGCGCCCGCCACTATCCTGTTAAAAATTTTACGTCGCACTAATAACAAGCGTTCGTGGTGTAGATTGGCCGCATGCGAAGTGTTAATAAAAAGCTCGCACGCAGCATGTCTATTGCATTTGGACAAGGTCAAGAAAGCAGAAACTCTTTAAGCAGTACTTTTACTGCTACGGAGTACTTACAGCATACGAGAAAGAGCTCTGATTTCACTTTGATACAATTCGCACTCTTTTGCGAGTTCATTGCCCTACAACAGTAAAACTCGTCTCTGGCTGGCTGTCACACAGTCCCGTTAATTAGGGAGGCGATCGCCGGGCTAATTCCAAGGGCCGAAGTATCGGCCCCCCGAACCGCACCACGAAAGCGTGGACAATTTAGAAGTGGTCATTTTTGGCGCGCCAGCGGACGCCGGCTGTGGCCCAAAGAACAAGTCAGAGCCGAGAGTTGATAAACAAACAAGATTATATTCTCAATATCGGCAGATCGAAAACAATACACAAGAATGCACACTCCACAATAGTTGCATACAATAGGTCACCAATCAAACAACGTACTACACAGTACAATCAGCCACACTCGAAACAACGGACACAGACAACAATACGCACTACAATGCAGTCACATGCATTGAACAACCAAGACACTTAAAGACTAAAGAGATAGAAAACCTATCCAGTCTAAAGTTCTTGGAACAAAAGTATGGATGACACTCTTCGAGAATCACTCACTCAAAGTCCAGCGTTGTTGTCGTTCCGCTGCCCCTGAAGTTTCGCTTCCAGGAAACCTCGCCGAAGTTTCTCTTCCAGGAAACCTCGCTTCTTCAAATGGCCACTCTCCAAGCTTCGAACTTCTTCGCCGGAAACACGTCGGCTTCACACACGCAGCTGTTGCCACGCGTCTTCGCTCGATAGCGGTAAACACACACTCTTGCTTGTAGCTCGAGTCGTCACCCCTCAGGTGGAAATCATCATCTTCTCCTGCTTTGTCTCTACGGACAAAACCTTCGCCGACTACACGGCGGAATCCCTACGCGCTCTGGCGCTAACTTCCGCCTTCTCCTGAGCTCTCGTCTCGGCTGCTCGGTTAAATACCGTCCGCGCGACATTCCAGAAAGTTCTCGTCATTTCGTAGGCGCGATACGCAGCGAAGGCTGGGGAGAGGGCGAGACGGTTGGAATGCCCTCCGCGATGGATGACTCAACCCGGCGTGACCACGCCTCTTTCGTACTAGAAATTTCACGGGCTTGCTGGGCCGCCGATGTGGGGTGAGGAGGTTCGTCGGCGAAGCCACGCTTCCGAGGGGAGAGCGCGCGCCCGGGGAGCCTTGGATGTTTGTTTTCGTTTTTTTCTTCTGACCTCGCGGCGTTTCTCCCGCCCGTTATCGCAAGAATTTGGCGGCGCGCCCATTTTTAGCGCTCGTTCTGTGACACTGCCCCCCACTTTCAGAATATTATCTCATAATATTCAAACCCACACAAACGAGCGCGAACAGTCACCACACACTCTGAAAGACTGTAACACAAACCGTCGCTCATGACACGTCACCTTCACAATATATCACTCAATACAATTGGACATTACAATTCAATCTCACACACATGAAATATAACCGCAGGTACATGAGTACAACACTTCAACACACATTCCAAACAATACAAATGTACAAAGTTCTCTCATTACAACAATTTGTACAATACTATACATCACATCACAGCACAAACACTTCGACACTTGTGACACAGGATAACACATCATTAACACAACATATGCCGCTCAGCCCTGCCAAACACATTCTGATTCGACCTCAGCACTTATCCTGTGTACTTTTAGCGGCGCTTGCGTCCTTTCTTGCGGTGCTCGCTCGATCTCTTCTTGTGTTTCCACGTTCCATTTCGGCGAGCCATTTCCAACGACGATATCTGAGGCGGCGTCTCAGCCATCATTGTCACTTCCGACACTGCTAACGGGACATGACGCTCAACCGATCCTGTCCGGTTATTCACCCGCTTTTTCATGTCTTGACATTTGGCCTGGCTGGCCAACTCCGTCTCCTTTACACTGTCGTTCGGTTGAGTTCGTGCCGCCGTAAGTCCAGTTGCTCGGCCCGTGAACTCATTCGACACGATCAACTTCTCATTCACGGTCTCTTGTACCGCGGCTTCACCTTGGGCTCTAGTGAGATCCGTCACGGGCGGCTCCTCCCTTGTATCTCGCGGTCGCTGGGTTGGCGAGGACACTATCTTAGGGTCTTCTCCCAAACATTCCGGATCATTCGGTCCTCGCGCCCCGTCGATGTTTCCGATGACAAGGTCGTACAGGGGGGTCGTCATGCATAAAGCTGTAACCTTCCCGCTGAAGTACGGGGTTTCAACCTCAATTTCTGCTTCGGGAAGCATCCGAACCGTACGGTCAATTAGGCAAACCGGTTTCGTTTTGCCTGTTAACTCACTTTCCCGTACCAAATTTCTCCGCACGATAACCGTGGAGCTACCGATGTCTCTTAGAACCGTAATCTTCTTGCCTGCAACCTTTCCAGGCAGCGTTGGCATTCCCTTCGTAACACCGGTTGGCTGTTTTGACATTACAGCACCCACAATAGGAATTTGCTCCCCATTCTTCAACTCTACGAATCCATCGGTGACGGCATTATTATCAGATTTCGGTGCCATTTGCACACAGGATACCTGGTGAGTTTGACTCACTCCGTTCCGACAAGCGTCTGCTTTGTGCCCAGTCTGACCACACTTGAAACATTTTACTGCCGTAAGGCTCGTAAAGATTGTTCGACAGTTTTTTGCGCGATGACCCACTCGGTTGCACAGAAAACATCGTGGAGTGCACGCTTCTTTTCTTCGGGAACCAATTTCTTCGAATCATCGGGACACTCCTTCTTGACTTTGGCCAAATTAGTGCCACCTTGCGCTTCCAATAATTGATCAGCTAATTCAAGCATGTCTTCAAGTGACTTAGCTCTCCTCTCTTTCAAGTATAGCGACAGACTTGGGTGGCAACTAGTAAGAAATTGTTCTCTAATTAGGAGCTCTCTAAGTTCATCGTACTCCTGCGCTGTCCCTGAAAGTTCAACCCATCTGTCGAAATAATGGCTAAGTCGGGCGGCGTACTGCGTAGCCGTCTCACCATCAGCTGGCTTTCCTGTCCGAAATCTGTCCCGGAATCCTTCCACAGTAAATCTAGATCGCTTCAGCAAAGCAGCTTTCACCTTGGCATAGTTGGCTGCATTGGTCGGCGTCAGTCTACCGTACACACTGAGCGCTTCACCACTCAAGCAAGTACTCAAAGCAGTTGCCCATTGATGTTCCGGCCAATTCTGGCTCCTTGCAATCGTCTCGAATCTGTGAAGGTACGCGTCAAGGTCGTCCTTCCTTTCATCAAATACTACGAGCAGCTTGCTTGGGTTCAAGCGGAATCCGTGGTCTTCCCGTTCGCTGCTTTCAACTCTAGCTTGGACGGGAGTTTCACTTCGCTGTTGCAAACGGAGCCGCTCTAGTTCCATCTCGTGCTGCCGCTGCCGTTCCCTTTCAGCCATCTCCGCTTCTCTTTCTTCTTTCAGCTGTCGCTCCTTCGCTTCTCTTTCTTCTCTCGCCCTTTCGGCTGCCAACCTCTCTCTCTCCAGCTCCAATTTCAATTGCTGCTCTCTTTCTTCCTTCGCTCTCTCAGCTGCCAACCTCTCTCGTTCCAACTCAGCTGCTTTTTATTCCTTTGCTCTCTCAGCTGCCAACCTCTCTCGTTCCAACTCAGCTGCTTTTTCTTCCTTAGCCCTCTCAGCTGCCAACCTCTCTCGTTTTAACTCAGCGGCTTTTTCTTCCTTGACCCTCTCAGCTGCCAACCTCTCTCGTTCTAACTCAGCGGCTTTTTCTTCCTTGGCTCTCTCCGCTGCCTCTTTCTCCTTCTGGCTTACCCACTTCCGTAGTTCGGCGCCAGAAAGACCCATCTTCTCACCAAGAGCAACTAACTTTTCGAGATACATTGTGTCTCGCAAATAAAACCTTGCCGCGTGCAAAAAGTATCTGCCTAGATCAGTCTATCGGAACACTCCCCTGCACTCGTTAACGAGAACACAGAGCAACACACAAAATCGTTCCGATAGCACTATCAACAACTGGAGGCTCTTTCTCACTACTTTGAACACACTGTGCACCAAGAGGTCCTGTCGCGGACGCCAGATTAGTTGTCACACAGGTCCCGTTAATTAGGGAGGCGATCACCGGGCTAATTCCAAGGGCCGAAGTATCGGCCCCCCGAACCGCACCACGAAAGCGTGGACAATTTAGAAGTGGTCCTTTTTGGCGCGCCAGCGGACGCCGGCTGTGGCCCAAAGAACAAGTCAGAGCCGAGAGTTGATAAACAAACAAAATTATATTCTCAATATCGGCAGATCGAAAACAATACACAAGAATGCACACTCCACAATAGTTGCATACAATAGGTCACCAGTCAAACAACGTACTACACAGTACAATCAGCCACACTCGAAACAACGGACACAGACAACAACACGCACTACAATGCAGTCGCATGCATCGAACAACCAAGCCACTTAAAGACTAAAGAGATAGAAAACCTATCCAGTCCAAAGTTCTTGGAACAAAAGTCTGGATGACACTCTTCGAGAATCACTCACTCAAAGTCCAGCGTTGTTGTCGTTCCGCTGCCCCTGAAGTTTCGCTTCCAGGAAACCTCGCCGAAGTTTCTCTTCCAGGAAACCTCGCTTCCTCAAATGGCCACTCTCCAAGCTTCAAACTTCTTCGCCGGAAACACGTCGGCTTCACACACGCAGCTGTTGCCACGCGTCTTCGCTCGATAGCGGTAAGCACACACTCTTGCTTGTAGCTCGAGTCGTCACCCCTCAGGTGGAAATCATCTTCTTCTCCTGCTTTGTCTCTACGGACAAAACCTTCGCCGACTACACGGCGGAATCCCTACGCGCTCTGGCGCTAACTTCCGCCTTCTCCTGAGCTCTCGTCTCGGCTGCTCGGTTAAATACCTTCCGCGCGACATTCCAGAAAGTTCTCGTCATTTCGTAGGCGCGATACGCAGCGAAGGCTGGGGAGAGGGCGAGACGGTTGGAATGCCCTCCGCGATGGATGACTCAACCCGGCATGACCACTCCTCTTTCATTCTAGAAATTTCGCGGGCTTGCTGGGCCGCCGATGTGGGGTGAGGAGGTTCGTCGGCGAAGCCACGCTTCCGAGGGGAGAGCGCGCGCCCGGGGAGCCTTGGATGTTTGTTTTCTTTTTTTTTCTTCTGACCTCGCGGCGTTTCTCCCGCCCGTTATCGCAAGAATTTGGCGGCGCGCCCATTTTTAGCGCTCGTTCTGTGACACTGGCTTGTGCTTCGTTTTTATTAATTTTTTGAAAAATAGACGCTTGCCGTTTACGTCACGATCGTGAAGTGAACGCCATTAGTAAACTGAAAGTGGCTGGTGCGGGGCGTCATAGGCGGCATACTATTATTGTCGTGCTACTGAAAGTCGCCGTCTACTCTATATTTAACAAGGGTGCTTTTCGTCGGCCTTTTAAAGTTTGCACCTTTCGAGGTGTATATTATGTCAAATCTAATTTTACACAAATAGCAGTGTTAATATTCTTGTGGGATGCAATGTAACTGTCCTAAAACAACTCAGGCTTTTTATGTATATAAACAGTAACCAGAGTTGTTCGAGTATTTATTACGCCTAAAAAGTACCGCTTAGATTTTCGACTAATACTCTTGGGTTCTGGCTCACCCATGGTAGGTCGGTGTCGTAGAGAACGCCCTTGATGCTGGCACGATAACGGACTTTGGTAGCGCTGACCGCGTCCGCCATTGTCTTGTTCATCATCAGAAGCTGGCAAAGCACCTATGCCATAGACGAAACAGTAAAAAAAAATGGAAATTATTTTTTTTGTAGGTCAGTCATACGCTAGAACTCCCACAACGGGTACCGTCTACGTACCCCTAGCCGAAAAGCACTAAAAGCAACAGGTCTCGCATTAAAATGAAATAACAGTTTCCGGACAGGAGGAACCTTGCCCGAGAGGAGTAAGACTGGATTTGTTTCCTCATCGTTGGACTTTTTATGTGGCTTCCCCGCAATGTGACGCTTAATGCAGTGAAGACACAGGCTTTCACGGCGGCCGCTGACTCCGTCGTTGTGGCAGCTTCCCGTCGGACAGCCACACAGGCGTTACAAATACCGTATACATAGAGCGTTCGTAGCGCGCATGTGGTTTAAATATAGATCGTACTCTGTCCGTCCGTCTATGCATCTATCTGTCCGTCCTTCATACAAGTCGGCGACTTCAACGTAGACGTAGGATTTAGCATCGCTCCATCATCGGCATTCACTTGGTAAATCGTCTGCTATTTTTTTTCGGTGAATTTCTGTTGGCTGACCTGTGAAGCTGATGACACAGGTTTTCCAAAAAAAAAAACCCACTGCAGTTAAAAAAAAAAGCGGGACGCGCTCCCCCACAAACCTTCACCCTCACCTGGCACGCACTAAAAAAATCAAGTGAAACGAAATAAATTCTCTTTCCGGACTTGTGTTCGAGCTAGGTCCGACAGCGAGTGCACTAGACCGCGCGCCATTGTTAGCCCGATGTGAACTGCACTCAAGCATTCGAATGCTTGAGTGCAGTTCACATCGAATGCGTTCCACAAACGATACAAAAAATACAATGGAAGGCACTTGCTATGGGTGCTTCATTGAAGTATTTTGTGTTGGCTAGCGATTAGCTGGACTTTGCGTAAAGTAGATGTCAGGAATTACACATTTCACAAAAATTATGACCTCAGAAAACTCGAATTCCTATCTCGTGTTTCCGTGATCTCGTTATTGTAAGAGTGCGCAAGGGAGGGGTGGTGGGGCGCCCGCATCTCCCAGTCACCCAGGGGGGGGGGGGGAGCAAAGGCAGCCCTGTACACGGACATAATTGAAAGAGGGGGTGCTGCGACTCGGGGGGGGGGGGGGAGCAGCGAGCCTCATACATTCACATAATACGAGAGGAAGGCACTGAAACGAATCTTCGCTCCCCCACCCCCACTGAAGTATCACCCTGCGCTCGCTGTTGATCGTGATGGCCCTTTCATTTGGGCGCCGTTCTATAGGCTGACGAAATCCAGAAAGAACATAAATGACGCCGATTCAGCCCGAAAACAGCGTTCCTGGGACGGCTGCTACGTACAATAGGACTTGAAGGATTAGGTAAAAAAAAGACCATTGTGCGACCTCCTCCCCCCCCAAAAAAGGGGGGGGAAGCGATGAGTGGTTTGTGAAGCATGGGTACGCCAAGCTACGCTTGTTCCCACTGCTCCAACAGAAGAAAATCCTCTCCTTTTTTTTCTAGAGCATTTTACTCTGCTATCTTGCATAGCTTCACGTTGTGTTAGGGTAATTGATTGATATGTGGGGTTTAACGTCCCAAAACCACTTCATGATTATGAGAGACGCCGTAGTGGAGGGCTCCGGAAATTTCGACCACCTGGGGTTCTTTAACGTGCACCCAAATCTGAGCACACGGGCCTACAACATTTCCGCCTCCATCGGAAATGCAGTCGCCGCAGCCGGGATTCGAACCCGCGCTATGCGGATCAGCAGCCGAGTACCTTAGCCACTAGACCACCGCGGCGGGGCGTTGTGTTAGGGTAATAATAATTCTTATTTCGGCCTTGATCAGTCAATCGGTTAAGTGATTGTTCCACGACATGATTGTGGTCTAAACCAGTACTGCTCATTAAACAAAACTAAAGTAAAAACTTTGCTTCTTGAAACGAAAATTGGGGGACCCTTAAGCTTCGTTTTTAAAAGTTCAACACGATAGCGATATCCTATCCGTAGTGCGTACTTCAAACACTTGGTGCATGAAATCTTTTCGAACTTGTCATGCACCCACTACGTAGCCTTAAGGGAATAGGCGCAGTAACGTGCGTGCCTTTTGTAGTGGGTGAGCGGCTTTAAACCATAAAGTTATTAGGATAATGGCATGTTCTGATGCCCGACGGCTATTTACGCTTGTACGACGCATTATTAGCGCAATAATTCGTGTTGTATTGCGAAGCATGTATAGAGGGCACGTGTGTTTTCAAAGCATGAAGGTTACGTTCACTGCATTTCAAGCAGATAAGGGGACTTCCAAGAAGACTTGTAGCAGTGTTGTAGAACGCTGCTGACCCGCAGGTCGCGGGTTCAAATCCCGGCTGCGGCGGCTGCATTTCCGATGGAGGCGGAAATGTTGAGGCCCGTGTGCTCAGATTTGGGTGCACGTTAAAGAACCCCAGGTGGTCAAAATTTCCGGAGCCCTCCACTATCAGTGTTGTAGAACATCCGCTTGCCACTCAAACTGTTCTATTCTCACTCAGTCCCAATATTCTTTATCATTTACTATTGCGATAGCAATTATACGAACATGCTCGGCTAAATTTTGCCGCTAGAGTCGCCGTCGCCATCACTCACCGTATATGTATACGTATCTATATATATGAAAAAGCAATAAAAATAATTCAGAAAAAACTTCAGCGCGTGAAATCGAATGTGCGACCCCTGAATCGTGAGTGCGAGGCGTTAACCACTAAGCCACGAAGAAGCACCACCTTGAATGTTCAAACGGCAAGCTATTTATATCCACCACTTACCACTGGTGGCGGGCATCGCGGGGGGAACTATCGTGTTTTCAGCATTACCGTCAAACTAGCACAATGAGTGCGTGTCGCCACATCGTCACGACGCTGCGGCGCATGCTCTAATCTCCCACGCGTACTTTGCCCCGCGGAGAGATAGCGGGGTGAACGCTAACGCGCGCGCTTATTTCGTGGTTGGGACAGTCGTACGTCTTGGCTGGCCTCGGGCTTTCTCCGGAACGATTGTGCTGTAGTTACCGGGTGTGCAAAGGTTCCTGCAATCGGTGCACAGTCCCTGTTTGCGAAAAGGGCGCGCTTTTCAGATAGCGAAGTAACAACGGAGACGTTTACGTTATTTGGGACGTTTTGATCTGCTTGCCATTCTGCGTGTGACCTTCCAATTTGTTGCTATCGCGTCCATTGCTTCGCCTTTGTGGCAAAGCTGTGACTGTTTATTTGCATCTTTCTCGATGTTTCAGTCACGCACGAGATTTTTCGCTCACAAACAACGACGCCGACACCGGAGTTTATTCGAAACGAGCTCTTTAATGTTATCGCGTTAAAAGGCACACAACGGTGAACGCATCGCACGTTGTCGTTGGTGATTGAGAGATTTGGTCTGGTGATTGCATTCGGTGACGAAAAAGGATCCGTGTGCCCAGCGATGTCGAGACAATTCTTCCCGAGGTGTGCTTTCAAATTTGAGCAATCAATTTGAAAGTGAGGCCGATACTTGACCAAGAGGGACATATTATCACGGAGTGAAGCAGAACTGGTTCATTACATACTGCATAATTAAAGGAAATATCCGGGTGGCGCTGCCGCCTTGAAGTTCCCGCACTAGCGTGCCATGACGTTATGGTGCGGAAGCCAACAAGTGAGCACTCTGTATATAGTCCAATAATGTTTTTAATCAATCAATAGATTTTAACGGTGCATCTACGGTCACCTACGTAGTCGTTCTTGGCTAAAAATTGTGTTCTGTCCAACGAGATATGTGATAGCAGAGCAAGTTTAAGAAAATTTCACTATATTTATGTGGCCAAAATACGCAGAAAGACTGGTAATTCCGTGAGGTCTCACTAACGTTCACGGGCTGAAGTTTCCGTGCGATATTCAAGCACGAAAAGACTACGTTCATTTGCCCTTATAACAATTAAACCATAATAGCGAAATTAATGACAATGGAGTTCTGAAATAATAACTTATCTGTCTAAACTAATCTGATGTGTTACTTTATGGCGTCCCTCTGTTACATATCCGCAATCCGATTTTATGGATACCGCTGAATAGGACAGCTGCTCACCCATGCGGCGTACTGCGGCAACTCGAAGTCTTCGGATGTTGCGAGCGCAGCGACGAGCCGTCCTTCGGCAGCGTCCAGCAGCACCGAGGGTAGGGTGGCTAGAATGGGGAGCCAGCGGTGACAGGGGCCGCTTCCCGGGTTGCGCGAAGTTGAGCGACACGCCGGCGTGACCCAGGTAGCGTTCGGGAAGGCGCGACGTGAACGCGCTCAGCTCGTTGTTCAGCAACAGGCCAGTGGACGTCGAGGCCTCGTGAGAACCCATCCTGCGGACGTTTACCGCCGTTTGGATCCACTTTGTGGCCTCGAGAAAATGGCCGCGACTCCGGTAACTCCTACGGTTCGTTCGATTCACCTGCACCGATTGGAACTGGTTTATGGCTGTGCACGCTGAAGTTCAGAAATTGTGCAGCGTGCATTCAGTGGTGCAGGTACAGTGCGACCTCCGAAACAAATGACGATGTGCCAACAAGGTGCAGACCTTACTTCTGTTGGCTTAATTTACACCGTTCAGCTAACACTGAACGACGGCGAACCGCACATGCGGACAATTTATGAGGCGCAAACATCTTGGCAAAACACACAGCGTTGGTAGAGGCAGATACGGCGCATACGCCCAAGTGCTGCGTCGTCTGTTCAGTTGCATGCACGGCTGCACCAAGCCGGCACCATCATCGTAGGAGGTGCACGAAAATCGTGAACCAGTGCTGCACCTCTTCTGCACCTTTTGAAACGAATGACGGGATTCAGAGGTCGTCGATGCTGCACCACTGAAACGAATGGCAAAGTGCACCACCCCATGAACTGGTTCACGTGGTGCAGGCGAATCGAACGGACCTTTATTTTCATTGCGCTTCCCCTGAGCAGTGTTCCCGCAATATCGTAACCACCCTAACGTCGTTTGAAGACGTATACTTAAGTAGAAGGCTGGATCAAATTTACGCTTTCAAACACGTAAATTCTCGACAAAGACCTCCTATATAGGGGGAAAAAAATTAGAGGATATGTATGCGATACGCTGCTAGGCTTAAGCCAAAGCCCCACTTACAGCGTGCCGAGGCTGCCGGAGAAAGCGATGGCATCGCCGTTAGGTGCCAAGAACACGGCGTTCGCTGCTGCGTGCTTCACCTCGAAATGCTTCGCCGTGCTCTTTTTCGAAAAGCTGCAAGAACGGGCGCAAATGTATGACGGCCGTACGAGCAACAAAATACGGGTGAGCTACGCCACCTGTGGAACGGAAGTACGCGAGCACGCAACACTCGCATCAACCCAGGAAAAGCATTAGGACTCCTTTAGGAGTCGAAGTGGGGCAAGGATTCGAGGAGCTTGAAATTAGGAGTCGAGTAAAGTTCCTTCAGGAGTAGTTAAGATCCGATCTGGTGCAGCTCTAGGCAATGCTGTCTAAAGAAATACGGCCGCTGAAGTGAGCAAAGAGGTCCTCGCGCTGTCTTTTTTCGCGGTTCAACGCAAAGTAAGCTGTGAGCTTACAGTGCATACATATATCTATGAGCCATCTACTGATCTTTGTAGACACATAGCGCGTGACTGTGCCCTTTTGACCAAGCATAAAGGGATGCCGGTGAGGTGCTGCGTCACCGCCTCTTACCGGCACTCCTTTAGACATTTTTTTTTTTTTTTGCGGCAGAACCGGCCGTGGCGTGCACGCTTCATCTATGCTTGAACCGCGCCTGTCAGCAGAATTCGCAAGCTTTGCTCGCACATAAACGTTAGGTGATGTTATCGATTACAGCGACGGCATAAATGCGCCTCGAGTGTCCATTTTACCTGTTATCGCAACAAAAGAGGCCCTCATATAGCTTCTGTATCGTCTACAAAAGCACCGAAGACCTATAAATGCATTCGTGCAGCCATAATAAAGGTCGAATCGGCATGCAGTGATAATATTAATGTGTTCTGCAGAAACCCGGACTATTTTTATCACGCTCTTCCATGTAGAGAAGCATGCATGGATCGAATGGCACGCTTCTTACGGACACTGGCTGAGGCGATGGGGAAAAGTGCAGACGCCTTCTCCATCTTCATGAGAAATATGGCGCTTTGCCGGCTTCCGCTAGGGTTAGAGAAGACAGCGCCACTCTCTCTCTATAATATATTTTCTATTTGGGCATCATACATGGAGAAGACACGTTGCAGGCTTACCGTGACCTCGGCCTCCGAGTAGCGCGGTCGTAGTGGACGCCGCCATTGCGATTACCACTGCTGGCGTCGTGCTCGGGTTCTCTCGGTATGTCGCCGTAGTGCTCTAGCGACTCTCTCTCGGCGACGCCGCGAATGGTGTCTCGCACTAGCTGCACGTCGAACACGTAGAATATGACGTCCGAGAAGGTGGACGTGTCGCTAATGCGGCCACTGGTCTTGAGTGCTTGGCCTCGGGACACCAGATTGGCCACCGTCTGCATTTGTTTGGCGAAACCACATAGTTCTCAGACAGCCGCTTCAGATCACTATGCATGCATGGTAGATAAATACCATGCATGCATGGTAGATAGTTACAATGTAGATAGATACCATGCATATCTACCATACATACATGATAGAGAGATAGATACCATGCATATCTACCATGCATACATGATAGATAGATAGATAGACAGATAGATAGATAGATAGATAGATAGATAGATAGATAGATAGATAGATAGATAGATAGATAGATAGATAGATAGATAGATAGATAGATAGATAGATAGATAGGTGCTGTGGCCTCTCCATTACAGAACTTGACAATATGGCGGAACTTCAATAATTTCAATCAAGAATATTGAAGTTTCAGGGACTTGGATGCCTCAAAACGCGTACTCTTCATCACGGGACTTCATTCTTTTTTTATTGGCACCAGTATGCCCTACGGCATCAGTTAAATAAAAAGAAAAAGAAATAACGTCAAAGCAGAGGTCTTAACACAAAGATCGATGTAACACAAGCAAGTCGTTCTCGTTTTAATAGAGCACGCCAACGAGTTCTCTTTTGTCATTTCTATTGTCCCTCATGGCACATGCATATGTAAATGTACTGTCTTTCTTGCTTTCTCGCCGAAGTTAAGCACGTGGCAGTATGATATCATCTTGACGTCACAGATGGCCAAAATGTATGACGTCGCTATGAAGTCACGTTATGACTTTTTCATAAGATAACGTAGCTTGATTAAAGTTGGGCCGATCCCTCGGGCAATGCAATACCTGCTGAGATGCAGAAATCTTGGAATGCTTTGGCTCTGAGGCAGTGCAAAACCAAGTTAAGACAGCAAACTTTCGGAGGTAGGGCCGGGAGGATCAATCCAGTGATTGATATGTAAAACAAGAGAATGGCTTCACCTTCGAGTCATCTATAGCGAATGCAAAATGGACCCTGGGAGATTTGTTTTAGCGCACACGTACGTCACCGACGTTCTCGACAGCGTCGTCGCCGAGGTCTTCCCGGAATGGGTGCGCGAACTTCATCGCCTCGATAAACCGGTGGTACGTCAGCGGCCCGTCACTCAACAAGTCCTTCCTGCTGGGACGGAACATGTCCATCGTGGCCAGCATGAATGCTAGCAGGGCGCCACTTCCCGGAGGAGGCGGGGCGTGCAGCCGTGCCCCGGCCAGTGACACGCTTTCTACGGGCGTTTTCCACGCGGGACGGTAGAACAATAGGTCCTCCTGCGTCACTGGAGACCCTGGGGTAGTAGAAGGCGAATCATAGATGAAAAGTTAGTATTTCACAAATAGGCGCTCGATATTCAGTTACGGCTTAGATGTCGGCTACGCCCACAGCCATCGCTCTTCCTCCCACAGGGAATTTGCTTAAATGCTAAGAGACAGACAGCGATACTTAATGCTACACAAAAGCATAGGGGGGGGGGGTCATTTTTTTTAATGAAAAGAAGGGAAAAGTGAGCTCCGTAACTGTCTCTCTGGGGGAGGACACCTCAACAGTAGCTCACGATGGGTCGGGGTAGAGGAAGGATTAAAAGGATAGGAGTAAAAGGTAAAGAGATAGAGAGAGCGAGGAAGGAGAGAGCGAGGCGCAGGGACAGCGAACGACGGAAGTAAGAAGATAGGAAAGATGGACATGGTCGCAGGAGTCTGAGGACGGGGCACCACTCGGCGAGAGCTCTTGTCAGCGTCAGGAGATGGCGTAGGGCGAGAACAGTCGGCCAGAGCTGCGCTGTCGTCGGAGATCGCGGGGGCACAACCGGTCGGCACGAAATCTAGCAAGCGAGTCCGCAGGGTTCCCCATCAGGGGGGCGAAGGTTGGTTGCAGCGCCCACCTCCCTATTAAGTGAATGTATGGAGCAGATTTTACACCCACCCCCCTTGGCTGACAAGGAAGGGGGTGGGGCACGAACCCCCGCCCTTGCCCCCACCTGCCGCCATGACAAGTACGCCTATCCACAGGACGGCTTGCCCGTTAACGGTGTTGCACAAAAGTACTTTCGTTCTTCGCAGTCGTATAATGTCTTTGTGGGTATATAAAAAGTGCGTAACGGTTTAGAGTACTTAGGAGAACATGGGAGAACATAAAACCATCCCGTGGCCCTCAAACTTTTTCATAAGTTTGAAGGCCCTCAAACTTTTTCATAAGGCCCTGTTGAGAAAAATTACACGGCGTGAACGAGTTCACGGCGTGGGGGATAACTACCAACACGCAGTGGAAGTGCGCACTACTTATGAAGAAACACAAGATCGTCATTGTAATGCGACCAAACTTAATCCAATAGCGCTTACTCATTTTCGTGACATCAGGTGCTTCTCGAGTTTCAGATAGCCGGTTTTCCAAGCCCTGGTTCGTGTCACCGGTATTAGCTCAGAAACTTGGACGTCCTGGTAAATTTCATGAGGCAATCAGACAACATTGCTCAACGAAACGTAATGGTTTAGGTAGTAATCATGATATTTAATTTTCAGCACCCCTTGTATTTACTTTTGCCGAGAAAAAGTACTTACGGTTCGAGTGGAAACCAGCTAGTAGGACTGGTCAAGCGCAATGGGGAACTGATTTCAAATAAAGAAAAAAATTGAAAGGAATGGGAACCCAGCAACTGTCTGCAGCAAAGTGCGACAGGTCAGCAGTTGGTCGCAAGGGAAGGGATAAGGAGGAATTAAAAGAGATATATATTGAAGTAGAGTGATAGAAAAGTGAGAAATGGGGAGACGCTTAGAGAAGAGCGTGGACGGGGCCTCGATCGGCGTGTGGTCGTCGAAGAGAGGAAACCGCGGACTAGACAACCGTCAGGTTGTACAGCGTGGCGTCGTTCGGAGGGGGCAGGTAGGTGAGTGAAACACGAGAGCGAGAAGGATAGGACACATTCTCTCCACATTTGAAAACCGGCGAGTGCCTGGCAGCACTTGGAATCGAAGCCAGTACGGCCCGCTCTGGAGAAAGAAACTAACTTTCGCAAATTGCACGTTTTATTTCTATTGAAACGCGGATTTCGGCTTCCATGTTTAACTGCAGCTTCAGCGCTGTAAACAAAAGCTACGCAGCCAAGTGCTTTTCAAAGCTGGTGCCTAACTTTTTTTTTGTACGAACTTTCAACGTTTTCAGGGCAATTGGTCGCAATTTTGACTTGTATATGTAAGCGGCTTTGATGAGCTTTTCGCGGTGCGAGAAAAAAAGTTTGAAGGCCAAGCATTCGCTTCCACTCACCATGGCTCATTAAGTGAAGCTATGACCTTCTACAACGAGAACCAAGACAGAGACAGGCGACGATACTTAGCCGTACACAGGAGGGTGTGCCTACTAACACAAAACTACTTTCGTAATTCACACCCTTGTCATTACTTTGTATCTGAGTGTTTTATTTTGTATTAATTGTGCGATTAACAGAAGTCTACAATCGTTCTTACGTTGTCGTTGGTATTTGTTTCAAGGGGTTGTTGTCGTGCACAGTTAAAGTGTTGTATCGGTTGGAGGTGTCCCCCTGTCCTTAATGACGTCGTCTGGCGTCTCGTTCATTCATCATCGCACCACAATTCTAGTACTAATCCGATCCATTAGCTCCGTGTCAACTCTCTCAGAGGTCCACAGCGCGGGCGTCGTGAACATACCGAGCTCTTCGAGGTCCCCGATGAACTGCCTGGCCAGCGTTCCTTGGCTGAGTGCCTTGGGACCTTCACGCGCCACTCGGAGGAGGGTGAGGGCGAGCTCGGGCTGTAGAAGAGTCTCGTTCTCGTGGTACACAGAGTCTGTTTGTCGGTTCCAGAATATGTGCCTGCGTGAGGGCGCCCCGCGAGAGAGACAAGCCCGCTTGAGCCAGAAAAGCGCACTTTGTTTTGTAAAGCGTGCTTCTCCGCGTAAGTACCTTTATGGCGCATAAGCAGCTGTTACAGCGCCACTGCAGCGATTTTGTTCTCTTCAGGTGATAGCTTTGCAAAAAAATAGAGAAAGAAAAAAGGAAAGAAAAAGAAATAGAGAGAGAAAAAAGGAAAGAAAAAGAAATAGCGAGAGAGAAAAAAGGAAAGAAAAAGAAATAGAGAGAGAGAAAAAAGGAAAGAAAAAGAAATAGAGAGAGAGAGAAAGGGAAAGAGAAAGAAATAGAGAGAGAGAAAAAAGACAGACAGATAGATAGATAGATAGATAGATAGATAGATAGATAGATAGATAGATAGATAGATAGATAGATAGATAGATAGATAGATAGATAGATAGATAGATAGATAGATAGATAGATAGATAGATAGATAGATCGATAGATAGATAGATCAATAGATAGATAGACTGGCTCTAATGTTTGCCATAAGCGGACCTTATTTCCGCTATAGCCTTAAAGTGAGATCAACAGTCCGCGACGGTATAGTGCAGCGGATACGGTGCTCGACTGCCGAACCGAAGGTTGCAGGGTTCGATGCCGGCCGCGGTGGTCACATTTCGATGGGGAAGAAATGTTAGAGGTCCATGTACTGTACAATGTCAATGCACATTAAAGAAGCCTAGGCGGTCGAAACTTCCGGAGTGGAGCCATCGCCCGTCTCCGGGCGATGGTCTCCACTACGGCGTCTCCACTACGGCGTCCCTCATAATTGTATCGTAGTTGTGGGACGTATGAGCACATATATTTAGTGTGATCAACATCGTCAATGTTCAGCTTACCTGAGAGAGTGTCTCCGGGCGATGGTTTTCTGGAAACGCACCAGAATGGCAGCCAGCTCCGGGTATACGGGAAAGCCGAAGTGCGCCAGCGAAACGGCGCTTTCGAACAGCGATGACCACGTAAGCCGACCGAACCGCGAATGCAGGGCTTCGAGCCCGGCAAGGTAACCCGGGGTGGCAATGACCTTGCCGCCCGAACTCGATGCGGCTGCAAACGGACCGTAAAACACGTCGATAAGTTAAACGGAAAACTCATAGGGTCTCTTATGCATTCGCTTAGGGCGACTCGAAAGTGACAGCCATCACCTAACGCAGTTTTGTAAGGCTTCCATGATCGCGGACATTGCAAGAACTGATTTTGTGCTGTCTCTGACATCGGCCCACCTTTGAGTCAACAGCAACGTCATGTGACGATGTCATCATGTCACGTTGCTTGACGTAAAGATGATGTCAAACTTCGGTGATGTGTGACATCACCACGTCCATCACTCGTCTTGACGCTGATGTTCAATTTTTGCGTTTCATGAATCATCTAAGGCTTTCGTCCTAAACCAGCAACGGCAGCAGACAGTCGTGTTTTCTATCAATATTTGTATTTGGGGGGTGGGGGGGTTCGCGACAATCCTTTGACCATTCTTTTTACATGCGCGTGTCCTCTCAGTCACGCAACTTGAAACAATCGAACGTTTGCTTGAAATTTGTAAATACCTTTGTTAAGGTATATGGGAAGGTCCTCAATATGAGCCACGGAAGATGAGGAAGAAAGGGAGGTCAGCTGGTTCGGCACGTAGACTCCATCGAAGCCTATCCCTGCCTGACCTCATCTGTAACTTAGAAGTGTGGCAGCTTGGGCGTGGCAGCTTGGGACGACACAGAGACAAGTCCTTCTTGTCTCTGTGTCGTCATTTTGTTCTCGCGCTATAACTATCGTCATATCGTTATCCTCATCTGTAAGTATGAAATGAATATGCCAGTGGCCTACCACCACGTCTCCGTCTCGATATTTTGACGACGGCTTCGACGACATACACACAAGCACACACATGCGGTGGCGCTAGCGGCGGTGGCGTTGATACCTACCTACAGAAGCATTGACGTCTTCGTCCACCTCGCTCAGGTTCCTCGGCGCCATCGGGAGCGCGTCAAGTACGAACACCTGCTTCGATTTTCTGTGTCAACAGAAAAGGACCAGGAATTTAACCAGCTTAGAATTCACACAGTCATTCCTTTTGTCTAATTACGCTTATGGGGGACAACTTTGCACAACCACTGGGGCCGGAAATGGAAACCGAGGCGATTTACATGGCAACGGAGTGCCGCAGCCCGTATACGCTTGCTCGTATAGGCCTGCGGTTTTTGTGCGTCGTATGAATATTTCAAATTACGTGAGGCGTATGCTGAATTTCTAAACGAGTGGTGATGACACGCATTAGAAAATCCTTTTTCGAAAAAGAGTGGTTGGAAAGATGCCACCATCCTTAAAAAGAAAAAAAAAGAGTGGTTGGACTTTATACGAAACTTCACAACGACGGCACTGGTTCCGCCTAGAGTGTCCACTTTATGGCTATCACAAAAATCTCAGGCTCCCTTGTGCATACGCCTAATACGACCCGAAAGCAAAATCCACCTACACATTCTTTATCTTCTCCGTCAATGTAGTAAAACTGCCGGCGCCCTGCCCCATAACCCCCTTGAGCTTTCTGCAAATAACGTGGCTTTGCGTTGCTTTAAGAATAGGATATATTGCGCAATGCGATACACATGAATACTTAATAACGTGGCTGACTGGACTAGTTCGTTATTCATACTCAAGCTAAACAGCGCAAAAATGCACTTCCACGAAAGGCAAACACACAGGACAAGCGTTCACTTCCAGCCGAGTCTTTAGCTTGTCCCAGGTGTTCGCTTTTCGTGGCTGTTTAGCTTAAATTTATGAACCCATCTGAATTTGCACTGCCACGGTGATCGGCCCGCCTTCGACCAGACGATCGATCTCATGTGATGATGCCGTCATGCGATCTCACAATGACATCACATATTTCGGCGATATGCGATGTCCTAATGACGGTCATCAAGTGATGATTTTCTGCCTCGCTCTATCGTGCAGACATCAACATTGAATTTTCGCGTTTGTTGAGGGATCCAAGGTCGTCATTCGCAATAAATTACCGGTGCGCATGGCGTGCGACGCGTACACGCCCCGTACCTCTCGTAGATGGTTGCGAGGAATCCTCCACCCAGGCCCACCCGGTGTGGAGCCACCACGGCCATGCAGAGGGCGAAGGCCACAGCGCAGTCGGCGACCGTGCCCCCTCGGCTGTACACTTGCCTGCCGAGTGAAACGTGTCGGTCATGTATTTCACACTGCGGCGTGCCCAGGGGTCAAGGCTCGGAGTCATGTTAGTTAAATATAATCTTAATCACAACGAAAAAATAAATGAGTGGAGCGGTCGTATTGTCCTTGTTACTTCTGTACGTGTACTTTAATTTGCTTTTGTTACGACATGTCGTACATGAAATTGTTAACGCTGTACATGTGCTGCCGTGCAATGCTCGCATATGCCTTGTCAGGACCTTCGCACGGCCTTCAGCCCAGCGGACCTTCGAGCATATTGACTGGCGAGAGAGAGAGAGAGAAAAAACTTTATTAAAAGGTCAGTCAATTGCTCAGGCATGGCCCGTTGCCCCTAGCTGTCGGCCGGAATCCCTTGGGACGCGGCAGCAGCAAGGGCTTGACTGATGATGTCGCGCTGGACGTTGGGATCTGGGCTGCAGAGCAGGGCCTCCCAGGATTCTACAGTGCGAGAACCATCGTTTTGACTTGGACATGTCCACACCATGTGGACCAAATTCGCTACCTCATCACAAAATTTACACTGGGACTGGAAAACTGCGGGGTGCCACTTGCTGTAAAGTGCGGGGTTTGGAAAAACCCCGGTCTGTAACTTTCGCCACAAAATCTCGTTTTTCTTACTTAGTGAGTTGTCCGCTCTCGGGTACACTTGCCGATTCAGCCTGTAGTGTGCGACGATTTCATGGTATGTGCGCATATACTCGCTTCTTTTTTCGGTAACTTGGGAGGTTCCAGGGGTCGACCGGTAGGTGAGACCTCGGGCGACGGAATGAGCCTCCTCGTTCCCTCTAAGTCCTTGGTGAGCTGGAGCCCAGACAAGCAGAATCTGCTCTTTGGGTACTCCTACCATGTTTAATATACGGACGGCAGTCTCCGTCACCCTTCCCGATTCGTAATTTCTCACAGCGTTTTTGGAGTCGCTGATGACCACCCTGATCCCCTTTTGGCTGATGGCCAAAGCTATGGCCACTTCCTCGGCCTCTACAGTCTCGACACCAAGTACTGTGCAGCACGCAATTAGGCCACCATCTCCCCTGACCGCCACTGCCGTGTGTGCCGCTTTGCTTTCATATTCCGCAGCGTCTGTATACGCGACGTCCTGTCGACCAGTGTACCTAGATTGTAATGCCTCTGCCCTGGCTTTACGCCTGCCTTCGTGAAAGTTAGGGTTCATATTTCTGGGTAGCGGAGGTATCTTTATCCTGTCCCTGATCTGTATTGGTATGTCTTTTGAACGCGCTTGCTCACGCGTGGGCTCATAGCCCAATCTCTTTAATATTGCTCTCCCCGTTTTAGATCCGAGTAGTCTTTGATGTTGTGCAGTCACAGTAGCCTCAATTAGCTCATCGAGTGTGTTAGATACCCCCAACTTCATAAGTCTGTCAGTTGACGTGTTTGGGGGAAGTCCGAGCGCGACTTTCACACTTTTCCTGATAATGGTGTCGAGTTTGCCCCGCTCCGCTTGGTTTAATTTTAAATAAGGTGCCACGTACACTATCCTACTTATTATGAAGGTCTGTACTAATCTAAGAAGGTTCGCCTCCTTCATCCCAGCATGCCTGTTTGCTATTCGTCTGATGAGACGACATGTCTGATTAGAACTGGCTTCCAACCTAGCAAGAGTTTCAGAATTCCTACGGTTCGCCTGAATCCTTAGTCCAAGGACACGGATACTGTCGACCACGGGGATCTCTGCGCCGTTAACATACAAGTGGATGTCCACTTCAGGCCTGTTGTGGAG
Organism: Rhipicephalus annulatus; assembly: GCA_013436015.1. Classification (NCBI taxonomy): domain Eukaryota; kingdom Metazoa; phylum Arthropoda; class Arachnida; order Ixodida; family Ixodidae; genus Rhipicephalus; species Rhipicephalus annulatus. The sequence continues at coordinate 389,987 of WOVY01010326.1, forward strand.
CCGCCGTTTTCCGGCGGGCATGAGGAAGAGTGCTTCCGACTTTTCGGCCGAGCATTTAAGTCCTTTGGGCTCCAGGTACTCCACGATTTTATCAATGGCGATTTGCAGAGAGCCTTCAATTTGGCCGTCACTGCCCTTGTTCATCCATAATGTTATGTCATCCGCGTAAATGGTGTGATTTAAATTCTCAATATCCTTTAACTGTTCAGGCAGTTTCAACATCACAATGTTGAAAAGGGTGGGTGATAACACCGAGCCCTGAGGTGTCCCCCTGTTGCCTAATTTAATGTCCTCGATGGATTCTTCCCCGATTTTTAAAGTGGCTGTCCTGTTCGAAAGGAAGTCCTTGACATAATCATAAAGTCGCTTTCCGACGTTCAGGGAGCTCAGATTCTCCAAAATTGATACGTGCCTCACGTTGTCAAATGCTTTTGCCACATCTAAACCCACGATAACTTTTGTGTCTCGCGTTGGCTTGTCTATAATTTGATCCTTGAGCTGTAGCATCACGTCGCACACTGATAGTCGGGGTCGAAAACCGATCATGGTGTCCTGATACATACCATTGTCTTCCATGTACCTATTGAGCCGCGTCTGAACGACATGCTCCATGAGCTTACCTACGCAAGACGTTAACGATATCGGCCTAAGATTCTCGAAACAGAGTTTTTTACCCGGTTTAGGAATGAAAATTACATTTGCGAGTTTCCACTCCTGCGGTATCGTCCCTTTTTCCCAACACTCCTGCATGTACGTTGCTAGGTTAGCGATGGACCTATCGTCTAAATTACGGAGCATTCTGTTAGTCACTCTGTCCGGCCCTGCCGCTGATCTAGTCCTTAGCCGATTAATCTCCGCTCTCACCTCAGCCAGGGAGATAGGGGCGTCTAAGGCTGCGTTTTCCCGCCCTCCATAATCTGGGAGAGGTTCGGATCCGGCGGGATTAATGTATCTGCTCCGAACTTCTTCTAAGAGTTCCTTCCTAGTACCTTCAAATTGGTGCGCCATTCGTTCCAATTGTTGTTTAGACGCTGTCTTCGTGCTCTCCGGATCTAAAAGGTGACGAAGAAGTCGCCACGTCCCGGACGTACTTATATTTCTATCCATCTCCTGACAGACGTTCCCCCACCTTTGCTTCGTGAGCGTGATGGCGTGCTCTTCAATTTGCCTGTTTAAAGCTGCTATTTGTTTCCTGATACTCCGATCCCATCTCCTCTGTTGGAGTCGGTTTTCCAAAGCTTTCTTTTTCTTCCAAAGATTTACTAATCTCGTGTCTACCACTTCGTTGTCCTCCTCGGTTTCCACCGCTTCAGTGGCTTCCTTAACAGTACGTAACACCCCATCGCACCACTCGGCAATGTCGGAAATGGGAGTCGGGTCGCCTCTGAGGTCCCTGAAAGAGTCCCAATTTACGGCCTCTACCCTTCGTTTCCGAGGTGTTGCCGGGCCTCCCTCTACCACTATTTCTATGATCATGTGATCACTGCCTAGGTCCTCGTTTGTGTTGCACCACGTGGCACTAGTGCCGCTCCCCGTCAGGGTAAGGTCGGGTGTGGTATCAACCGCGACACTATTTCCCTTCCTCGTTGGCTGCAACGGGTCGGTTAACAAGTCCAGATTATGAGTTTGCATGTCATCCCACAATTTCCTGCCCTTAATTGAAGCCTGCTTATATCCCCATGCCGTGTGATGAGCGTTAAAGTCACCGACGATCAGCAATGGGTTGTTCTTACTCTTACGTCGCGTAGAAGCGAAGAGATCCCCAAAGTCGCATCGCCTTTGTCTGGGAGAGCTGTATATATTTAATACGAACAAGCTAGCGTTTTTCTTTTTTTGGGGTATTAGTTCTATGAGAACATGGTCGATGTGTGCATTACCAATGTCATGCTGCACCACCGTAACGTTTCGCCTGACCAGGGTGGCCACCTGCGTACTCGTGCCTTCGCTTACATAGGATTTATAACCCGGCAACGTCGCCTTTCTCCCACATTCCTGTAAAGCTATAACATCCGGTCGATCCCCTTTCCTCAGGAATTCCTGCAGAACCGCACGCTTGCGCGTGAAGCCTCTGCAGTTCCATTGCCAAACGGTGTTCTTACTGAATCTGTGAGCCATGATTGCCACTAAGGTGATTAATCGGCCTGCCTAATACTTACTTTTTGGGCGAGCTGTTCATACGCCCGATCCCTCTTCGCGAATTCTGTTTTAAGTTCCTCGGTAAGTTTATTATCCCGCTGATGCAACTGCTGATTCAGATTTTGAAACATTTCGAACATTCGTTTCTCGAAGGTCTTACGCCATTCATCGTCCTGGGTAGATTTGGCTTCAATGTTTGCCTCCAGTTGCGCTATTTTCATGTCTATCACTGTCGCTACGTTCTCCTCTATTACGGGCTTTTCCGCTTCTTTTGCCCTCTTTTTCGCTGGAGGTGGAGTAGCGCTCTGCTCCTCCGGCATTTTTATATTTTGATTCTGTGGCATTCGTGGTAGGGAAACCGGTGTTGTGTTAGACGACTTAATAGCTATTTGAAGCTCCTCTATTTGCCGACTCATCATTGCTAGCTGCTCTTTAAGCATGCGATTCTCTTCCTTAATGGTTAACATTTCCTCATCGCGTTTATCCTGGGAGGCCCTATCTCCCCAACCCACCTTGCGGTTCGGCGACGTGGGTCTCCCACTGTTGAGGACAGCACTGCCGGAAGTCTCCTCGTTTACTGGACCAGTCATTGGTGGCAGATCTCCTTCTTGTCTTTCCGGTAGTCTTGGGAAGGAACCTGCTCTTCCTCTTGACCCTCTTCGATGCTTCGACCGGCTCCTGGACCGTTCTTTAATCTCTTCCATTCTGCACGTTTGTGGATCGGCGTCTTCCGCCTTCCGCTCTTCTCCTTCCATTCGCCGCCAGGCCTCCCACTGTCTCTTCTTTATTGTATAAGGGGTCCTGAAAGCTTCCTTGCATTTCCGATCTGCTGTCAGATGACCTTTGCCACACAGCTTACACTTGGGCTCACATGCATGGTCCTCGGGTGGAGCTGTCATTCCGCATCCCCGGCAGCGAACATGGTCGCTGATACACACGTCCGATCTGTGTCCTAGCTGGCCACATCGGTAGCACACCTCGTATCGTTTCTTATAAAGCACGCACTTCAGCGGTACGCCGTAACAGTACATCCACCTGGGCACTGTCTCATTTTTGAAGATGATGACCGCTGAACTTGAGTTCCCCAGCTTCCTAACACCAAGTATCGGCGGGTTCCTTGAGTTGTCGAAGGCCTCTGTCAGTTCCTCTACTGACAATCTCGGGTCGATGCCGCGCACCACTCCCCGCCCGCTATCCTCGTGCGGCGCGAGGTACGCCGTGACGTCATAGCTCTTGCCTTCAATCTTGATAGACTTAATCCTGGTCACCTTCCAGACAGTTTCTATGTCTGGAGTGCTGAAAATCAGGGTGCCTTGCTTGTCGCTAACAATGAACACTTCCTTGTCTTGTCCCTTAATCCACGGAATTTGCGCTGCCATGCGCACCGCCTCACTGAGCCTGGTGTTCGGAATTTTCGTGAGCGCCAGCCCGCACTTCGGACGAATGATTATCTTGTAGTCGTTCGCCGGCAACCGCGGTAGGTACGACGCAATCGAGCGCTCCGCGATCTTGTGCCCCAGCTTTTTGTATGCTGCGTTCGCAGCCGCCGTCTTCTTCCTGTCTTCGCCGGGCTCGGTTCCACTTTCTGCCCGGGCGTTGCCATCTTGGCGTCCCTGTCTGTCACCTCTAGCGGCGTCACGCAGCTCTTTAACATGTTTTCCAACTTTCGTGATCCAGTCAGCGGTTCTAAATTCTTCAGGGGTAATTTCAGTACCCTCCACGGTCACCTCCATTACCGTCGCGTCTCCACAACGGGGCTCTGAAGCGAACGCCGGGGGCGTCGGCCACCGCCGAGCCGCCGCGTTTGTTCACCGCTAGCGTTAGGCTTTGCTGGGCGGAGACGCAGTCGACACCAAAATAGCCATAAAATGCCCCAAAACGTACTCACAGTCCTGAAGTCGTGGTCTAGATGGTCCAGAGAACTTCAGGCAGGAGATTATAGGAGTTGTTTGCTGTAACTGCACGATTTCCACCAGACCAAACAACTTTCCGCGGAGCTGATGCGAGGCACATCCGAACTCCCTGGCCCCCTGGTGGCCAATCCCCCGCGCCTCTGAACTTGACTGGCGAATAAAATTTGATTCTTATATCTGCATACCGATGCCCACATGGAAAAAAAAATCCCAGCGTATCCACGGATTGTATGATGATGAGTGGGACGTGCTTTGAAGGTTTTTATCGGCAAACTGTGAATCATCCGCTGGCCGCGTCAGTCCGTCCGTACGTACGTCCGTGTGTATGTATGTATGTATGTATGTATGTATGTATGTATGTATGTATGTATGTATGTATGTATGTATGTATGTATGTATGTATGTATGTATGTATGTATGTATGTATGTATGTATGTGTGTATGTATGTATGTATGTATGTATGTATGTATGTATGTATGTATGTACGTATGCACGTATGTATGTATGTATGTATGTATGTATGTATGTATGTATGTATGTATGTATGTATGTATGTATGTATGTATGTATGTATGTATGTATGTATGTATGTATGTATGTATGTATGTATGTATGTATGTATGTATGTATGTTTCTGTCACTCTGTCCGTCCCTTTGTCTATCTAGTGAACACTCCAAGAACCGCCATCTGGCATCTTTTTATCATATATTCATCATATACAAGTACCGCCATCCAGTCGACGTTCCAAGGACTAAAACGAGAGGTGGCTACTACATACAGCAGACGCCTTAAAGAGCTTCGCCCCTAAAATGTGTTCGCCATTACACTCTGCGAAAGCGGATTACCGCCGAACACAGAATTATGAACAAATGCACGATATCATTTATTGTCTTGACCGTAGGTCATCGCGACGAGCTACGCGCACAAATTTATTGTCGCCGTTATTTGCGTCTTTTCACATAACCGCACACGTTGTTCTTCGGTAGTTCTAACTACACGTGGCTACACCACAAGTACTGGACGCAAGTGCACATGGAATGTTCCAGTCTGCAGCTGCTGTTTGATCACGTGTTGCAGGGTGGACGCGACTACCGCCACCATGCAGAGCGGGGTGAAACTAGCCATGCCGCGCAATCTCGGAAGCCGTGGAGCGTGATAAGCGCGGACGTTTTTGTTGACGGATACGAAGAACACATGGAACCGTGTCTTCACTGTGAGAAAACTCATACGGTTCCTTACACAATCGCGTAAGACGACTCGAAGGCTTAAGCCATGGTCTAATTTTTCGTTCGGTTGTGTCGATCTCCCCGACCCTGAAATTTTTTGGACGTATAGCGCGTTTTCCGCACTGCCTCCGTGACCACGACCAAGCGACGATGTCATGTGATAACCGTCTCATGCGGCATGTCAGTGATGTCACAGTGACGTCACAAACTGGAAATTCGTGACGTCATGACGACGATAGTTATAGCGCGAGAACAAAACGACGACACGAGCGCTCGTGTCTTTCGTGTCCTTATTGTCTCTGTGTCGTCGTTTTGTTCTCGCGCTATAACTATCGTCATGCCATACCAACAGCCCAAGCTGCCACACGTCATGACGACGTCATCAAGCAATATATCTTTTTGCATCACTCGTGTTGATGCCCCGCCACGGTGGTCTAGTGGCTAAGGTACTCGGCTGCTGACCCGCAGGTCGCGGGATCAAGTCCCGGCTGTGGCGGCTGCATTTCCGATGGAGGCGGAAATGTTGTAGGCCCGTGCACGTTAAAGAACCCCAGGTGGTCAAAATTTCCGGAGCCCTCCACTACGGCGTCTCTCATAATCATATGGTGGTTTTGGGACGTTAAACCGCACAAATCAATCAAATCACTCGTGTTGACGCGGATGGTCAGTTTTTTTTTTGTTTTTGTTTGTGGAGGCACGTAAGGTTTTCGGCTTAATATACGGATTGCTTCACCTCGGTATCGCTCCGCACAGGTCGGGCACGTCGGCCGCGGTGGTGTGGTTGGTGTAGGGCGTGGTGACTCGAAGATCGCCGCCCGAGAGGCGGAACACGACGTTGCTGTCGCCGCTTCCACCAACGATTCGGCGTGCGTACACCACAGCCAGTATGAGGCTCAGCTCGACCACACCGGCCACGACGAGCGAGCAGAGCAATGACCATTCGGTGCCTCGACGGGGACTGACGCTCCTTTGCAGCGAGTCGCCACCAGCAGCGACGTCGACTGCGGTGCGAACACTCGCACTGCGTTGTCTGAAAAAGTTATAATTTATATACATACTTATGCATATACAAAATCACATGGTGACGCCAAAAGCCCGCCGAAAGTATTCATGCAGTTTCTTTTCCAATAAAAGGATATTTACAAAGAGCTTCGCACGTGAGCTGTAACGCTGTTTAGCTCGAGGGCGTGGAATAGATGAATGGCCTCGGCGGCTGCATTTCAGTGGACTCAAAACAGAAATAACACCCGTTCATCACGTTCACCATTCCATGAGAACGTTAGCCACGTTATCTAAAATATGAACAAATTAGCGTGACTCATCTATAAGCAGGAGCCCCGCCGCAGTGGTCTAGTGGCTAAGGCTGCTGACTCGCAGGTCGCGGGATCGAATCCCGGCTGCGGCGGCCGCATTTTTGATGGTGGCGAAAACGCTGTAGGCCCATCTACTCAGAAACGCAGGTAGTCAACATTTTGGAGCCCTCCACTACGGCGTCTCTCATAATCATATGGTGGTTTTGGGACGTTAAACCCCCACATATCAATCAAAATTGAATCATCTAGGCGGGACACTAACAATGAAAGCGCTATGCCTTTCCTCCCGTCGCCAAATTGTACAGTCTGCTCAATAACATTGTGTAAGTAACTGAAACAAGTTCACCAGTAGGCTCGCAAAATGCATCGCAAGAGAAAAGTTCATTGGATATAAAGTAACGTCATTTTCGGGTGCTTCTGTGCATGACTACTGCTGTGTTGGGGCTGCCTGGTCCCGACGAAGCAGAAGAAGAAGACGGCCGACGGAGACGTACGCGGCCGGCGGGGACGCCGACCAGCCCGAACATGCGGGTGGGCGCGAAACGCCGAAGAGAAGAACGACAACCGCACTCCACGGCTACCCAACGCACACTGATTTTATTTACAGTCGCCTTGAAATCCTGGATGCCAGAGCGGCGCACCCTGGCATCCTCACATGTCATTCCGAAACCGAAACCTAGAACACAACAACTACCCTGTTCACTTCAATCATCATCCTCGCCGTGGCATCGCATCTTGTTTTCTGTATTAGGCACTGATTGATATTGATGTCTTAAGATCCGCGAGTTTTTTCGTTGGGGTGAGTGAAAGTAAAGTTCCCCTTCTAAACCTGCAACATTCACTCACTCACTCACTCACTCAATCAATCAATCAATCAATCAATCAGTCAAAGTACTTACTCAGTCCTTGCCGACTGACGAAGCTGGTAATCGGGGACTCCTTCGTCCAGTACCACCGGCCTGAGAGCAAGGATGAATATAAAAAGAGAGATATCGTAAAACGACAATATTTTGCTATTTCAAGATCAGAACGGAACGGAGAGCTATTTTCTAAACTTTAAGCAGCGCCTCCTAATGAATGTAGGTGGACCGCCTGACATACGCGAATGAAGAAGGAAAAGGAAAAAAAAGTGGTCGTAATTCTTTACGCACCGTACTATTTCGATTGCCGGTGTGCGCTAAAAAATATCGCCAGCAGGATACCATCAGGACTAGTATCCGTGTTGCTCTAAGCAAGTCTAAGCTATTGAACGCTCTCTCGCATCTGTGTTTGCATAATCCCATCGGCACATCAAACGGGTCACTTCAACATAAAAAAAGAGAATATATTATACTTGCCTCGGCCACTCTGGTTGCTGAGGAACGTTCATATTGTTTGCGGCTGGTCAATCACAGACGTACAAAACGGCCACTAGAACTTCTTCGTCTTCTTTCTCATTGTGGCCGAAAACCGTGCGGTGAAATTAGCCATAAACTGCTGATGTGGATAGCACCATTAAGTCTATCCGAGACTTCAACCTCGACACGTCCCCGAGTAGGTAGGTGCCTATTAATCATCATCATCTTCATCATCATCATCGTCGTCGTCGTCGTCATTACCACCACTACTCCAACCATCACCACTCTTGTCGTCATAATCGTGGCTTTTCATAACGGCAGACAACAATACCGAGACCCCGTATAAACACGGATCTAACTTACCAGAAATGGCCACAAAGTAGCCTGGTAGTTGCCAGAAAATTGTTAGCAATAAATCTAATGTTTTATCGATTGAAGATATGCTTAGAAACGTATAATATTGTAAAGACAAACAGTGGTTCCATTTACAGGCAGATGTTACAACCAGCTACTTTATTTAATGCAGTATATTCGCGTGCTCAGCCATCACGCGGCGTTATTAGCAAATTTCGCACCCAGCCTTGGTAGTCAACGGGAGTCGTCAAAGCCGAATATTCTACAATATCAATTTATTAACATGGAAGTGTTTATTGCCGGCTTCCACCACGGCTCCGCTGACGTACCTCTGTCACGGAAATGACGTTGAAAGATATACTAAGTGATTGCAAACAAAAAAAAGCAGAGGAGCATCTGTTGCGCGAAATTGAACCAGCAACCCCTAGATTCCTAGATTCTCAGCGCGTGGCGCTAATTACTGCTCCACAGATCATGTGTTGCCTTGTGTGCTAACCGCAAGCTATTAATATACACCTGAAACCGTTTAGCAGTCCTCGGAGCTTCGAAACTTTAGCGCGGTTTTGTTATCAGTGGCGAGATGGCGCGACAGGCTCGTGTTATTGTTGGGCGCGCTTTAAAGGTCGTCGTCTCCACGAAGCGCAGCCTCCGCGGAGCGTGGTCTCTCCTGCGCGCTTCTCGGACTCGTAATTCGGGAGAGGACGAAGATCACCTCGCACGCTGCCACGGCCGCGTTCACGAAAGAAGAGCGCTGCTGACGCACAAAGCAGGAAGAATTGTGACAGTTGTTTGCGCTTGTCCTGTGTATTTTGTGCGCTCGTTTTGTGCGTCTTTCTTTCTGTTTGAACAGCGCACTTTAAGTTCCGAACTGTGATAGTTTTTAGCCAGCACTCGTCCTGTGTATGCTTACTTCGTGCGTGCTTTCTGCTTGAGGTGTGCGCTGCAAGCTTTGAGCTGCTTGCCGTTCCTAACCAGACTGAAATTTGTTGCCGCTGCTAAAAAAATGTACAATGAGCGCTCAAATAGCCCTGTAAAGACACATTTCAGTTTCGTGTTATACCGATTCCTATATAGGGGGATCAGCCACGTTTTCTTTATTATTGAAATGAAATGAACAGATTTTATTTCTGGAGAGAATACAGAAAAACGAAACGAAGCTAAAAGCCATTCGGCCTGACGTGGCTTCGCTACGCGAAAAAAGTTCCGCCAGTGCTGCATTGAATAATAATTATCACAAACAAGGAGCAGCATAATAACAGAAACACAGAAATAGCATAAAAGCAAAAATAGGTGACAAAAGTGCAAAAAATAGGCTGCATAGACGCACAGAATCAGACATCGAGGCTCTTTTCATAACATATCCAAAAAACACATATTGATATATTCATATAATACACTAACATATTAATACTGTGGTGTACACGTATCCCGAAGGAGTACGGCCACCAGCGTGGGTCCGGTCTTAGCGAGCCGCAGGGCACGCGTTAACCTTCGCCGTGGCGGGAAACACGATACTGCTCAAGTCGCAACACTTTATTGTGGCAACACCAAACGCAGTACAGCCCGTTGCAAAAAGGCGCGGCGGGAAAGCAAGTAGGCTTATCCACGCCACGGGCACAAAGTACTACACAGGGGTGCCACGAGCACGTCTCCGCGGTAAAGGTGATCCACGGAGACACCGGAGCAAAGGCCCGGTTGCTCGAGCGAGGGCAAAGGCGCTCGCGTTGGCTTCGAAGGGAGACGGGTCGGCGTAGCTAGGCCACGCACTAGGACACCGTACTGCCCTTCGGCCGTGAGTACGCAGCGGGGCAACAAAAGGTGAGCGTTCGCATCGGGCGCGAGGCGCCGTCAGCGAAGTCCGACGAGCCCCGAGCGACGGGACTCGACGGACGGAAAAGAATGCGTGGCTCACCGTTTGAAGTCCCGGACCGTACTCACCGCTCCCGACGCAGCGCGCGAAAAACCTCTCGGGGGTCCCCGCGCGCGGCGCCACAGTCAACATCCGCTACCGGGTGAGGGAGTTAAACGTCACTCCGCCCTTCCCAGCGCGGCTGAGAGCAAAGGAGGGCAGACATGTCGGGACATGAGAATTGTAGAAAAGGCGGGAAAGCCCGCGCAAAGGCAGCGGGCCAGCCTCAATTCCCACAATACATACATCTGCCCATATGTACGTACATGCTACTGTATATACACGTGTTTTGTACCTAAAGGTGAGAGCATATGTGGAACCTAGCCAGAAGTTTATTGGAAACATGATGTTTACTATACTCAATTAATGAGGAGATGTTTTATGCGATATTTGAATTGCGTTAATGAGAGGTTAAAATTTAATTGTTCACCTAAATGATTTATAAGCTGTGGGGCGCGGTATGCAATTATCCAGTCCTAGTAGCAGGAACGCGAAATTGTTGCCTACGGAGCGAGTATTTGAGTGCGCCTTCCGGTGCCGTAATAGTGTGGAGTTTATTTTTATGAATGTAAAGTAATAGCTTATATTCATACACCTGTCTTGCTTTGAGTATATTATGTTTTATGAGCAATGGACCGCTAGGAATCTCCCTTGGGTTGCCATAATAATCATCGAACAGGCGGAGAACTTTTTTCTGTAAGATTTCTAGTTTATTTAAATTCTTCTCACTTGTAGTGCCCCATACTAGCATACTATAATTTAAACGCGAATAAAAAAGAACATAGTATATCTTTTTTTAAGCCAAATTGGTATAAGTGGATTTATTTTAAATATACACCTAACAGTCTTACTTAGTTCGGATGCGAGACTATCAACATGAGTATTCCAAGACAAATTTTCTTGGAACCACACTCCAAGAAATTTTTGCGATTTAACCTGGTCCAGCCTTTGCTTTTTGAAAAAGATGTTAATGTCGTCCTCGTAGGGCTTGTTAATAGGATGGAATACTATGTACTTACTTTTAGATATATTAAGCATGAGCTTATTTTGATGAAGCCATTTTTCTAATTTGAGTAAGTAATCATTCACTTCAGTTTTAAGGTGCATGAGTATTCTACCTGTAAAAAATGTTATGTTGGTGTCGTCAACGTAAATAATTAATTTTGGGGATCTTGGAATGTCAAACAGATCATTAATATATGTTATAAATTGTAACGGTCCAAGGATTGAACCCTGTGGTACACCATTTTTAGCAGTTTTCATTGGGAAAACAAGGTTACCCACCTTAACATATTGTTTTCTTTCGGTAAGATAACTTTGTATTAATTTAGCTGCAACGCCCCTTACACCATAATGGTGCAACTTAGATATCAGAATGTCATGTTTGACTGTGTCAAAGGCCTTCTTCAAGTTAATGAAAAGACCTATGGTGTAGGTTCTGTTTTCCATGTTTTTTAATATCTCCTCTTTCGTATCTAATAGCGCCGACTACGTAGACTTACCCTTTTGAAACCCATACTGTGCTTTATTGATTATCAGGTGCTTAGTGAAAAAGCATTCCAGTCTGGAGTGTATTATTTCTTCAAAAAATTTGGAGAGTACCGGTAGAATTGATATCGGGCGGTAATTCGATAATACATTTTTGGCACCCCCTTTATGAATAGGACAAACGCGGGCTATTTTTAGTTCTGAAGGAAAAATGCCGGTTTCTAACATAGTGTTCATGATGTATGAAAGAGGGTGTGAAATTAGTGACGCTACATATTTTGTCGGGCTGGCTGATATTTCGTCAACACCTGCAGCAACATTGTCACGTATTTTACAGATTAATTTTTCAGCTTCACAACGTGTAACCAGAGTAAGGAAGAGTGAGTGTGATAGACGCTTTTTATCTGCTACAGGCGGATCTGTTACCCCACAAGATGAGTCTGTGTAGTCGCCAGCGTTAACAAAATACTCATTCATGGCTGATAGTGCTTCGACATCTGCCTTATCGTCTTATCTCACATTATTGATCCAAAACTGGTCGTAATCAAAAATTTCAATTGGTAAGTTAAATATCATTTTGCTTTACCTGATTCTAGTGCGAGGCTTGGTAGTGGGTATGAGACTCGTTTGATACATTAAGAAAAAAGAACATCTCGGTGAAAGAAGTATTATAACTTGTTCATTTTTATTGGGCATCGAAATTTTATTATAAAATTTCAAAGTTATATTCTATAACCTGCATTACTATAAAATTCCGCAAAATTTTATGAGACCACCAAATTACTGGCCAAACCATCTCCCCCCCCTCCCCTAGTGGGTATGAGCTACAAGAGAAGGCGAACAAGAACAAGATGTCGGTGAAGCCATCGGTCCCCGAGGATGGTCTCACCGCCCAACAGTTACTTGGATCCAATGAAGGGCTAACCTACAACGACTTCATAATCCTACCCGGCTACGTTGACTTCGATGCCCAAGAGGTCGACCTCACGTCCAAGCTCACGAAAAAGATCGTTCTCGAGATACCATTGGTGTCATCACCCATGGACACGGTTACGGAGTCGGAGATGGCCATCGCCATGGCGCTCTGCGGGGGCATCGGCATCATCCACAACAACTGCACCGCGGAGCACCAAGCCGAAGAGGTGAAGCGAGTGAAGAGATACCAGCACGGCTTCATCAACAACCCCGTCGTCTTGAGTCCCGACAAGTGCGTGGCCGACGTGATGGACGTAAAGAAGACGCGTGGATTCACCGGCGTTCCCATCACCGACACCGGCGCGCTGGGCGGCAAGCTTCTCGGCATGGTCACCGCCAGAGACATCGACTTCTTCCCTCCAGACAAGCACAACACGCGTCTTTCTGAGGTGATGACATTGCTGGAGAACCTGGTCGTAGCGCCATCTAACATCTCCTTGAAAGAAGCCGAAGCCCTGCTCCAGAAGAGCAAGAAGGGTAAGCTTCCTCTGGTGAACGAGCAAGGAGAGCTGATGTCACTCATTTCTCGCACGGACATGAAGAAACGTCGCGGCTACCCGCTGGCTTCCGACGACGAAAACAGGCAACTGCTTGTCGGGGCAGCTCTCGGAACGCGGGAGGCAGACAAGCAGCGCCTCGAACTCCTAGTCGAAGCCGGCGTTGACGTCATTGTTCTGGACTCTTCGCAGGGCAACTCCATCTACCAGATCAGCATGCTGAAATACATCAAGAGCAAGTACCCGAACCTGCAGGTCATCGGCGGCAACGTCGTGACCTCTCCTCAAGCGAAGAACCTCATCGACGCCGGCGTCGACGGTCTTCGCGTGGGCATGGGTTCCGGCTCCATCTGCATCACCCAAGAAGTTCTGGCGTGCGGGAGGCCGCAAGCCACAGCCGTGTACAAGGTGGCCGACTACGCGAGAAGGTTCGGGGTTCCAGTCATCGCGGACGGCGGCCACCGACGTCTGGGCCACGTCATCAAGGCGTTGGCACTCGGTGCTTCCACTGTTATGATGGGGTCGATGCTGGCCGGCACGACCGAGGCACCCGGCCAGTACTTCTTCTCCGAAGGGGTGCGTCTCAAGAAGTACCGTGGCATGGGATCGCTGGAGGCGATGACCGGCGTCAAAGATGGCGGAAGCCTCAACCGTTACCACCAGAACGAACGGGATAGGGTACTCTTGGCGCAGGGGGTGACGGGCAGCGTCGTGGACCGTGGATCGGTCCACCGCTACGTGCCACAGCTCATCACTGGCATCAGGTTGGGCTGCCAGGACATCGGGGCACGCAGCCTGGACGCGCTCAGGACGAATATGTACTCGGGCGACATCAAGTTTGAAAAGAGGTCTACCTCTTCTCAGGCTGAGGGGAGAGTGCATAACTTGAACTCGTATATATGAAAATGAAATATCTTACTTGGGATCACAAGTAAGGTGGCAACGAAAATAAAGATAATCGCTAAAATCAAACGGAACTTTGGAACCATCTCTTGGAGGTAGAGTGAAACCGAGGTCGACTACTATAGATGGCACGACTAGGCGGCGCCGACGCTGTGTGTGATGGGATCCCGGACTAAGGAGCCCACTCACCGACACGCTTTCCTCGGTCTCAAATAAATGTTCTAGTCTCTCTGCGTGTTTTTGTCGACATCTTGGATTCACTTTATAAATGTGGAGCACATTAGTGGCCCGCTGTCATCGTCTCGCGTAACGCAGGAGAAATAACATTTAGCATATCTGTAACATACTTAGCGCGCGCTCGTGCCAGACAGGAGTATTCTTCCTATTGTTCTTCGAGCATCTTGATGATATCAAATTATATTAAGCAAAACCTCATATGAGAATTCATAAAAAAGGAAGCAGACGAGAAAAAGAAAGAGAGAAAGAAAAAAAAGGAGAGTAGGAAGAAAGTAGAAATAAAGAGAGAAAAAAAACTGGTGTAGAAAGAAAGAAAGAAGAATAGAAAAAGAGAAAACCGAAGAGAATCAATCCGCCGATTTCACTCCGGTTCAGTACGGTGTGGCCAATCCACCTTGCGGGTATGATCCAAGATCTTTTAGGCAACAAACAAACAAACAAACAAACAAACAAGCAAGCAAGCAAGCAAGCAAACAAACAAACAAACAAACAAACAAACAAACAAACAAACAAACAAACAAACACTCCGGTTTTCGAAGCTGAGCACCTCGTGGCTGTCATCATGGCACTGCGAAAAATTCAGACGTGCGAGAGCCGGATGGTAGTAATAGCCAATTCTCTCTTGGTATGCACAGATCTTTTGGCTTCACATAACTCGCGGGCCCTCAAGACGCTTTGCTGCAGCACCTAAAATCAGTGTGGGTCCCAGGTCATTGCGGGTTTAAATTAAATGAAATGGCCGATAATTTAGCGCGCGCATCACTATAGATCTCCCAATAGTTCAAGTTCTTCCAATGGTTCAAGTTCTTCCAGACTTCACCGCAATCGTGATTGCGGTGATGAAAATTGGTGATACACGCAGATGGGATGGAATCAATAACAACGTGGATGGAATACAAGCACCTAAACTTCCCGTGGAAAGCTCATTGGAGATGACCTCGTCAGTCAGAAATGACGATCGCCAGATTTCGATGCCATGTCCCCCCATCAAACCTATGCCTACACAGGGCTAGTATGACGACATCACCCCTCTGCCAATTCTATGGAAAATTAAAAAAAAACATTGCACGCTACTTTCTGTCATATCGCAGACATTCAAATATTAGAACACGACTTCGAATTAATCTGCCTTCAAGAATAGGCTTATTCTTAACTGTAGAAACTGTATTAAGCCTCGGCGCCTGAGGTTTGGGATACTGCCACAGAGATGTATTTGATGCCGTGTGCGATTTCATTCTAACTATTAAACGAGTACCTTTTTACTGTTGCCTTCAAAAATTTTTGTTATTAAATTGTGGAAAACATGACTAATCTCTTCTAAATTATTCCGATCATGCTGGAAGTCTCAAATGCGAGCTCAGAAACTTATTACTTGTAGTCATAATTTAAAGTAATACTTATCATTAACATTCAATTTTTTAAATCACCTAACATTTTTGAATAACCTTTCAATTTTTCAACTACTCATTCTTGGCCAATCCCTCAAAGTGGGTACGTGCGCCATTGTTCTTGAAGGCAAACAAACAAACAAACAAAAATACCAAACAAAGATTACCATTTACCTTAGTTGGGAATTCTTAACGCAATAGCTACTCATGCATCCATGTGTAAAAAGAAAGCGAGGGTAAGCGTTCTCAAATAGGCTTTATCTTGGTTAGTCTCATTGCGTTTCCCGAATTATTGCGTCTTTCGGAGAGCTTTTAACAGTTCTTTTATCCTTAAAAAACTTTTAACCTCCATACCTTTCCTTGCATCTCTCTCTCTCTCTTTAGAAAACTTTCAATGAATGATTCGGCAGTAAATGTAGTAAATGAATTCGCTGTTCGTACGTAAACTTCTCACTCCACATTCTCATACCGAGTCTTCTATTCAGAATGCATTAAAGTCATTTTCACCTAAGAACGTGCATACAGTTTGAGTGGTATAGGTTCCTAGCCACAGCGGAATATTCATAAACGAGATTTCCAGTACTTTGGGATTCTCATTTATTCATGAATCTCAATTATTAGCTCTACAGTTAATTTATTCGTACGTAACCTCATTATAGTTCAGTTTTTATGTCAACTAGATGCCTGATTATTTAATTTTATAGTCAACATCGCGTACAAGGTACCCCCCCCCCCGTACCAGGTTTTATGGCAAATCCACCATACCAGGTACGCGTCAAAGTATAGATACAATCGATCACGCAAACAAGAGTCCTGATATCAGGGCTCAACTGTGGGCTGTCCTATGATGTGGTGGTCGGGATGGCCTGACTGTCCCAACGTGGGAGGCGGCCCTCTGCGCGTTGACTCGTGCTCCACAGGACGTGCAATAAGGTTTTGCATCCATACATCCATATTAATATGGGTTCATCTGCTAACTTCTCATTGGCTGTCTCATTCGTCTGCTAACATGTCTCATTGGCTTTCGAGATTTGTCACAATCGTTCTTAGGGCAATCGTAGCGTGCAGGATAACAGAATAACTGCTGATGCCGACAAAGAAGATAGAAAACTCTGGTAACGAATACATTTTCATGGATGCCGATTAGCTTTAGTCATAAGTTGCCTTAGCGTTGGTTAAGGGACCTTAGCGATTTTGTATTTCAATAATGGGACGAGGTCCTGGGACGCATTTGCAAGTACACCCGCACAGGAACATAGGAGGGTTCGCGTGAACACGCACACTTTTTTTGTTCAGTTCGCGCGACCTGGGTTGCGTCAGTTCCTTTATGCTTAACGTTACATTAAAAAAGTGCATCTCTAACGTATCAGCGCTTACAAAATATTAATCATAAATCCAGTCTATGATCCACCCGACTGTTGGCCGATCCCCCCGAGTGGGTAGGTGTCAAAATTCCAAGAAGCATCATCATCAGTTTACTGAAGATCTACCGAGCAGCACCTTCTTTCGAGAGCTCGATCAGTTATGACGACGCAGACCACTGACCAAGGCAGCGTTGTCACGCCGACACCGGAACCTGCGGTTACCGGTGAGCGACGCCGACGAAATAACGCTCTACGCATGACGGTGACCCCATGCCTGAGACAATTGAACAATCGCCTTATGGCTTGCGCAGACGTCCCTGAAACGGCCATGTTGCATTGCATGGTAGAGCGCAAGATTTGTTGCGACGCGTTGATGTTAAGGCCTGACCACAGCGCGTGGCCTTTTAACGCAGCACCAAGCCCTCTCCCATATATAGAGAGAAGGCGTGCAGCTTCGCGTAGCCGCGCATCCACTCTCTCCATAGGGCGAGGGCGCGGCGCCACGTCACAAAGCCACGCGCTGACGCGCTGCGACGCGCACGTGTGGTCAGGCCTTTATTTCCACCCCACTTTGTTTCATTTGTTATTGGCGCACAGATGGCGGTAACAATGTGGCCGCATCATATTGAAGCGAGTTAAACACGATGATTTGTTTACGTCATTAAAGCCGGCATGTTGGTGAAACAGTCAATGACACTTGAATAAATTTCAGGCCTGCTCACTGCCACTGTGACGTCACGTATCTTAACCTAGCGAGCGCGCACGGGAGGCTATGAAGCCATTGCCAACAACGTCTTCCGCAAAAATATAAAACGCTCGCAGCGAGTTTTACGTGATTGATTGGTATGTGGGGTTTAACGTCCCAAAACCATCATATGATTATGAGACGACGTAGTGGAGGGCTCCGGAAATTTCGACCACCTAGGGTTTTTTAACGTGCACCCAAACCTGAGCACACGGGCCTACAGAATTTTCGCCTCCGTCAAAAATGCAGCCGCCGCAGCCGGGATTCGATACCGCGACCTGTGGGTCAGCAGCCGAGTGACGGGGCCATTTCCACCGTGACGGGGCCATTTCGCGTCATTATTGGAGCTGGTTTAAGTAATGTATTACGCCTTAATTTTTTTGAGATTTATCTGTAGGTCGTTTATTATTCTACTTAAAAACAAGAAAAGGTTGTACGCCATCGAACGCGTGACTGCTCAAAGTTTCATGGTCCTACAAGGTGACGAAATAATTAAGGTAAATTTTATTCAACCGGTAATCTTTATACACACACACACACACACACACGCACTGTCCAGAAGATGCCCAGAAACTGTTGCTATGAATTTGGGTAAACTTCTGCAGTTTTGTTCTGAGTGGGAGCCTTTGTACTGTCGTGCTGGGTCTTGTATCGGCGTACTTTGTAGTCGTCCTTAAGTATTCCGACTGGAAAGGGGCAACTGTACCTTGAAGTTCTCCACATGCCCATTATTGACTAAGTTACAAAACAGGCAAATCATTGAGGTGTCTACATATTCAGTTGAAGAGCAGCAGCACATATTTCAAGAAAATAAATTGGGCGAAGGTGCTGGCGAGACTGGCGCATGATTACAAAATACCGCGAAAAAAAAATGTTCTCAGTAGTGGTTTCAAACGCAACGTATTACATAACAGAGGCACGATGCTACGCACCAGAGTGGCGTCATGCGTTCCCTGCGCGTTGATCGCTTCGATTTCATGTGTTCGGGGTGCGATCAGCGGAACGTTAAATGCGTTTTTTTGCTCCGCTTGTGAAGTCGCTTGAGCTGAGCGTGAATTTCGCCGTCATTTTGCAGCCAAGCAGACCACGTCTCGGCAAAAGCGCTCACTAAAAACGCGAAATTGATGATTGATATGTGGGGTTTAACGTTCCAAAACCACCATATGAATATGAAACACGCCGTAGTGGAGGACTCTGGAAATTTCGACCACCTGGGGTTCTTTGACGTGCACCCAAATCTGAGCACACGGGCCCACAGCATTTCCGCCTCCATCGGCAATGCAGCCGCCACAGCCGGGATTCGATCCCGCGACCTGCTGGCCAGCAGCCGAGTACCTTAGCCACTAGACCACCGCGGTGGGGCAAAAACGCGAAATTTACGCTGCTCGTAACTGTCTCAGGACGCTACGTTATCGCGAGAGAGAGCGTCAGCGACGCTTACCCAATAGTGGCTAATTTCAAGGCTAACAATACATCATTTCACAGAAAAAAGTGAACGCGTCGGAAATTTAGAACAAACGAAAAGCATACCTTCGAACCACGGAGAGAGCGCACATATATGGCATCCCGGTGAACGGCCTCTCTCACTCCGCTTTTTGGCCGCCCTTGGGCAATGAAAATACTTGGACGTTCGTTACGTTGTCAATGGAGGCGCCAGTTGGGCCCACATCACTGCCCACTGGGACAGCTTGCAGCTGTAGACTGCGCGAATTCAACATTCAGTGAACGAAGCACATCATATCACCATGCACGCAGCACTTCACAAACGCAGAAAGGCAAGATATTCTTCATGAAGTCACGGTGTCTCCCATTATCTTATGGTGGATTTGGGACGTTGAAACATACATATTGTTGCGGGTTCGCGGCTATGCAGCTATGCGGGCGGTGCGAAGAAGAAGACGACGACGTTGGTGGGCTGTTCGAAAAATACACAACGGCTGCCATCTTGACTGCTGGAGTACTTTTCTACTCTAAAGTAGTAAATACATTCGCAACATTTTTGGTGGTGGTGCTGGGTACGACGCAAGACGGAACTTCGAAGCGGACGTGTTCTCGACTGCCCGACCATGGCAACAGAAACCAATTCTGCCGCTCCTGTTTCAGCCGCGACTCCGGCGCAGCCTGTACAGCCGGTCGTATTGACGCAACCGCGCGACCCTGGCAACTTCTGCGGCACCGACCATGTTGACGTTGACGACTGGATTCCGAAGTTCGAGCGGTTTGCAGCAGTGTACCGGTGGGACCCTACGATGATGCTCGCCAACGTTGGCTTCTATCTCTGCGGAACAGCTGGCGCGTGGTTCGAGGCTCATGAAGCGGACATAACCAGCTGGGATACTTGCAAACAGAAGCTTCGTGACCTGTTTGGTAAGGCCGTCGGACGCCAGCGGGCCGCTTCTAAAGAACTCTCTGGTCGGGCACAAACTACGACCGAATCATATGTCACCTACATCCTTGACGTTCTCGCCCTTTGCCATCGTGCCGACCCCAACATGTCCGAGGAAGACAAAGTAAGCCATTTACTTAAAGGCATTGCAGATGATGCTTTCAACATACTGGTTTCCAAAGACTGTTCCACCATTGATGACATCATCAAAGAGTGCCGCCGATTCGAAGAGCTGAAGAGTCGCCGGGTCGCCAAGAATTTCTTGCGACTTCCGAACACGGCCGCTACGTCATCTTGCGAGGACCTTCAGCCGCCATGCAGTCAACCACATAACAACGAGAGTGTAGTTCGCATCGTTCGTAGAGAAATCGAGGCCGCGTCTCCGTCTTTTCTGACCCGCCCATCTGATGATCGACCAACGATCTCGTTGATCCAACAGGTCGTGAGAGAGGAGCTGGCAAACGTTGGGCTGCAGCCTGTATGTTCGTT
The DNA here is from genome assembly GCA_013436015.1 of Rhipicephalus annulatus. Classification (NCBI taxonomy): domain Eukaryota; kingdom Metazoa; phylum Arthropoda; class Arachnida; order Ixodida; family Ixodidae; genus Rhipicephalus; species Rhipicephalus annulatus. Next base: position 410,649 of record WOVY01010326.1, read on the forward strand.
GACGGAACCTCGGGTCAGTACCATAGCGCCTTCTCCTGCACCAGAAAGATTCCGCCGCTATCGTGATCCTGCTCAGTGGAGGACACAGGACGACAAGCCTATATGTTTTCATTGTCATGGTGTAGGACACATCTCCCGCTACTGTCGTTTCCGCACGTATCCACCTCGGTCGTTTCCTGGCTATCGACGTGACGACAACCACCGGCCCCTGCAGTATGGCGCTCGTGACGATGGACCGTACAATGGCACTCCTGCGACACCAGTCCGCCGGTCCAGCCGTTCGCCGTCCCCGCATGACCGTCGCTCCAGGTCACCTCAGCACCGCCGCTATTCGTCGCCCCACCCTAGTGGACGCCCTTCTTCGGAAAACTGAGCAATGCAGCTCCCGGAGGTGACGCTGCATTGGACTCCCGACCTGAAAACCCTCTGCTGACCTTGACTACGGACAAGAACCTGCTTGATGTAGAAGTGGATGGCCTTCCTGTTACTGCCCTTATTGACACCGGCGCACATATTTCAATTCTGAGCTCTGACCTCCGTGCACGATTAAACAAGGTCCTTACGCCGCCAGAGTCCCTATTTGTACGTGTCGCTAGTGGAGCGACCCCGGCTGTGCTCGGAATGTGCACCGCGCGTGTGAGATTCGCCGACCGCCAGACGTCCGTTCTATTCCATGTTCTCGCTCACTGTCCACATGACGTCATCCTTGGACTCGATTTTTTGTCCGACCACTCCGCTGTAATTGACTGCTCAGCCGGCGTCGTGCAACTTGACTTGCCTGCGGCCACCGAAGAGTCGAAGATGGTACAGAACAAGCTTTCGTGCGCTGAGTTTGTTCGCCTCCCACCCCAAGCCCTAACTTGTGTCACAGTTGAACCATATCCCAGTGTTCCGGATGGGGATTACGTGGTCTTTCCCTCTCCCGGTGTTTTACTGGCCCGCAACGTTTCCTCCCCGTACACCATATTAACTGTCACAGCGAACAAGACGTGCCTTCCTCTTCTGAACTTCGGACTCAGCCCTCAAATCCTACCACAAGGCATTGTTCTCGCCACTCTTTCACCGTCACACGAGTGCCAGATCTCATCAGTGTCACGTGAACTGGCCACAGTCGCCTCCCCGAACCCGCATAGCACCGACGCAGCCAAATCTACACGGCTCAACAATGTAACTAAGATGATTGCCTCAGACCTGTTGCCGTCTCAGGTCAAAGACCTCACTGATCTTCTCACGAGCTATTCGGACATATTTGACTTTGACGGTAGGCCCATAGGTCAAACATCGCAAGTCAAACATCGCATTGATACCGGTGATGCAGCTCCAATTCACAGGCGTCCCTATCGAGTGTCACCATCAGAGCGCCAAGTTATCCAACAGGAGGTGAATAAGATGCTCACAAAAGGCATCATAGAGCCCTCATCGAGTCCGTGGGCGTCCCCTGTAGTCTTAGTTAAAAAGAAGGACAATACCTGGCGTTTCTGCGTGGACTATCGGCATTTAAACAAGGTCACCAAAAGGGATGTCTACCCGCTTCCTCGTATTGATGATGCCCTGGACTGCCTTCATGGCGCAACCTATTTTTCTTCGATAGACTTACGCTCCGGTTACTGGCAGATCGCCGTGGACGACCTCGACCGGGAGAAGACCGCCTTTGTAACGCCTGACGGTCTCTACCAATTCAAGGTAATGCCGTTTGGCTTGTGCAATGCGCCGGCGACGTTCGAGCGGATGATGGACACGCTTTTGCGCAGCTTTAAATGGTCTATCTGCCTGTGTTATCTGGACGACGTGATTGTGTTTGCCCCAACCTTTAAGTCTCACCTCGAGCGCCTTTCCTCAATTCTTTCAGTATTTCGAGAGGCTGGGCTCCAACTTAATTCTTCGAAATGCCATTTTGGGCATCGCCAAGTTACTATTCTAGGGCATCTCGTTGACTCCTCCGGCATCCGCCCCGATCCCGACAAAGTCCGAGCTGTCCTGGATTTTCCTGTACCGACTTGTGTCAAGGACGTTCGAAGTTTTGTGGGCCTATGCTCATATTTCCGACGATTTGTCAGAAACTTCGCAGAGGTCGCACGCCCCCTCACTGATCTTTTGAAGAAAGATGTACCATTTGAGTGGGGTCCTGATCAAGGCACGGCCTTTTCCCAGCTCATAACACTTCTGACCACGCCACCGATTCTCGCCCACTTCGACCCGTCTGCTCCAACCGAGGTCCGCACTGATGCTAGTGGCTACGGTATTGGCGCGGTTTTAGCCCAGCGTCAATCCGGTCACGATCGAGTTCTTGCGTATGCCAGCCGGCTCCTTTCTCCTGCCGAACGCAATTACTCTATTACGGAACGCGAGTGCCTGGCCCTTGTATGGGCAGTTGGTAAATTCCGCCCCTATTTATATGGCCGGCCTTTCACAGTTACCACTGACCATCACGCTCTATGCTGGCTTTCAGCCCTCAAAGACCCAACGGGGCGCCTTGCTCGTTGGGCTCTGCGCCTCCAGGAATTCACATACACAGTGGTTTACAAGTCTGGCCGTTTACACCAAGACGCCGACTGCCTCTCTCGGTACCCCGTTGACGCTCCAGATCTAGTAACCGACGACGCGTCCATCTGTATTTCCTCGCTCTCTGCTTTCGGCAACATGGGATGTGAGCAACGGCGTGACGCGTCCCTACGAGAGCTAATCGACCGCCTGAACACAGGCTGTACAGACAGTTCGCTTCGCATGTTCGTTGTCATAGACGGCATTTTATACCGCCGCAACATGCACCATGTGGGAAACGAACTACTACTCGTAATACCCACTCATTTGCACTCGACCGTACTTCAGCAACTACATGATGTACCAACGGCTGGCCACCTTGGTGTTGCCAGAACGTACGACCGTGTCCGCCGACGCTTTTTCTGGCCCGGCCTCTACCGTTCTGTACAACGTTATGTTAGGTCTTGTGAGTCGTGCCAACGCCGCAAAAGGCCAGCGGTACACCCCGCCGGGCTCCTTCAACCGATCGACGTACCTGCCGAGCCTTTCTATCGTGTCGGCCTCGACCTGCTGGGCCCTTTCCCTCTTTCTACCGACGGTAACAGGTGGGTCGCCGTCGCCATAGATTACTCGACCCGTTTCGCAATTACGAGACCTCTTCCAAGCAGCTGCGCTACAGATGTCGCCGACTTTTTGATTCAAGACGTCATCTTACATCATGGCGCTCCTCGTCAACTGGTCACCGATCGCGGTCGCTACTTTTTATCTAAGGTAATCGACGATCTACTTCGTTCTTGTGCAACCAAGCACAAGCTTACGACGGCCTACCATCCTCAAACGAACGGCCTCACAGAACGTCTGAATCGCACGCTCACTGACATGCTCGCCATGTACGTGTCGACGGATCATCGTGACTGGGACATTGCGCTACCCTTTGTCACTTTCGCTTACAATAGCTCACGCCACGACACTGCTGGATATTCTCCCTTTTACCTTTTGTATGGAAGAGACCCGACATTGCCGTTCGACACGCTTGTACCCAACCCTGCCAACCTGTCCACAGCATATGCTCGCCGCGCTATTAGCACCGCAGAGAAAGCCCGTCAGATTGCCCATCAGCGCCTTTCGGACTCGCAGCTCCGTCAGAAACGTAGCTATGACAGCCACCATCGGGACGTCCACTTTAGTCCAGGTGACCTCGTTCTTCTGTGGACTCCGTCGCGGCATGTTGGTCTGGCTGAAAAGCTTCTACCCAAGTATTCCGGACCTTATCGTGTGCTACGGCAGGTAACTGATGTTACCTATGAAATAGCACCTCTAAACCCTTCGATACCTTCCACATCTTCCGACATCGTCCACGTCGCTCGCCTCAAGCCGTACATCTCGTCCAACACCTGCTAACAAGCGCCGGGTCGGCGCTTTTCGCCGCCGGAGGTCGATGTTGCGGGTTCGCGGCTATGCAGCTATGCGGGCGGTGCGAAGAAGAAGACGACGACGTTGGTGGGCTGTTCGAAAAATACACAACGGCTGCCATCTTGACTGCTGGAGTACTTTTCTACTCTAAAGTAGTAAATACATTCGCAACAATATCAATCAATCAATCTTCATGAAGTCACCGAAAGAAACGCCCGCCCGCCATCCTGCTCTCTCGAACTGCGTGCGCACGTCTGCTCGGCAGACCACGAGGGACGTGCGAACTGAGTGACGTCAGAAGCCATGCAGACCCGATAACCACCACATCATGAAGTTGCGTCAATGACATCACGAGCGAGTTATCTCTGCGTTATCAGTGGAGTAGGCGACCTGTGTGAAGCCACAATATTTGTGGTTGATTTGTGGCATAGACGATCGCATGGGTACTCAACTGGTGGTGGTAGAAGGGAGGAGAAGGGGCGAAGTTCTTCAGCTCACTTAATTACCTTTGGTCGAATTTGAAAAGATACAAGCTTGAGAATGGATGCAAAAAGAAAAAGTAAGCGATGACACGCTTTTCATAACGGCCTGCTTTTGGTCCCCGGCTTGGTGAAGCTGAGAAGTACCATATGGTGTAGTAGCGCAAAATCGACGGGGACGAAGAGGACAAGAAAACACGACACTCGCGACACTTTTCTTGTCCTCTTCGTCCCCGTCGATTTTGCGCTACTACACCATATGGTTAAATGATGTCTCACCAACTAGCCCAGCTCTTAACCCTACTGAGAAGTACAGTCGGCCAAAACTTTACAGCTATTGTGCGCAGCGGCCACTTTTTCGTATGCCAGTGCCATATTATGGAATGAAGATACGAAAAAGTGCTTTGTGGACATGTGCTTTGTGTGCATACGCTCATCCTTAATTCAACTGAAACTTCATTCAGTCGTATGGCAAAGATACAAAAAAAGTGAACTGCCCCTCATGCACGATACGTAAAGATTTGGCCGACTGTACAAACGGGATAACACTTGTCTAGAGCACCCAGTCGGTCACTTTAGCAGCTGTTTCCTCACAAAATATGCAAAATGAAAAAAAAACGACACCGTCATGGTACCTAACATAATCCCACTGCGTGCTAGGGACTTATAGTTCAAGCATAAAAGAAAGCTTGTAAGCTTGTCGGAAATAGCAGCTGCGGACACCAACCGCGTCCACATCCATGCGCTCCGCTGCCCTATAGACAAGTGTGATTCCACCTGTACAGTTCTTTCAATGCAGGTTTAGGGGTTATTTCTCACCACTATCGTTAAAAACCTGCAAAAATCCCCCCAACCCCACTTTTCAAACAATGACATAGCTAGTGCGACTGAGTAATAATATGTAATTTAGTGCGCTGCTTAGGTGATTTAAAGGACGCAGCTTGTTACGAACATCGTTACAAATGTATTGAGCTATGTCACAGAGGCGTGCACATTATACAAGTGAAAGTAGTTGATAAAAACGCCGATTTGCTAAGGGCCGCTATTCGCTCAGTTGTCCAGGTATCTCGGTGGCGCCTTATATGCACCTTACCGTTTTGGGACTTGGGATTCGGTCATTCCAGTGACGCAGGCGGCGCCATGTAGCCGTGCTCCGAAGCTGTCAGACGGTGATAAAACTGCGACGCAGTTCAGTTTCCCAGTAGTCAAGACCCAATAAACGCGTCTTCACGCTCTGCGACGCTGACGTAAACGCTCGCTACATCACCGTCTCGTCCGCCATTTCGACCTTCTATTGCGCCGCCTATAGCCGCTGGAATTATATGCTTCAATTAGTGGGACACTTACCCCTAACCTGTGAGAAAGGCATGAGAGCACGAAGGAACGCTATAGTTACTGCACTGTATACTTTCCCCCACGAAAGTCGCAGACGCCGACCAGCTGGTGGTGGTGGTGGTGAAAAACATTTATTTACAAAAGAGAGGTGTAGGACCTCTGTAGAGGCCCCTACAGACTAGGTGGAGTCTCTATTCCGGGACCCCATTGGTTAAAGCCGCCGTCTTGGCTCTCTGGACCAAGGCCTGCTGGGCCTGAAGGTCTGAGCAGCCGAGCAGGGCCGCCTCCCAGTCCTCTCGCCTAGGGTTTGGGTTAGGAGTAATGGCTGCGTTAGCTTGGCAGGCCCACACCATGTGGTAGGTGTCTGCCACCTCCCCACAGTGCTGGCACTGTCCTGTGACCGTAGGGTCGAAATGTTTGACTATGGCAGGACATAGCAATGTATTCGTCTGGAGGCGAAGCAAAATGCGCTCCTCTGCTTTCTTCAACCCCCGTGCGGGGGGAGGGTAGCGGCGATGACTTTCCCGATAATAATAAAGAATTTCCTTATATCGGAGGAGAGGGTAACCCTCCTCATCGGTCTCCATCGGCATTGACGAAGGTAGCCCGGAAATGAGCGCTCGGGCAGCCGCATCTGCAGCCTCATTTCCCCGCAATCCCTGATGGCCCGGTGTCCATATAATGCGTTTCGGATGAGGGTCCGTGTCTCTTATGCAGTTGCGCAGTATTGTCTCGGCTAACGGTGATATGTACCCGGCTGTATAATTACGACACGCTCGGCGCGAATCCGTGATAATATACCGGGAATTACTGTGAGAGGCCGCAAGGGCAATGGCGACCTCCTCAGCCTGTGTTACAGAATACGCCCTAAAGGTTAGCCCATCCACCTGTGTGCCCTCGTGAATAGCAGCCGCCGTGTACCACCCCTTGGAGGTGGGGCCAGCAACGTCCACGTAGTACACACCTGGCTTCTGTCCAAATTGTCGTTCCAGCGCCCGAGCGCGTGCGTCACGTCGCGCTGTGTGTTCATCTCTGTCCATTTTAGTGGGTAGAGGTCGGACCAGAAGGGCTGTGCGCCACAGTTCTGGCACTTTGACCCGTTCCTGTTGTTCGAAATCATGTCTTATGTGCAGACGTGCAAGCAGGCGTTGGCCAGAGTTGGTTTGGGCTAGCCGTGTGTACTGGTTTAAAAGATGGGCTTCCTTCAGCTCTTGGTATGAATTAATCACACCCAATGCCTTGAGACGGCTGTTGGATGTAGAGATCGGAAGATCAAGAGCCCGCTTTATTGTCTTTTTAATGATTGCCTCGATTCGTTCTTCCTCATGTTTGCGGAGGGAGAGGTAAGGGACGGAGTACATGACCCTGCTGGTGACAAAAGCGTGCGCTAGCCGCAACGCATCTGTGCACCGAAGTCCCCCCCTCTTGTTGGAGACCCTGCGGATCATGCGACCCACCTGGTCTCCTATCTTCCTTAATTTCGTCAATGTTGTGTCAATCCGGAGCTGCTGGTGAATGTATAGGCCCAGGACCCTGATCTCCTCCGCTCGTCTGATTGGGCCCGCAGGAAGAGTGATGGAGATATCTGTGTTGTCTTTAGGCATGCCTCTAATGTGAAGGAATTCGGATTTGTTGGGTGCGCATTCGAGTCCGCAACGCGCCGCGTAGGTGTGTACAATTTCGGCAGCCTGTTGCAGACTGGTCTCAATGGCACCTAAGTTCCCTTGAGTTGCCCATACCGTAATGTCATCGGCATAGAGGGCATGATGAATGCCCTCTATGGCCGCCAGCTGACGTGGCAGGTGCATCATTGCGACGTTAAATAGAATGGGGGAGAGAACAGCCCCTTGCGGTGTCCCTCTGGTACCCATTTGATACGGCCCGAATTCGGAGTCTTCAATGCGGAGCAGGGCGGCTCTGTCCGATAAAAAGTCCTTGACGTAATTAAATGTGTTCTGACCACAGTTAGTGAGGCTTAGGTGTTCGAGTATGACGCTGTGTTTAACATTGTCAAAGGCCCCCTTCAGATCTAAGGCGAGGATGACCCTGTCGTTATGTTTCATCGCCACCGGTTGGATGACCTCTCGGTGTAGTTGCAGGAGTACATCCTGTGCCGATTTGTGAGGACGGAATCCGAACATGGTAGGGGCGAAAGCCCCTTTCTGTTCAAGATATTCCGAAAGTCTGTCCCGCACCATCGTCTCCATCAACTTGCCAACGCAAGACGTTAGAGAGATGGGGCGAAGGTTGTCTATGTTTACTGGCTTCCCCGGTTTGGGAATGAATGTGACCAGTGATGTCTTCCACTCTGAAGGGACCGATATCCGACCACTCCAGATGGCGTTGATGTATTCCAAGAGGTGTGCCAGCGCAGGATCGGCCAAATTTGCCAGCGTCTTGACCGTGATTTTATCCTTACCAGGGGCTGTTCCTCTACGCATTTTAGCCATTGCCGCCTTCATATCATGTAGAAGAAAAGGGGCATCTAGGGTCTCGTTTTCTTTTCCCGAATATATATACTCCGAACCTCTCGGATCGTGCACCTGGCAGAGATACCTGTCGCGAAGAGTTTCCGCGAGTTGCGTTGAAGTACCCTGAAATCCGTGAAGGGCTCTTCGCAGGTGTCGTTGTGTTTCTCCTCGCGTTTGCGTGGGGTCAATGAGGCTGCGAAACAGCCCCCATGTGCTTTTGCTTGACATCTGATGAGCGATATCATTACATTTGTCTGTCCAGTTTGCATCTGCTAAGTGCGTAGCGTATTCAGCTGCCTGTGTAGTTAGCTCCTGAATACGTTTTCGAAGGGGTCTATTATGCTTCTGACGTTTCCAGCGTCGCGTGAGGCTCCGACGGGCCTCCCACAAATGCAGAAGGTGGTTGTCAACGGCTGGGTGTTCATCCGATGTTCGCACTACGGTTTCGTATTTCTTCTGAGTAAGCATGATGTGTGCAGCCCAGTCTGCGTAATTGCCGGAACGGAGGATAGGCGGTATAGTTTCCGTGCGCATTTTGTCCCAGTTAACTAGTCGCGCTTGTGTGTCCTTCCGTTTGAAAGGATGTGTGGAGAGTGTGACGTTTAGGAGGCAGTGGTCACTGCCCAGGGTCTCCTCTAGGTTAGTCCATGTAACGTGTCGTGTGTTCTTAACCAAAGTGAGGTCAGGACAGGTGTCCCTGGTCACCGAGTTGCCAAGGCGCGTGGGGGTGGCCGGGTCGGTGAGAAGGGTGAGGCTTAAGGTGGAGATAAGCTCCGCAAGCCGCCTTCCCCTGGCCTCCTCGCGTGTGTACCCCCAGAGTCGGCAAGGGGCATTGAAGTCCCCAAGAATTATCAGAGGTGCTCTGTCGGCACATTTCAGTGCACGGCAGAAGATCTCTGCATAGGTGACGTGGAGTGTTTTAGGCGGAGTGTAAATGTTCAGTATATAAACCGCGTGATTTATCCTACGGAGAGGCAGTATCTGCACCATTGTGTAGGAATGCTCCGATTTAAGCTCGAGATCAATCTCCTGCGCAGTGTAAGATTTATGCACCAGAACACAGGTGGATGGGTCCCTTTGAAACGTGTTATAGCCTGAAAGTTTAGCCTGCAAACCTGGCTCTTGAAGGGCCAGCACTGCGGGCATCACGTCCAAATTTTGAATATAGAGGTGTAAATGAGACCTTTTGCGCCGGTCTCGGAAACCTCTGCAATTCCACTGTATTATCGAGAGCGATTCTCCTTTTATCCGTGCTCTGGAAGGAGTACCTGCCATATTTATTGTATTTGTTGAGGTGGGCTAGTGAGCGGTTCAGCGACGAGAGCTGCACCGCCACTTTGCGCATTCTCTATGGAGTCGGTAGATTCCTGCTGTTTTTCGCCCTCCGCTGCACGGAGGATTTTACTGGGGCGCCCTACCTCACGGATAGGCCCTGCACGCCGTGCAGATCTCGGGTTACTGCTGAGCCATGTCTGAATGGATTGCGTTACTTGCTGCGTTACGGTGGCTATAATGAGCTGCGTCTGCATCTGGATAGCCGTCTGCACAGCTTGACTAATCATATTCGGGAGCTGGGCCATCTGTTCAGGGAAATGTACTAGCTGTTCTTCGATATTAGAGACCCGGGACTCCAGATTTTCAATCAAGGCCGAGTGAGACGTTACTGTATTGCCCGAGCACACAGAGGCCGAGTCACACTCGTCATCCATGTGCGGTAGAGGTTTCTCCGCCCTAGCTTTTTCAAGTGCCTGAATTTTGGATGCAAGCTGCGCATTTTGCTTCTTTAAGGACTCCAACTGATTACTCATCTCGAGCGTGAGAGGGTTTGAGGAAGGAGATGACTGTGAGGCGGCCACTGCCCAGCCACTCACCTGTTGGTTTGGAGCACTGCTGAGTGGAGGGAAAACCCCGGCCGGGAGTGTCGGGGCCTGTTTCCCTATTCCTGGCTTGACTTCTTGAGACACGTGCTTGTTTCCGGCTTTCTGTTGCGGTGGTTGCCGCTGTTGCTGGCCTTGCTTCCCCTTCTTCGAAGGTCGGGGCGACCGCTTGTGCCGTGTTGTGGCGGGTCCTGCCTTGTTCGTTGCCTCCGGACGTTGCAGCTTACGGAACTTTCCAGTGCAGTCCGCGGACCCTGTGAGGTGGGCCCCATCGCAGATTATGCAGGAAGGCTGACACTCGTGTTCTCTTAGGCCGTCTGTAGTGGCCCCAACTTGTTTGCCGCAGTATCCGCAGCGCCCGTCTTCGGGGTGAGGGCAGTTGTCCACCCGGTGGCCAACCGTACCACATCTATAGCACGCCGGGATTGTTTTCTTATAGGTGTGTACTGGGACACATTCATAGTTGTACTGAATGTAACGGGGAAGTCTTCGGCCCACGAAAGTCACCACCGCTATATTTGAGGAGCCAAGTTTTCGGATGAAAGCGATGTCGCCCTCCCTCCAGCGAAGTTTCGGCTTGAGTGAAGCAGAGGTTTCGTCCTCGCGGACACGGATGACCCCTTTGCAACAGTCGCCATTGAGTTTGAGATGGCCACGGAAGGGATATGTCTGTTCCCCAACCTTGAGGTCGAATTCCTTGATAAGCTTGTCCACCACGGATGGGGTCTGAGTGCCACAGACAATGACGTTCTGTTCCCAGACGGGCCAGACGCTGAGGTCGTCGGCTGCCAGGTCACCAACGTAGCGAGCTACTGCAGAACCCACTTCTCCGTGCTTGAAAACCATCTTCAAATCGAGGGTTCCTCGAGGTTTCAGGACCACGATGAGGTCTTCCGAGCGTAAGCGTGGCGTCTGTTTCGGGCGCCACTGCTGTGCTGTCTTCTTACTTCCTTTTGGCGAAGCAGCGCGAGCACCGCCGGGAGTCACTGAGCGGGGAATCCCCGCCTGGGTCAGCGACGCTGTGCTGGCGTCTCCCTTGGTTGTCGGATTTGCCTGTGTCCTGCGTTGCCGTAGACGCATCAGGGCTTGCAAACACTCATCTTCGGTGGGTGGAACATCTTCATCTTCATCTCGTTTTGTGGCGTCGATTTCAGTCCATTGCATGGTTACCGGGTCATACCCGGTGATCTTAGTTGCCGCCATACCCGGGAATCCGAGACGCCAGCTGCGTCGAGCCTAGCCCTTGAAAGGGCCAGCTCAACCGCGGCGTTGCAGGACGCGGTCGGCGTGAAAGTCTCGAAAATTGGCCCACCTGTGGAGAATCGGTGTCCACAGACTCCTTGTGGTGTTAGGCGTCCAATGGCATCAGTTTCGTTGAGGTTCAGCTTAGAAACCGACGGTTCCAGCCGAAAAACGACGGAGCCGATGCGCTGCACGTCCGATCACTTCGCGCGCTTGCAGCGCCCCCCCGACCAGCTGGTGGCGGTGCTGTCAGACGCTGAACTAGGGGCAGTGCGCCAGCTTTTGATGCAAGGGCCTTTCAAGCAAGAAGAACAGACACAGTGTTTAGCCGAGGTCGTCATAACGAGTCCCGACACCGGTGAGACAGACAAGCAGACCTTGCAGAAGCCCAGCGAGACTGCTGTGACCGCCGTTTCATCACCTGTCGGTACGGATTTTGTTGATGGATCGTATTACTGTGAAACAAAAAGAAAAAAAAAACAAAACATTGAAACATTGTCAGACAACACGGTCAATGAATTGAACTTTGATAAATACGATGTTACTCGTTATATCAGTGGATAGCTAACACGTACTAGTCAAGTATAACAAATGTTGACCAAAAATTATAGCCAAGGTTATAGCGTAACCAGCGCTCAAGAATAGTACAAAGTCTAGGTTGTGAAATTTCGCCATGCTGTCGAATTTGCCATTTTTGTCTCGTTTGGTTGGCCCAGAGGGCAGCTGCAGCCCCCGTGATTGGCGCAAATTGCCGCCATCACGAAACTATGCAAAACGGTGGAACTTGACAGTGTCCAGAATGGCGCCCCTGATAGTACTCGAGCAAATTCAGTAGCCTGTTTATGGAAGGTCCCCACTTGTATCTTACACAGTGTAGATACACATTTGTATGTGTATATCTACACTCTTAATCAGGTCCCGTTTAAAGTGCTGGATGTAGCCAGCGTGTAACCAGGACCTGATCAAGGGGGTGGGTTGAAGAATGCGTATAATGAACCTTAAAACCAAATCGAATGCGAATAGAATACAATTACGAATTGAATACTATTCGAATCGTTTTCGAATAATAAGCCTATACAGTTTTGAAAGCAGGCATTGACTGGTAAGGTGAAATTTTCGAAAGAGCCCAATAAGTCGGCAACAATTTGGTTGAAATAAATATTCAAAACCTTTAACAAAGAAAAATTACGATTACTTTTAATCTACAGGCTTCGAAATATTTTGTAACTGCAGGCTAAATTATAGCAGTGACAGTGACATTGTCAATAGCTTTTAAATAAACCTGATACCTAAATATCAAGCAATTTCTTATTATTTGACATCATGGACTTCGTATGGAAAGTAAAGTCGATCGATTGGTGACACTGTTGTTTTAGCGACACCGTTGTTCTGAGCAAAACGCCTTCGTCCTGTGTTTTTTTTCTTTTTTTTGTCTAGATAAACTGCCAGTACATAGTCCCGCACTGCTTCTGAGGCTTCTATATCAGCAAAAAAATAAAAAATCGGTCAGTCTAGAAACGTTTACAAGTACCTAACGGTTCAAATGTTGGGAGTGCTACCATCGTTGTAGATAGTCCTATGGGAAGCAACTCTTGAGAGCGAAAGCGTTTGTCCGTTCACGAAAAAAAAAAGAGCTCGAAGAACACAACAGAACAGAGACGAACTCTGTGTGCTTAACCTTGTCTATTCTGCTGTCCTGTTTGCGCTGTTTCTCGTCTTTTATGGGAATGTATCAGTATAACAATGACTGTTGGGGTTTAAATCCCCAAAACCAGGATGTGATTATGGGGGACGCTGTTGGATGGCTTCGACCACCATGCGGTTCTTTGGCGTACACCGTGGTCTAGGTACACCGACCTCAGGCATTTTCCTCTCCACCCAAAGTACGGCCATTACGGCCGGGATTTGATCCCGCGACCTTCTGGATAGCAGTTGAGTGCCATAACCACTAGACAACCGTAGCGGCCGGTCCAAGTAAGCGACGTAGTGCAGTTCATTCCTTTGTGAGTTAGGCACAAGCTTTCTTATTCGACTGCACGGCTAACGCAGCCTACAGCCCGCAAGACGACGAAGAAAGACCCGAGTCGATATCGGTCTACGAGCAGGCGTCGCCGTCAGAGGCACTTTCGTCCCCCGTAGCACCGATGACGGACGAATCTTCCGGGTCGAGCCCGAGCCCCGCGGTAGTAGAAGTGTCTCCGCAGACTCCGGAGCCTTTCTCGCCAGTCGAAGTCGAATCCGGGGCCGAGGTCGGTGTCGTGCTCAAGCCTGCGGCGTCGCCATCGCCCGCCGGAGCCGAAGCTGCGGCCGAGCTTGTGGTCGAGCCTGCGACGTCTTCGGCACTGTCTCCCGCTCCGAGTTGCGTGTCATCGGGCAGTAACTGCGGCACCTGCGGCGACAGTCCACACGCTACCAGGAAGCACGGCCACCACAGACACCAGTACCACCAGAAGGCGGCGGGACAGGCTGGCAGCGACGGCCATCAGAAGCACGTGTTGATCGACGAAGCAGCCGGGCTGCACGAGGCCGGCCTCAAGGCCAAGGGAAGTATGAGGCACAGGTCTGTACGCACCACTTACGCCATAGTCACAGCTGAGTACTCATATAGCCACAACGCGCGAAAGAGGAAAAGCGAAATGAATGAACGAAATGATTTGTACCTAAAGGTACGATAAAAACAGTTTGACACCTCTTGGGGCTCATCTATAGGCGTGCTACCACAGCGCCCGCGCTCTTACTCTTTGGAAAAGTACGAAACAAACAAACAAATAAACTGACAAACAAAAAAAAACGCCATTGCGAATGCAAAAATGAAAATAAAGCGACAACGTGCTTCTCGCAGCAGCCTTCCATTGGTCCCCTATAAAAAGTTCAATGTAAGCAGCTCTTGCAATGTTGCCTTGGTTTGTAGCCTGGCCGCATGCATATATGCGCCATACGCTAACAACTCCTTAGCTTATAACGTTCCAACCCCAATCCTTCGCAAATAGTGGGCGTATCCAAGTTGTCCGGAAAGTTTATTTGCGTGGATCTTGTGAAAATCCAAGCACAATGCGCTCCCGTCAGAGTTTAAAAGAGGACAAACTCTGATAAGATCTATGGCTACCCATTTGTAAAACGTTTTAATGTTGCTATTACACATGATGGCGCATTATCGTAACGCTTGCCATCACTTATTTACTCTAGCCGATATTTGCCAACAGGTAGCCGACACAATCCAGCACTAGCAATCTGTTAGCCATGTTTATCCATTGTATTTACGAAAAAAAGAAGAAGAAAGAGGACACAAAGTGGGCGCCAAGGGACGCCTTCTACACCGCACCTCTCATTAAGGCTCAACCACCGCAATATACTGCATGTGAATGTTTTTGATTTTTCTGCGCTTTTAAAACAAAGTCGCTATACGAATTATATAAGGGCACCGATTTCTGGGCCCTCGAAGGATTAACCCCTTTTTTTGCCAAAAAAGAGCACGAATCCAACGAAAGAGACAACATATCGTAGAGACTGCAGTGCACAGTTCATTGGCATCAACAAGAGGGGCCAATGGCGCAGGCGCCATCGGCGGCGGCGAGGTCCTGCTCCGCCACCGACGGTTGCTGACGTGCTGGTCATCTTGTGCGGCTTCGTCATCACGCTCGTCGTGCTCACCGGACTGGCCGCCTCCACGAGACACTTGTTCAAGCAGAAGAGTAAGTAATGTACTCTAAACGTCATGGAGGAGAGAAGGGGTGCATTGATAGAGTCCCTGTGACGTCACGTGATGAAAAGTAGTTGAATCCAGCGCTTCGAGAAAGGTGACTTGCTGAAAAGGACAAAAAAAAAGTGAAGATATCAGTCATCCAAGTGTATCCATATAATGAAGCTACAATGGAAGTACATGCGGATGTTACAAAAAGAAAGCTTTCAAACATCTGAAAAAAGTAGAACTTATGCGAAATGTGCTAGAACATAGCGTATATAAGAAAACCGAATGTTCTTACCATTGTAGCAACCATTGTTTTCTTTGCAGAAAACCTGAATCAATTGAACATGTATATCCGGACTGTTTCAGAAAGTATTTCGTACAATACATTCTTCAACGGACTTTTTAAAAAAAGAACTTGTCGATAGACAGTTATGGCACTAGGTTTTTTACCATGTGACAATCAACAATGCATGCCTTTTAACATAATGCTTTTGGGCCTATTTAGTATTTGGTTGGTATAGACGTATAAGGTTGATAAAGAGTTGCTTTCGAGAATGTATTAGCCGAATAACTGGGATTACGAACTCCGAGAATCGGAACCGTACTGTCTTCCTGGGTTGAAAAAGCTGATGCCTAGTACACACCTGATCTTCTATAGCCTATCTTGGAAGCCTGTGTTTTCTGGTATTTCTGTATCTTATGTCCTCGTTGAATGAAAGCCGTGGATATCTGAAATAGCCGCCACTTTCCGCATTCACAGTGTACTATAGCCTTCCTCTACCATTTATTTTCAGGCCTGTTGGTCGTTCGCCTCCACAGAATCAATCAACCAGGTAAGCAACGTCCTGACAACTTTGTATTTCATTTGGGAGAATGCTGGTCTGTCAGTGCCGTTGGCGCACTATTCGTATACATGATATGCAAACTACACCACACTAAACAAACATATAAAATGCCGAAAAACAAGCTTGTAATAAAAAAACGCAACTTACCAAGCGTCAGATGACTTGGACTGACACGTGCCCAAGCTGGTAATAGCGGAGGACTTGTAAAACTACTAGGAATATATTTTTTTTTGAATAACGCACGCAGTGTGACTATTTCCAGGGATTCCTTCTATCTTGCAATAGTTGCCGATATATTTGTTCCTTGTACTGAATGTCTTTGATTTCAGGGAGGCTCAATGCGAGGAGGCTCAATACCTCGTACCAGGGATGCTCAATACGTCGTATCTTTTTTTATTTCAGGGAGGCTCAACGCGGACAGCTGTAAGTACATATTTGACATCGGAGCCGCATAGTTGGTGGCGTTAAGTGGCGCAGAATAACCACGCATGTTGAAGAGTTCAGTTAGCATATTTTGGTCTACTTGTTTCCTTGTATAATGTTTTCAGTGAGAAGTATTTGATTGTACTTAAAGTTGAGTCAGCTATCCCGACTTTCATCTCTGACTCGAAAATCGTAGCGAGACCTACCAGACTTTGAGATTTAAGCAAAAAAAAACGAATCAGTCACTTCACGTCATGAAACATGTCCGACAGCGAGAGCTGCTGAAAGGGCGAGTGTGTGCATGTGACTGGCTGGCGAGGTCCCGTGTTGTCGTGATTTTATTGATTGATATGTGAGGTTTAACGTCCCAAAACCACCATATGATCACGAGAGACACCGTAGTGGAGGGCTCCGCAAATTTCGACTACCTGGGGTTCTTTAACCTGCGCCCAAATCTGAGCACATGGGCCTACAAGATTTCCGCCTCCATCGGAAATGCAGCCGCCACAGCCGGGAATCGAACCCGCGACCTGCGGGTCAGCAGCTGAGTACCTTAGCCACTAGACCACCGTGGCGGGGTTGGTGTCGTAAATCCACCGCGATGTTTGAAATGCGCGGGCTTGCACTTGATCTGCAAGCGTGGGGGCATGACCTATAGTGGCTATGCCACTTGTATTCGGCTCGTGAGGGTCTGTGGTCGAACGGCACTCCACCAAGAAGGTTTGTTTCGTTTGATTTTACCATTCACTACCCACTCTGCGTCACGTGACGTGCGTGATGCATTCTCCTAACACTACCAGGAATGCAAAGAGTAGGCTGAGGCAGCATCGCTGTAAAGTGAAACGCCGAGCTAATCGTCTCACGCGCGACTCGCAGTCGCTCCCCCGACGCTGGTGTGCGGAGTGTCCCGGTTGTCCGGCATGGCGGAGCTGTCCGGCATCTGCTCGCACATCATCTACACCGGCGACATGGACATATTCAGCGACGGCATCGAGTACACGCTCCTGCCAGCCGGTATGCGTTCTCTCCTGTTCTCAAGAACGCAACGAACATCGCTAATTTAGGAAAAGTATAGGTGCCGTCTATTTCAGAGCACGCCGCTTTGGACAGGCCTCAAAAGCTAGCCATGACAATGTGTCGACGGTCAGCTGGCTGTCGGGCTCCGTCCAATCAGCGCAATCTGAAATAGAGCGCGTACGAAGTGAACCCATGGAGAAGAGACTGTCGTCTCGAAGGAAAAAAAATATACTAAAAGACAATGATGATTGGGCTGAAAAACAATAGTGCCCTTCCACTAACTGCTAACCCATCCGCACCAATAAAAGTTTCAAGTTTTGAAATAGCAATATACTAAAGGAAGTATTATCAATTGCTTAAGAACAGGAACGAACTATATTGCTTCTATATCAATAAAGAGTCAACTATATGCTGTCAGATGCGGACATAATTTAAAGAAAAACTCATTTTTCATCAGCCCGGCGATGACTTGGCGGCAAAGACACGAAGGCTGAGCACGAAATCGACAGTTCGACCAGAGGCTGCGCTTCGATGTGAGGCGAAATGTAGGATCGTTTCTGTGCTTGACGCAGACGCGGTGAAATAAATCCTAGAAAATGAAGATAAATTGGACCACAGCGACATGTATAGTAAAAAAAAGTATTGTAGGATTCGTGAACTCATTTTTGCCTCAGTACAGTAGTAGCATGCGGTGAAGTGAATAAAATGCGTAGCGTTGAAGAGAGTGGAAATGGAGCACTGTCGTGGTAAAATAAGTCACTCGTCTCAAACACGTGTTTGGCACTTGTAAGTGTGGCTGCTTGGGCTAGTTGTTATGGCATGACGATAGTTATAGCGCGAGAACAAAACGACGACACAGAGACTTTCGTGTCCTTCTTGTCTCTGTGTCGTCGTTTTGTTCTCGCGCTATAACTATCGACGTGTTTGGCGTTTGACATTCAACTCACCGCAGTACAGCTTACGTTAGATGGGGCTAGTGATTCCGCGCACTCCATCGCGTGCAGACGCGGCCAACTTCGAGTCGTTCCGCAAACTGGGCAGTCCCGGATCGCTGGTGCCTCAGCTGCTGGCCTCGGTTCCGCTGGCACCGCTGTGGGAGCGGCTGCCGGACCACGTGCGCTGGCACCGGTTCGGCCGCGGCCTGGCGCGTTTCATCAACAACGCCAGCCTGCACGGCATCGAGGTGCGCCTGTCGCCGGGCCTCGCACTCCACGAGGACGTCCTCTACAGGCTGCAGCTGTCGTGCAAGGCGAGTATGTCGGCCGGGACGTCATCATCATCAGCCTGACTACGTCCACTGCAGGACAAAGGCCTCTCCCATGTTCCGCCAGTTAACCCGGTCCTGTGCTTGCTGCTGCCAATTGATACCCGCAAACTTCTTAATCTCGTCTGCCCACCTAACCTTCTGTCTCCCCCTAACCCGCTTCCCTTCTTTGGGAATCCAGTTAGTTACACCGGCCGGGACGTGTCCCTGTTTTAAGGCGAAAACCTTGGATGCATCATGGACTTATATACAGCGCAACACCAGAAAACACAGGACAGGGAAGGATCCTCGTTTGAACGCGCAAATCGACCCGTCAACGCGAGTGGTGCGCGAGATAATCACGCGATGACGTTACCACGGGATGCCGTCATCATGACGTCACATGTAACGAATATTTGTGAAAAAAAATTGTACAATATATGAGTAGGGCTCGCTTTTTCCGTTAGAAACAGTGTAATTATATCTAACAAACAAGTATACCAATGAAAGCACAGGGGATGTTGCTAGATGTAATTTATTTCCACTTCAGCAAGTAGAGGGCATGAGAAGAAAACGCTCCTGCGAGCTTGACTATGGGCAGCCGGTTACACTTCAGCAAGCGGTGATAGTACACAGAAGCTGGCAGACACAAAATAACGTATACGTTATTCTTATGCATAGTCACCGAAAAAACACTACACGTACATACAATTCAGAAAAAAAGGAGTACCTCATAAAAAAACAAAGCACAAAACTGCCTTTTCAGTTATCTCACGAAGAAAGGATGCAGCGCAGGCCTGGAAGATGAAATGCAAAAACCACTTTGCGATAAAAGGTTCAATACACAAGGCAACGTTATTCGTAGCATCTGGGCTCCGTAGTTTGTGCGTGGTGTTCTTGTTTCGAACTTTTTCATGAACCATGAGGGATACAAAGAAGAGTATTCAGCTAACTGTGCTAACTCTACCAGCATTGAAATACTGTTCTTTATTTCATACTGATAGCAAAGAACAAGGCGAGACTTGTAAGTTTTGAAAACCGTTGGGATATCAGCAGCTTGGAATAGTTGTGCGGAAGGAGGATATCTGGCCAAGTTGTACACGTGCAAAAGTGTAGAAAGAAAAGTGGATGAAAAGATAACTTGCCGGGGCAGGGACCGAACTTGCGACCTTCGAATAACGCGGCCGATGATCTATCAAGTGATGATGATGATGGTGATGATGATGATGGTGATGATGATGATGATGATGGTGGTGGTGGTGGTGGTGGTGGTGTGATGATGATGATGATAGATTTTAGTGGCGCAAGGACAACTCGGGCCAAAGAGCGCCAAACACGGTTTTCGGTCGATTTGATTATAAAAGGTCTACTCAGGGTGGCAAGAATGAAAGAGTGGTGCATAGGGCTTAAACTTAGGTGTAGTGACTATGTGTGATGAGCTTAAAACGGGCTAAGCTTGTGTGTTTTACAAAGTCGTGCAGCGTCGGCAACAGTCCTTGTCAGGACAAGGAGTGCGGGCTGCATGACATTCGATAAAAAAAATCTCAGCGGTTCCCTCAGGATTTAGAGTAGGCTGACTTTAGAGAGAGAATGTTATTTAATATAGGAAGCCTACACTAGCTAAGAACTTTAAAACCACTTTTGGGGTAAACATGGGATTGTCACCAAGAAAAAAAATGTGGGTGAGGTGGAACGTGGCATTTGTACAGCTTTGGGAAGTGACAGAGTCCTTCTGGTTCGAGATACGGACAGATTATTAGAATACGAACGGCAGACAGCACATCCCCACATTTTGCACATTGCGGTGCTCTTTATGAACTGAGGTACCATGGCGGCTATTCCTCCGTCCACTTTATGGTGTATAGGCGTTTTAGACGAATGATTGCCGTATACCCCTGCAAGTTTCTGCAGAACTGGCCACAGAACAGAAACACGGCACTGCAGCTCCTGTCCTACCATTTCCTTCTTTACGTGCGAGAGTCTCGGCGTACTCTTCTGGCTCAAGGCCTTAGTGCCTCGTATACTGAACTTAACAAGGTGTGGGCTCAAGATAGTTGGTACTTCGTGATAAACTATACCCGGCGACAACTTTCTGTGGCAGCACGGCCAAGGCTACGTGGGCGGAGCCTATGCACATGTGCTACTGCGCCAAGTAGTCCGACCGCTTCGACGGGTGTTTCGGTTTCGATTTCACCAGCGCAGTCCGCGTCTCGCAGTCCGCGTCGGCTCGCGTTTGCTCGCGTTTCGCTCCAGGAAACGCGAGTCGCATCTTTGGGAACTCGAGAGCAATTTTTAATAATATTGGGACGTGATTTACTGACGCGTGGACCCAGGTTTCTGGGTGAATGATACATTCAATTATTCATGTAATGGTTACACAACTCATCATGCACGTACCGCTTAATCCGGAAGACACTGCGCTCGCTAACACCAGTGAGCTCGCTGACTTTCCGACATGCGGCTCTCACAGACAGCTGCGGGTCGCTTTTCCTTACTTGCGCGTAAACGTTGTACGCCACCTTCTTGGCCTGTACGGACAGCTTTTGATTTGACAACGCCTGGTACGGCTGCGCAGCTGGTGGACTCGCGGCACGCGGCGGTGTTTCCTCCGTAAGCGACGTTGACGAGCTGTAACCGGCGGACACCATCTTTGACAGTGAAGAATGCGGTGAGGTAAAAAGGCGACGGAAGCCAAAAACCCCCAAAAAACCTGAGAGAGTGTGAGAACGAAATTTTTTCTACTGCGCAACGTTTTTATTCACTAATTAAAAAATAAATCCGCGAAAAATGTAAGTGACGAATGGTAAAATCTTAGTTACCCAGAACAGTATACAAACGTTTTCGTTGAGGGACTACATGCTGTGGCGCAGTAAGACAAGCGTGCTTCGGCTCCGTAGCCTTGGCTGTGCTGCCACAGAAAGTTGTCGCCGGGTATACTACTCGTGCAAATTTTCTTAGACAACGGAGAGCGTCTGCCCACGTCTGTTTTGTCCGTTGTCGAAGAAAATTTTTGCAAGAAGTATAGTTGATCGTACTGAACTATAGCACTGAACCTAATTCGCTTTGAATGGGACTCGTACCTCGGGAGTCTGAGAATCCTGCTTTCGACCGAGTCGTGAACACAAATGCCACGGTATGCCACGCGACCAAGTGATGACGTGGTCAATGAATAATAAGTCACGACGCGGCGTCATTCAATTACACCATCGCTTGGGAGAATATGGGCTAATCCCGGAAGTATTGTGAAACTGGATGAGATGCCGGAAACGGCAGAAGAATGAAGAAGGGGGCAACACAAGCTAGTGAGGACGTCAGAGCAATTTTGTGAGTGTCTCATGAGGACGTATGTTTTCGCATGTGCTCTCCTTAGCGCTAGCTAAATGGGCTGTTATTTTTTCGAATCATCATTCATGGTTAGCGCCGTAGATTATCACTGTAAACTGCCTGTAGAGAGAAACAAGCGGGGAGTGAATATACGTTAATGAGGAGGCATCTTAGAGGGTGTGCAACGCAACAGCTTCAACGGGGACCAAACAAGCAGGCTCAGTCAAGTGTGGTTTATGCGGTATACTCCCAAGGCGCCTCAACAACTATAAAGCAAGCAACTTTTGTGCTAAGATGAGGAGTATTGCGGTGGCAGGCAGAGAAAGAAGAGGGCGCATGCTGACAAATGAGCTAAGCGACATTGATAATTTAAACGCATTGCGTCGTGCCCTATGCTTCCTTTTGACCCGAGTAATCACCTTGCTTTTTTTTACTTTTAATAGGAGTTGAAGGCGAATGACCCGGACGCCATTATGTTCCTGCGACTCCGTTACGGCACCTTTCTGGCCAACAACAACAACATGGAGAGACTGGTCGAGTGCGTACACGCCAGCTGGTTCGCTAGCGTGAGATTAGAGTGATTGAACTACGAAAGAAATTCCGCCATATCCACGAAGTGAATGATGATGAGTGGGCGAAGCTCCGGAGGTAAACCTGGTAAACCATGAATCCTCTGTACATTTTGCCCAACGTTGACATACAGGAGACGGTACCGCCATCTAGTGAACACTGCAAGAACTAAACTAGAGGTGGCTACATACAGGGGACGGTACCGCCATCTAGTGAACACTGCAAGAACTAAACTACAGGTGGCTACATACAAGGGACGCACAGCCCACGCCCTAAGGAGCTTCGCCCCTAAAATAACGACACCTGTTGTGAGACGTATTGAATTATACTACATCCACTGGAGTACAAAACTTGCGCAGAGCTGCGCGCAGAGCGTATGTTGCGAAGGGCACCTCCGGGGCTATTCGCGCCTGGCACAGTTCTTCGAAGGATTAGCCAGCCCCCATTCGGCTGTGGTGGTGAACGCAGAACTATACATACTTCACTCACCATGAGAGGGCGCTCTCGTGCGCTGCATCAGGACGTCAACGCTACTATAGAGCCGAAGTGTCTTTTTTAACTAATAGAATAATTTGGTGAAGAGAGAGATGAACTACTAAATATAGTAATAGCCGCGATATTAAGAGCCAGAACAATATCAATATGAGACGCAAAAAGAAGAACAAAAGCATAGGCGTGCACACGGGGAAGAGTCGGGGGGGAATGAGGGGGGTGCGTTCCCCGGCCTTTCACCCTAGTCACACAATGGGGGGGGGGGGACAAAGTGTGCCTTATAGATATAATATAGGGAAGGCACTGCAATGAACCCCCCCCCCTTTCTCATAAATAGGAGCCGTATGCACGTTTATGTACAGAATGGTGCAGTATAAGAACCACTCGAAGAGTGCTATCAGTGCGGTCGAGCGCCAATGAAGGCTTATATAGACACCTGATAATAATAATAATAATTGTTAGGGTTTAACGTCCCAAAACTATAACATCTGATTAACAGAGACGCCGTAGTGAAGGGCTCCAGAAATTTCCACCACCTTGGGTTCCTTAAGGTGCACCTAAATATATATAAGCACGCGGGCCTCAAACCTTCCTGCCTCCATATATATAAAATGCAGCCGCCACGGCCGAGATACGGACTGGATTTAGCCAAGATTCGACTGCTCAGCAGTCCAGCACCTTAACCACTACTATACCACCGCGGTGATATAGATATACCAGGTGATATACCAGGTGATATAGATTACCAGGTGATATAGATACCTGGTAAGCAATGTTGGAGCATGTACTTTGGTGATTAACTCAAGGCTGCAAAGACTTGTCGGGCCTAACCTCAGTGTAGCTCTTTGTTCTACAAGTGTTCTCTGTACTGAATTGCGAGTCTTATCCAACTTGCGCAGCTGCCCCGATCTGGTGGTGTTCCGAACCGAGAACCACGAGCTCAGCACCCGGGTGCTGAGGGCGCCTAACCCGTACCGGCGCTACATCGGCGCCGACATGGCTGAGATCTTTCTGGTAGGAACATAGGCTTGTGAAAAAGAAAAGTGGGAGGGAGGGTTCAAAATAGATATCATGCCAACATGTCTATCTTTTCCCAACATACTGAGTCACAATTACGGCCCTGCAATTCTATTTGCTTATGAAACACCGATAAGTGATGGAACACTCTTTTTGTGTACGTTCATAAGTACAACGTTAGCGAGGGGTCGTTAGCGAAGCTATGTCGTCACTACGTCTAAAATGTATCATCTTCGCATTTATCTTCAAGGGAAAAGCTGGACAGGGAGATGGAGGACCCTTCCTTACCATTGATTTTTTGAAGTTTTATTTGTCGTGGTGTACATCTTTTTTATTTCGCCATGATGACGTAACCAAATTTTGCGAGCAATGCGCGGTACGTAAAAAGTTTAATTTACTAGAAATTATGAGGTCCCCAAGAGCTGAAAAGCTTTGGCAAAATTGCACACTCCACCGGCTAAAAGCCTATCGTTACGTGCAGTCAGGTACGTAGCCAGAAGGTTTTTTATGGGCTTGGGGGGGGGGGGTAGGAGAGGGTAGGTGGTTTCATCCTGCCATTTATGTATGTTCATGCATGTGTTTTAATTCGCCAAATTGCATACTTTCGGGGGTGTTTGTTTGAGTCACCTACCCCCCTCATTCCTCTGGCTATACGCCAGTGATGCAGTCTATGTAATTTCTCGCCAATGTCCACAGCTACAAGAGCTCGAGAAAATCGCTCGTCTGCGCAAGCCACTGGACGGTCAGGAATGGTGCTTGAGCTTTGCCCTGGGCGGTCTCCTCTACCGCTACCACATGGGGCTCAGCTTCGGAGACGACGCGCAGACGGGACCTCAAGAGATCTCCCTCTCCGAGGTGAGCATCGTCGCATTGCATATACGGCGTCATCGATGTTGTTGGCAGCTTTAAATACGTGGAACTGTACCTGAATCACTCTACCACCAGAAAGAGCAGTAAATATGCCGTTAAGGTTGCCCCGGCACAATCAAATTCAGCCCTGTTGGAGTTTTGAGCCAATTGTAAACGCCACAGACGCCGTCTGCGCCAATCACAGCGCTGACAAAAAAATGTACGGTGTAAGACGAAATAGCAGTGTTCATAATAGCATCACACCCGCCCAGGGTGGTCGAGTTCTGACGTGACACTCACGTAATCGAATCCCGGCACCACCTTTCCATGGAGGCAGAATCTTGACTGATATGTGGGTTCAAGGGTTCAACGCCTTAAGAGACGCCGTGGTGGAGGGGCTCCAAAAATTTCCTGGAGGCGGAGTCTTAGAGGCCTGTGTGTTTAGATTTAAGGGCATGGTAAAGAACCCCAGGTTGTCGAAATTGATGGAACCCTCCAACACGACGTATCTCCTAATCATACAGTGATTTTGAGACGTGAAACAGCAACAGTTATTATTATAGAATAACAGCACCCCACGTTTGTTTTGAAACTGTGCTATACTCGCGGACAACTTTCCTTGGCAATAGAAGGAAAGGTAAAGGTGTGGGGCTTTTGCATATGCACTAATGCGCGGTGTAGGGTCATGTGTTCAGTACAGCTGTGGAAAGTGATGGCTGCGCGCGACCAGCGCTTCATACCGACGCATGCAGGCGCCGCTTGGTATTCGAGGCACACGTAAAAGGTGCGGCTTTGTCTCGCGTTTGAAAGTGCGAAGTGACGAAGAAGGAATTAAACTGGTCGACGAATAAATATCTTACTGCTGTGAGCTGCCTCCTTTGTCAGAAAGCTACATGAAAAAAAATCAAGGCATGCAGTATTCGTTATATCTCATGTAGAAAATAAACACTCAATTGTAGGACTATACATTCGTTGGCGGTAGGATACGTGCGACTTGGCTCAGTAGCATTAACTGCGTTATCAAGAAATGTTGTCCGCGATATATTACGGTGATAATAAGAATTAGAATTAAACAAATGTGAACGCAAAAGCGCTTCATAGCTAGGCGAAGATAAGTTAAGGGGAAAAAATATTCTTCATACATTACTCACAGTCGTTCTATAGCTGGCGCCATGACACATACTTCTGTCCATACATGATCACTAGCTTCCTCTATACGCTTGTCGCCATTTATGAACACTCTCAGCCAGAGGCATGGTCACTCCATGCGTATCGAAGATTCGACGTCCATAAACTTCATATACTAAAGTGATGAATGTGCTTTGTCTATCACGTCCAGGTTTGCGAAAGGTTCCCGGTTCGGCACTTCGAAGACCTGCGCACGCTGTCGTTCTACGCCATGGAGCACACGAAACACACCTGGGTAGCCTTCGACGACGACTGGTCTCTGGCGCGCAAGGTAATAGAAGACGTCCTATCCGCAGTGTGGGCCGATGTGTGATACTCTCTGTATGCTTCGAACATGCACTCTAAAAAAAGCGAGTAAAAAGGGTGTCTTTTTTGTCCCACAACAATAATCGTCATCTATATTGCGTTCCATCCTTGCGCTATCGCCCCGCGCCCTGTACATTCCGGTCACAATCGACATGCCCATTATCAGGGTTACATTGCATTCTCGATAGGAAAGTGGCCAGCGCCGAGTTTTCATGAAAGGAAGCGCACGCAAGCCTGATGACGACTATTGTTGTGGGACAAAAAGACACCCTTTTTACTCGATATTTTTTTAGAGTGTGGGTATTAGTTGCAGCATATTGGCTACAAGCCGTGGTAGCCGGATCAACTGCAGAATAGCCCATGCATCCCATGCCATCCGTCTCAGTATTGCCACGCACGTTTCTTATTCTCACTTTTATTTCGTTCGGTTTTCACCCGCAAAGCCTGTCAGTAATGCCCAGCGCAAACTGCTCCTCATAGTTAGAGAAGGTTCGCAATTATTGTAGATCGTTCTGTTAAGACCGTTCGCAAGACGAAAACACTCGAGATTATTCCAGAGCTTGCGCGAAGACTAGTGATAAAAGTTGGAATATTCGACGTCACATGTATAAATTCCAACGTGTTTCGCCGCTTGTCAGTTGATCAATGGCCTATGCTCTGTTCGCCGCTGTCAGTGTCAGTGTGTATGGCTGTAATGTGACCTTCACTTTACCGGCCATGAGTTCTACCAAACGAACAATTTCGTCTTGGACGTATACAGTCCTTTCGTCGACGTTGCGACCCCATGACAGCATGATCATTTATGCATTAAGGTCATGGTGCGTTCAAAGTATTACTAATGCTATAGACTACACATTCAAGCGGTTTCCTATGCAGACTCGACCTCAGTGATGGCTCTCTAAATATTCTTGTCGGATTGTAGGCGTTCGCGTAAGGTTAGCTTTCAAGGTGGGGAGGGGGGCGAAGGTTTCCCCTCCCCTGTTATGTGGCGGGTGGCTGCCCTTCTGCTTGCCTCACCTCGTGTGCTTGCCTATGCTCGTAACACCTAATATAATATCGCCATCTTCCCTTTGAAGCAATATTCTTAGAAAGAAACAAAAATGGGAAATTGGCATTAGCTAGCCTTCACGTATATGAAAATTCTATCGTATACAGAGAAGTTTCACGACCGAAAAAGCACTTTAGATATACATTCGCATCGGTTAACGCTCAGAACGACACCGTATATGTTGAGCTCTACAAATATTCTCTACAGAACAGGTTCTGTCGCTTATTGCTGGGATATTTCGCTTCGGAGGTTGGAGCACCTCCGAACATGGACCTCTCGAATGGGCTTCTGACGCTCGACTTCGATCAGCCAGCTATAAAACGATCAGTTAGAGCGTTCTGAAGCACTCTAAAGTGCTTTAAAACGCTCTAGAACGCGTCACCAATCGATTGCACCTAATGTGGTGGTGGTATACTGAGGCATGCAAATGTGGCGATTGAGGGTGTCATGGATGTCGTTAATAACTTTTCGTCCACATCATCACGAATACTGGTCGGACCGTTAAACCACCATGCCGATATTTCCGCGCGCAGGCCTTACTCGCCCGGCAGCTGGAGGGACCCCGTATGTGCGTTGCCGTGTACCACGTCGAGCTGGACGACCACCGGCAGTCGTGCGGTACCGGTCCAGCACCCGTCCTTCGCAGGCTGCAGCGCCTGGCCATCAATGGGACCGCGACGTAGAGTGGAGGCGCCGTCGCCCTCCCTATAATCGCCTCCACATCCCCCTCTTTTGTTCCCGACTTATTATGTCGATATTCTTTAGCTTTAGCGTTTATTATAGCACGATTGATTGTTGAGTTTCGCTTCTCATTACGTTTTAGTTATACTACACCACCCGCGCACCACGCAAATACGCCCGCAAGTTTTTTGCTGCTTTACAGAAAGACGACGTGTACATGTTTGTAAACACGTCTTTGTCATCATGAAAACTTCTGGAGCGTTTTGGCTGGTGGCAGAAAGTCGACGTGTACATGTTTGTGAACACGTCTTTGTCATCATGGAAACTTCTGGAGCATTTTTTCTGGTGACAGAAAGTCGACGTCTACATGTTTGTGAACATGCCTGTGTCATCGTGAAAACTTGTAGAGCATTTTTTCTAGTGACAGAAAGTCAACGTGTACATGTTTGTGAACACGTCTGTGTCATCGTGAAAACTTCTGGAGCGTTTTTTTTTTGGGGGGGGTGACAAAAAGTCGACGTGGACACGTCTTCCTCCTCGGAAAAGCTTGTATAAAGCTCACCGTCATCCCCACCATTTCTTCACCATTACACGCACTCCGTGAGCGGCAATATGAAATGGGGGCACGGTTCGTGTGCACAAGTGCTGCGTTGGTTGAAGTGCTTCGCTAAATGTTTCTCGCGTTTCCATCGTACATGAAGGCGTATACGAAGGATGAAAGAGTACATCATCCACACTTCTGCGGGCACATTGTCCACCGTACATGCCTGTCGCGTTTTAATACTGTCAGTCTGCAATGGCGGCATTTACATCATATATCGGAGAAGCGTGAAGCAGCCGTACGAGCTGAGAGTGACGAACCAATCGGCGCTAGCAAAATATCGAAAAAGATACAGTGGATGATGACCGGACTTACAGATTACGAACTTCAACTGTTGAATAAAGTTTTTACAGGGAAGATATATAACTATGCTCTCCAACTTAGAATTTGTTCTTTGGATAGCGAATAGAAAATTTTGAATTGAGCTGCATATATGCGTGTCATGTGCCATGGGGCAACGGGCAGGTATGTGCCAACACCTCTCCTCCTTGCACTGTTCTACTGAAAATGCATAGTTTTTTATCACACTCTAGAGCCTCGGACTTCGCACACTATATAAATATAATTAGCCCTTTACTGCCAAGTGTCGCAAATTCGCGACCTATACCCGAAAAAGTCCGACCAAGCAAGTGCGAAATGCGTGCCGTCTTTAATGATGGCTGTCATCTAGCAGAGTCTTGTGTAAGGTATTCAGTGCTAGAACAATGTGGTGTGTAGCTGATGGCGGAGAGCGCGAAACACGTGCTTCCTTCTCTCGCTTCTTCTTTCTTTCTCCGGAGTGATGCAAGTGCAAGCTTCTATCATTTTTCTTTTGTATGTGCACACTCCAGATGTGGCACACGAAATGTTAGCATTTCTGACGTATACGTTTTTTGTAGGAAGATCCTCGCTTCTCTGCCATGTTACGCATTCGCGACATAGCTAAAAGTGTGTATTAAGGTTGCATTCTAGGAAAAGAAAAACTTGACTTCGGAATCAATTAAAAAGGTTGCTATTTCGTAGTTCAGGCATTTGAACAACAAAGTAAAAGTTCAAAGCCTATAGTTTAACAGTACATAGTTCACTAAGCAGCATAGAACACGATCAAACGTGCTCGCTGGTTGCGAGAAGGGACCCGTGGCTTGGATTGACTTCCTGAACAGTCGGGTGAAGCATGGCCAGACAGCTGGAAGCACAGCTCGGGAGCCCATGGCCCGACTACTACTGATCGCCTGCCAGCATCGAAGCCCGCAGGTCTGGAGTTCGCGTACCATACTTGAGTTCTCTTCGCCCGGGAACACGACGGCAGAAGGTTTGCGGCTGGTTGAAGCCCTAGAAGCTCGCGCCCGTAACCCGACTGCCTGTCTTCAGCACCCGCGGTGCGGTGACAACGTCCTGCGTCTAATTTATATCTGAATGACCACATTGCTGGCACACACCTAGTGAAGAGACTGACCGAGTAGGTGAATCCTTTACATAGTTTCTGTACAATGTAATTCTTAGGTCCATAGGTAATTGTAATTAATTGCAGATTTGAGTATTGATTGCTAGTAACAAGTAACGTGCGCCGAATATAGCAAGATTTTTTCAGTCGCAGTAACATAGTCCTGAATGGCCAAGAATAAAGACTTTCCTCTGCTTCATTGTCTGTCTGTTTATACAGGTTGTACATGACGATTAAAATGGAATCCTTCATCAGCTCCCTTTCATTCCAGCATACACGCAATATAGTATACATAATCTGATATCCATATGCACGTACTGTTTACTCACATAATAGCGGAATTGGCTGATATTGGCTAAACGAAAGCGGTTGTGCTGGCTAACCTGGTCTCTTAAAAAAAAAACTAGCAGTAGCTCCGTCTACGAATACAACCTATTAGCGAAGCTCCTTAGGAATGGTACGCAAACGACTATGCGCCTGTTCTCGCTGCTGGCTTTCACGAATGCGATTGGCTGGAGTGGGTGGGGGAAAGCGTCTGCGGCAGTCGCAGCGTAGCGCGGTGTTACGAAGGCGAGACGTCAACACGGTTCCGAAGGCGCCACTGCTCCGAACTCCACCAACAAGGTCACCAGCCGTCTGGTAGCATGTGTTACTCAGCTTGCGACTGCTTCTACGCAGAGCTGATACACGAGCGGATGAGACGACGGTGAGTAAAGGCAAGGTTTATGTACAGCATAGAAATAGAGGCGTTACAAATTCGGCACTGGGGCCGACAGCTTAGGGACTCGAAGAGCCGAGATGTCTTCTCTCGCACGCATCCGTCGGCTTCTCTGTGCCGCATAGGTGAACTGCTGGCGACGCGCCATAGGGCTTTTTTCTATAGGAACCAGGTGGATCTTTAGAGTCACCAACGTCCAACCAGAAGCACCGCTGGCCGTGATGTCAGAATCCTCCAATGGGGCCCGCCACTGGGCCGCTTCATGCTCATCAAATCCGGAGCCGCTGCGCGTGGTTGCACCCAAGGACGAGTGGCGTTGCCACGCATTGCGTAAGACTCGCCAGACTGGCTGGAGCTGAATACTTCAACGGGCTCTTGGGCTGAGGGAGCTCGCTGTGCGTTGTGTGACAGACCGGCGCCGCCGCTTGATGACGTCGTTAAGTTGATCGTGTCAGACAGGCTTGATCGCTGGCCTTGACACCGATTGCCTTTGCAGAGGCATTGACGTTCGGTGTGGACTCCCAGGCGTAACAGCGGTCAGCCCACGCAACGGACCAACCTCTGGGTGGACGACAGGGCGAAGTGATAGTTTCGCACGTTCGCTGGTTTGAGCGGAGAGGGCAGAGGCGAAGAAAGAGAAGAGAGAGAGAAGAGGGAGAGGAGTGCGAGCGCACCTGTTGTTTTACTCGGCGCGCTTGTCTAACGCCAGCTCCGAGGTTTGATGGCGCACCTGTTGTTCTACTCCGAGCGCTTGTCTAACGGCGGCTCAGAGGTCTAATGTTGAAGGATCACTTCACTGTCTTTTTGCGTTGACGCCGCATCTATGTCGCAGGGAGCTTCGCCCGGAGACGGTGGGGTGCCGTCTTCGGGCGGGACGGCACCCTTAAGCTTCGCTCCTTACTTAGGGACTTACTCCTCCTAAGAAAAGAGAAAGTTTGGGCTTAGCCTTCAGAGTAGAACGCAAAAGCGTAATCAGACCCCGTTCACATCATCTCAATCGCCAGCCCAGCGCCGCTTCTAGGTGAACACCTCAACCACACCACTAGGAAAAGAGCGTCTGCGCAAGTAACTTTGGCCGTTTAAAGCATTCCAAGAATGCATACTGCAAGTGACACGCGAAGTGCCTACAACGCAATCCTTCCTCTAACGAATCAGCGAAATACCCACTACGCGTCCGTAAGGCAACACGCGAGCCGACACATCTGCTCATTTTGTTGATGCTTTTGCTGCTGATGATGATAAAATGTCTGATCGCTTCGAAAAAGGCAAGTTCTTCGCTCATGCAATTCAAGTGACTTGACAGCTGGTGCGATTCTACGCTCCTGCCACGCAACATCACATGCGGGGAGGAGATTCCTCGGATTACACGACATTCATATTTTTTTTAAATCGCAGCATATCCACGGAGTGAATGATGATGAATGGGGCAAAACGTGCGTCCATCCGTCCGTCCGTCCGTCCGTCCGTCCGTCTATCTATCTATCTATCTATCTATCTATCTATCTATCTATCTATCTATCTATCTATCTATCTATCTATCTATCTATCTATCTCTGCCTGCCTGCCTGTGAATATGCTGTGCTGGCTACGCCGGAGAGATGGACTGCCATAGGCCATAAGGAGCTTCGCCCCTAAAAGCCGTTCGAAACAATGGCGTGACTCTGCGATAGGACATAAGTCTGTCACACAGAAGTCCTGTGGTTGAATTCCACACTAGTCGAAGCTTTAGGTTGACACCTCTTTTGCATATCGCGTTAAATGGGGGCGGGGAGGGGGTGGTATTCAACCATACGTTATGTATATGTTTGTGCGTGTGTTGGCACGTGCAAAATTGAAAAATTGGGGGGACCTTAAGCTCCGCCTTTAAAAATTGAACGCGATAGCGATATACCACCTCTAGTGCGTACTTAGTTAATAATGGCTTGTATCAGTGCGTACCTCGCATACGTCTATACTCGGCGACAAATTTTATCGGCATTGAAGCGAAGGCTACAGAGTCAAATCGCGGGCATCCTACCGCCACTGAGTGTAGTTCCACAAAAGCGCTCGTATTTACACCGTGAAATGTAGAAGTTCCCACTTCATTTCCTACGTGGAGCTGTTTGAGACGGGACGCAGCTCCCACCATTAATATAGTCTTTCTTTAAAATTTATTCGTTGTGACTTCGCGTTTTTGAACGTGCGAGAAAGTCCCGCCTTTTTAGATGCACCTCAAACGCTATAAGCGGCGTCTGCGGCATGAAATGCTGATGGTGCGCTCCCTTCACTTTCCATAGCGTTACGAGACGCGGGCCAAATCGAACTACTTCGCGTAGGGATACATGTGCAGATTCTCCGCCTGCGTAGCTTTCCATTTAGTGTCAATAAAGGTTGTCGCCGAGTATACGTTCTGTGTAATAGGTAGCATGCTTAAAACCACGGGCAATTGTGCGCGTGAAATCTTTTCATACTTGCAATGCGCCCCCTACGTGGCCTTATTGTAAGGCGCAGCAACGTATGTGCCCTTCGTATATAGCGAGTGGCCCGCTTTAAACAATCGAATTCATGATAGTTCGTGTTTTGAGTACCACACTTTATTCCTGCGATATTACATGTCTCATCGTGAAGCATGTGGACGCGTGTGTTTTAAAGCATGCAAGTTACTTTCACTGCATTTCCAAGCTGAGTAATTAATTTTCACTGCATTTTGAAGCAGACACGTGGCTTTACCACGCCAACCACCCAGGTTTGATTTTATTGATTTTTGTTTGCATCTTGATTTTTCGGTCACGCACAAGATTGTTTTTCGCTCACAACCACCGACACCAACACCGACACCGGAATTTCAGTGAAACGAGCTCTTTCACATAATCGCGTTAAAATTTCGGGAGGGGTTGTTGAACCACAAACGCCCCTTTTCCTGGATACGCACGTAGCGTACAAAAATGGAGCAGCTGGCGGTGTTGCTCAATCGGAGCAGCGCCTTCATTCTTGCGCGAGCTGTACTTGTCGCACCCTCTCTTGCGGCCCCGACCCGTACTACTTCACGTGTCGAAAGGGCTGAAGGGAGAGCACCCAGCATCTATCGCGGCGGACTGGGAGCTCGTGGAGTGGAGGTCATCCGAACCCACGAAACTTTTTCAGTTTTTTTTATACTTTCCTCGTGTTGATAAACCGACGTCACTTCCGTGACGGAAACGACGTCAACGAACTCGCGGTGAAACCAGACATGATGAATTTCGATTCTGTTAAATAAGATTCGCGTTGTGCCTTATGCATTCGCTCAAGACGTTTCGAAGGCGAAAGCCGTCAGGTATGGTTACTTGGCCGCGCACATTATGTGATGACGTGAATGCCGCTTTTTCATGTCTTTGTGATGCGAGCGCCGAGTGACACTCTTGCTTCTTTTCCAAGCATACCGGTCGAAAGTGAGACGTTACAAAATTGAACAAGCGCTATTGGACGAAGCATTTATGCACGTTTTACATGAAAGGGACAACGACGGCTGTGGGTTGAGCGGACATTGTTACGTTGTAACCGTGTATACATTAGTAAAATCACGTAACTACATCGACATAAGCTATGTAGGAGTTTCCAACTGCACCACTGTTATGGGCATTTCGCCAAGTAGGGCTGTAGTCACCTTGCAAAATAAGTCGACACGTTATAGATGACATTTGTGCGCAACTGCAAGGAGACATGCAAAGTGGCGTCGGTAACATTAAAGGTGCAGGTATACATATACAGTTAACCTTAAACAGCGAAGTTGGTTGTATTCCATAACGATAGACTCATTGACTAGCTCAGGAGCTGCAACGAAGCGGCTGAACCTGCGCATACTGAATATTGTCGCTCATAAATAGATAGCTAAATAAATGAATAAATGCTGAAAATGAGTCCATGGCATATGCTGGTGCGGCATGAGGTCACCCGTGTCGTATCGATTTTAGATGGGTGCGGTAAAAGTCCCGAAACCCTTTCAGGCGCTCGAAGGGTCCTTTGAGACACGTTTGCGTGAGGTCTGTGAGGTGCACGTTGAACAGAAACCGAGAGACGTTTGCTGGCTTGTAAATCCTGTTCATGACGAGCTGAGCCTGCGTGGGAGAAACATTTAATTATACTGTGGTCAAGACAAATTACTGAAAAGTGGCCACATCAGCACGCTATTGCATTCTATTTGGTGCAACAGAATATCGGGTTCCTTGGCCCAAAGTTATGTAAGCTTGATGCTTTTACGGACAGCCCAGCATAATGGACACTTGAGGAAGATGTCAAAAATATACGGATTCCGCAATGAAACTTGTAGACGTCTTAAAATTGCGAGTGTTTTACAACAGATATACCTTTCAATTGTTCGGCTTAGGCAGAGAGAGAGAGAGTGTCACCTTGTTTTTTATGAGATCCAGCGTGTCGAAAGACTGGAAGATTACTCGGCCCAAGTCCACCTTTTGCTCGCGAGTGCTCAAACCGATGCTCGTCTTCTCATAACCGAGCACATTCGTTTCTCCTTGGCACACCTGAATAAGAATGAGCGGAGGATACATTCGAGTCAACATTATGATCGAACTATGGTACTGCGGTGGGCGACGGCAATATATGTACTACAGTGTCATAAACACCACCGTCGAACCCAAAGAGAACTTTAGCTTTCTTACTTATAGCATTAAGTGCTGCGGCTTTAGTAGAAGAGCGGCGAACAATCTGTTTCTAATCTTGTCGGCCTTCGTAAAACGTAAAAGCAGCGTTAAAACAGTAGACGAAGCACGAGCGAATGAACGCGCAGAACTATAGCACACGTAATCGCTTTTATGTCTCAGGTGGGGTCGCTTGTTTTTTTAGAAATCTGCGACCAACCAGACCAATGAACTATGCTTTTGGCCCGCCTATCCGGCGAACGTTAACGTGTCATTCAATAACTCGTTAGTTCATTTCCGTGGTTTCAAGCAACCTATTTATTTATTTATTTATTTATTTATTTATTTATTTATTTATTTATTTATTTATTTATTTATCAAACACCAAATACGACCCCAGAAGTTATGGCGGGGATGGTTAGGACAGTTTAATAAGAATTGTTGGGGTTTTGCTTCTGAAAACCACGACATGAATTAGGCACGTACGCCGTTTAGTTAAGAGGTCGGTCTTTTTAGGGGCGAAGCTCCTTATAACAACACCCGTTCGTCCCTCGTAGCTGTTGTAGTGTGTAACAGGTATAACATTTGGACCTCCAAGGTGGTGCCAGTGAGAGATTTCTTCTGTGCGTTGTTGAACAATAAAAGATAGTGCTCAATGCACATGTCAATGGCTGCTAAGGGGGAATGAGAGGCAGGGGAATTCGGCTTTTAGTTAACGCCACGCTGCGATCCCCATTAGCAGCCATTGGCATGTACATTGAGCACTATCTGACAAGAAAGGGTTGCTACGTTATACTCGCTGGGTGTACCTCCTTAGTTTTCGAAAGGTTTAGCGAGCGTTGGGCCGCAGTGCCATAAATACAGTGAACTAGTATATATACCATGAACTCGAGGTGGTTAAAGGTGGGAAGTAGACCCGAAGTGCAAGCCGTAAGGAAGTAAAAGCCGAATTCTCCTCTCATTTCCCATTAGCAGCCATTGGCATGTACATTGAGCACTATCTGACAGGAAAAGGTTGCTACGTTATACTCGCTGGGCGTAACCTCCTTGGTTTTAGATAGGTTTAGCGAATGTTGGGCCGCAGTGCCATACAGTGAACCAGTATATCCATGAAATCGAGGTGGTTAAAGGTGGGAAGTAGACACGAAGCGCAAGCCGTAAGAAAGTGTGCGTGTGCCTCCTCTCGTTCAGTTCTTGGAATGTCCGCTGGACGGCGGTTATTCTACATGAGGAATATATGATGAAAAGATGCGAGATGGTGGTGTTGAATAGGTGGACGAACGGACACACAGACAGATGCATGGACGGACGCACGGATAGCTGCACGGACGGATGGACGCATGGACGGACGCAGGAGCGGATGCATTAACGAACGCAGGGACGGACGCACAGATGAACGTGCGGACGCACACACGGACGGGCGTGTGGACGCACGCGCGGCCACACAGACGCACGCATGGACGGACGGAAGCAAGAACGAATGGACGGACGGATGCTTCGCTCCACTATCCATCATTCACTCCGTGGATATGCTGCCATTTTTTTTCCTTGTTCTATGGTTGTAAGTTTCCTGCGCGAGTTTTGCATGCTCGAAAAGTTTTTACAGAACGAAGAAAAAATGTGGCTTACTATAAAAATCAAAATATTGCTTTCTGCAGAGTCGACAGACATAGAATTCCCTCACTTTGAGCCAACTTTCAATACCTTGTTTTTTCAGAATGTGTAATGAGAAAATATGTGTTGATGGAGAAACTGATTGATTGACAAACTGGTTTTATTCATTTCTTTTCGTTTTCACACAGAAACAAGGAAAAACAAAAGGGTGAAAAATCTGACGGAGGCTTTTGCCTCGAATGCTGTTTGGCATGTAGAATTATACAGGGCACGCAGTCCCTCAGTTAAACTGCCCAAACAAGCACCTGGCCTCAGTTATATAAGATCGGTTTTCTTTAATATTTAGTCTGTCAACCTTTTGAAGCGGTAAGACAAGCTGCATGACGCCGACACAGCAGATGCCCGATGGTAAATCATGGGGTGGACGAGGTGGAGTGGGCTTTGCAGCTAAAGAATTAAAATTCACCCAATTTACAGCAATTAGAAAATTGAATTAAGAATCATGGCTTATTATCAGCCCGTTTGTCGACAAGTTGCAATCAAACATGGGTCGTATGCGAGAATCCCATTTTAGGCCATGTTGGCCACCAGGTAAGACGTGACAAGAAAAAGGGGGGAGGGTGTTGATGTGTCAGGTAGAGTGGCTGTATACGCTACCTTTGGCAAAAGCATAGGGAGCATATACAGCCGCGGCTCTAGTGCTGGGGGCCGCATATCGCCACTTGGGCCGCAGGTATAAAAAGCGTAATCAATAGCTGCCCATTAACAAACAACAAGGAAAATAAGCTAATATATAAACGTACATATACATAATTGACATGAGTAAAAACTATAAGCTCAGATATAAAGCTAGAAGCAATAGAACGCACATCAGGGGAGGGGGGTGCTACTTCAACCCTTTTTTTTTC
Organism: Rhipicephalus annulatus; assembly: GCA_013436015.1. Classification (NCBI taxonomy): domain Eukaryota; kingdom Metazoa; phylum Arthropoda; class Arachnida; order Ixodida; family Ixodidae; genus Rhipicephalus; species Rhipicephalus annulatus. The sequence continues at coordinate 448,515 of WOVY01010326.1, forward strand.
ATGAATCCTGGCATGTCACATGTATGACTCCTTCACAAAGAGTTCACGTGTATTTCATAGAGTTGCATCGGGACTCTCAAAAAAAAAAAAACACTTAACGATCCCTAGGGCGTGAAGTCTTTGGGCGAGAAACGAAGTGCTACATCATGCAAGTTGTGAGGATGCATTGCACGTTAAATGTTAAATTAAATGTTAAATCTTAAAGTTGAATGTTAAATTAAATGATGCATTGTACGTTAAATGCACGTAAGAAAGTTTAGCTGAAGCCTTTTTTTTCGAAGTTTCGTTTTTCAGGTCCAATATATTTTCAGGTCAATTTGAGACAAGAACGCAAGCGAAAATTTTTTCGTGGGTAAGGGGGCACTTTCTTAATCTGAAGTGGCCGCCGGGCCGGCAGACGTGGTCGAATGACATTTGAGGCTCCGTGTGCCCCGGCAATGATTTTAGGAGGCAGAGGGGGGGGGGGGGGCATTGTCCCGGTGTGCCACCATTGATATGAGAGACTGGGCACTTGACATTTTGAAAAGGGAAAAAGAAGAAGGGGGGATTTTGATTCGGATGTACACGTTCCTTCGAAGCAGAAGCCTTAATCGTGAAGTTTTGTCACCGGATGGAAAAACTTACATGCGTCATAATAATAAGGGCTGCAGCGCGAGCACGAAGGTGCTAGAAGAAACAGACGAAAGGCGAGGCACGGAAAGCAAAGAGGACAACACGAGGCTGCTGCCTTTATTACCATGAATTCAAACCAACTAGCCCAAATAGCCGTTCTTCTTCACATGCGTCCTTGTCGTCGATGTAAGGCGAAGCGTAGAGGTCGCTGGTGGAGGTGGTAATGCTGTTCTCACCCGCTTGGTTGATAGGTGCCAGGGCCACGTCACTCGAAGTGGTGGTCGCCGTCCTGTCGTAAGCGTGTATTTTGCCGCCCGGACTGCCTGAATATGCACACGCAAGAAATTTGATTGTAAGAAGGAAGAACGTCTATCCCTCCTACATAGGTATCAGTCACAAAACTAAAGTGCCCTTTCGGTATCTGTAGAGGGAAGTCCCTTCTCATGGCCAGGCTACGCTGCTTTGTTGACGTCATTTCCGTGACAAAAATGACGTCGGTAAATTAATTGTGTAAGATTCGGCATAAAACATTCCGGCAAAAAAGAAAGGAATTTTATCGAAATTTATCTGTCAAGCGCAGTAGGCTTCATAAATATCAAAATCCCGCTTATTTGTAGTCAATTAACTACGATTCACTACATAACTTTTTACCTAACTGCACGTATTGCAGTCATCAAACTGTAGACACTGCGTTTGAAAGGCGTATCCAATTCGGAATGCAAGTCGAGGATGACCAGAATTTCCGAGATATGCGCCATAACGCTTGTAGCTATAAATTAATCGTCCTCATTTTCGTAAAATGAAAAAAAAGAAACAAGAAAGGAAGCGCCGTCTTGTGCAGTGTGGAATACTCACGGTATTCTTGGACCGCATTTCGGAACGAACATCTCGAAACTGGTGTCACGGTAAAAACTCGTTCTAAGTGGACATATGACGCGAACTCCCCGGCCACAATTTATCAAGTGTAATATCAGCTGTATCGAAAAGTTCGTGATCGAACGTTCTTCAATTACTATGAGTAACCTCAAGGTTTGTGGACGTCTGCCGCAGCTTAAGGTCGACTTTTGGAGCGATTTTCTGCTTTTCCCGAGGAAGAACTATTTCTTTGAGAACACTGCGCAGTCGAATTGGAAAGAACACGCAGTACACGGCCAATTAAAGAAAAAAAAGAGTCGGTACCCGGGACGTATTGGCCGTCTGTGGCCATCCAGCGTAGATGTGCCCGCAGCAAAGTACGGGATGCCGCTGGGTGACTGCAAGACGCAGCCCGGTCTGAAGTGCGGGAGTCGAGGCTTCAGGGCGACACCCAAGATGGCGGAAGCCTTTGGGAGCGTTCAGAACAGCGTGGCGCACCGGACGGCTTCGAAGCTTCTTCTAAGCTCTTGTGAGCCCAGATCGTACCCGCTCAAGATGATGATGTGTTAATTAATGATGATGATGACCACTTATAGATGGCGCTTACCCACGAAGGGGGTTGGGCCGAGAACCGACCGGCAGGATGCTCAAGGTAAATATACTGCGAAACGAAAACCAAGCTGGGAAATTAGTGTAAAAATAAAACTTCGAACAAATGAGATTGCTTACTGAGCAAGCGGCCAGACCATCTGTTTCCTGATAGAAATAACGACGAATACTATCAAACCACGAAGCTAAATAGATAAAGATAGCCTAACACGGTACTCATTTTGTTGCTTCGATATACACGAAGACATTAGAGCAGAAATCCCTATGGAAGTAACCTGATCGTTTGCCACACGGCACGCAGCAACATTAGATCGTCGTATTCATCATAGCTTACACAAATGCGCACGTGCCCACTGTAATTAGCCAAGCACTTGATACTAATTTTATTATGCGAGAGTCGGTAGCTTAGTGGAAACCTTCCTTAGTGCTCGCCAATCAGCTCTATTTCGTTTCCTGCTAGCAATTTGTCGTGACTCGGTTAGCCTTTCCTTTTCTTTGTGTTTTTCTCCACTAGGATCCATGATTTGATTGATTGATTGATTTGTGGGGTTTAGCGTCCCAAAACCACCACTATGAGAGACGCCGTAGTGGAGAGCTCCGGAAATTTCGGCCACCCTGGGGTTCTTTAACGTGCACCCAAATCTGAGCACACGGGCCTACAACATTTCCGCCTCCAATGAAAATGCAGCCGCCGCAGCCGGGATTCGAACCCGCGACCTGCGGGTCAGCAACCGAGTACCTTAGCCACTAGACCACCACGGCGGGGCCCACCAGGATCCATAATAATATAATAATTGTTGGGGTTTAACGTCCCAAAACCACCATAAGGGTATGAGAGACACTGTAGTGGTGTGCTCCGGAAATTTCGCCCACCTGGGGTTTATTAACGTGGCTACCAGGGGTCTCAAACTCAGCTATCAGGCCACCAGTCACAAAATTCAGTCCTCGCGCAAAGGCCGGGGCATTGAAAAAGGTGGGACAGGGAAGGGGGGGGGGGTTAATGTTGCAGAATATAAGCTAATATTGTGGGCATTTAGTATACCAATCCTCTTCATCTGTACATTATCATCATTATCATGTGTTGCTCATGCATCCTCATCGTTGTCACGTAGCATCATCATCTTGGTCCGTTCATCTCAGCTGTCGGCTGCCGGTTCTTCGGGCCTAATAAAGGTCTTCCAAACCAAGACCTCATACGTGGTGGAGGTGCTGTTGGATCCCCGACATCCTCTCGACCACTCTACCGTCTGGAGCTACGTTCAGGTCGCCGCTTGGGCCAGGTGTCCGGAAATATGTCGCACCAAGAAGAGGTCGGTGCTGCAGCCGTTCCCACTCCGCCACCGCGTGCCGCGCCTTTTCACGTCATTAACAGCCTCCAGCGTGAGCCCCATCCCTTCGCTGGTATGCGCGGGGAAGATGTGGAGGAATGGCTGGACGATTTCGAACGTGTCGGCGCTGCTAACCGGTGGGATAACACCTACAAACTCGCTTACGTGTCATTCTACCTCACGGGTGTCGCGAAGACGTGGTTCCTCAACCACTGCATCGACATCCCCGACTGGTCAGCCTTCAAAGATCAGCTTCGCCATGTCTTTGGCACACCGGCCGTTCGTTCAGCTCTCGCAAAGAAAGCTCTTGCGACTCGCAAACAGCACATCGGGGAGTCGTATACATCCTACATCGAGGATGTCCTTTCACATTGCCGCCGGGTTGACACCCCAATGACAGAGTCAGACAAGGTACGCCAGCTTCTTAAGGGGATTGGACCCGTCGCATTCAATGCCCTTGCAATCCAGAATTCGGCTACCGTTGCTGACGTTGCGACAACCTGTCAGCGCCTCGAAGAACTTGAGTCGATGCGCCTACAACCGGACAGTGACGCGGCCCGTATTACGACTGATCCAAACCTACGAGAAACGATAAGGGTGATAATACGCGAAGAATTAGAATCAATGGGATTCACACTACCTTCAGTATGTACCATTCAGCCTTCTTCAACGTCATTGCGGGATGTCATCAGGGAGGAGCTTACGTCCATGACCCATATGGCCCACCTGCAGCCCACTGTCGATCGTACTCTCCCATCGTTCTCGCATGCCGTCGCCGCACCATCAGGCACCGTCAGCTCGACGTCGCCACCACGAACGTACGCGTCGGTTGCTGCCGCACCTCCCAGAAGCTTTCCCACGAGCTTTGCATCACCACCGCCTGAGCCATCATCTGTCCCTCTCACTGCTCTCTCTCCCGGTGCATCTAACACAAGCTACCACCCTCCTTATCGATCGACTCGCCCTACGTGCTATTATTGCGGCTATCGTGGTCACATTTCACGCTTTTGCCGCAAGCGCCAGCAAGATGAGCGCCGAGGGTACGACATACGCGAACGAGACTATATCGCAGGAGCCTTGTACCAGGGCCGTCGTTATTCGTCACCGCCGCGTCGGTCTCCATCTCCGCCAGCATCCGGTGAACTGCGCAGTAGTCTTCGATCAACCAGACGCCGTTCACCATCGCCCTACCGTCGCTCCTCTTCTCCTCTTCACCCTGCTTCCCTCGCTTCTGATCGGCGTCCGGAAAACTGAGCAATGCAGTTTTTGGAGGACAAAGAAAAAACTGCGTTTGCAACCCCGGACGGCCTATACGAATTCAATGTTATGCCGTTTGGTCTATGCAATGCGCCCGCAACTTTTGAGCGCTTGATTGACACCGTACTGCGTGGCCTGAAATGGAAGACTTGCCTATGTTACCTCGATGACATTGTTGTATTTTCATCGACGTTTCCTCAACATCTGCAACGCTTGGACGAGGTCCTGACTTGCCTTGCGGGCGCTGGTCTTCAAATTAACACCAAGAAGTGCCATTTCGCCAGCAGATCTATCAAGGTCCTCGGTCATGTTGTGAGCAAGGACGGAATTCGTCCAGACCCTGAGAAAACTGCTGCGGTGCTTCGCTTCCCTCGCCCTGACAAGCCGAAAGATTTGCGAAGTTTCCTTGGTCTCGCCTCTTACTTTCGGCGATTCATACAAAACTTTGCCTCCATAGCCGCACCACTACATAAGCTACTTGCTTCTGGTACGCCCTTTCAGTGGTCTCAGGAATGTGAATCGGCTTTCGACAAATTGAAGAGTGCCCTCACGACCGATCCTGTACTTTCTCACTTTCACGATGGTGCACCGACCTTCCTCCATACAGACGCTAGCGGCCACGGTTTAGGAGCCGTGCTCCTCCAGCGCGACAACTCTTCGCGAGAGCGAGTCGTTGCGTACGCCAGCCGCGTCCTCTCCGCAGCCGAGAGGAACTACACGATCACCGAGAAGGAGTGCCTCGCCATCGTTTGGTCAGTGCAGAAATTTCGTCCCTATCTTCATGGCCGCCATTTCACCATCGTGACCGACCACCATGCTTTATGTTGGCTTTCGACACTCAAGAACTTGTCGGGACGCCTCGGCCGCTGGATTCTACGCCTACAAGAGTATGATTTTGACATCGTATACAAGTGTGGCAGAAAGCATAGCGATGCCGATGCTCTCTCTCGCTGCCCACTACCAGCGGCTCCCCTCAGCGTTTCCGCAATCACTTTGCACAACACGCCCTCGGAGACCACGTCTACGGCGGTTTCCTCTCTCGCCTCTATGGACCAGCTGCCTTCGGACGACCCGCACGATTTTTCTTCTCGACAGCTGGCTGACCCCTACTGTCGACGTATTATAGGCTACCTCACTGGCAGTTCCCGTCCACCTAATGCGAGGCTCCGTCGCCAACTCTCGCAGTTTAAGCTGGACAACTCGGTGCTGTACCGCAAAATTTACCATCCTGACGGTCAGCGCTGGGTTCCCGTTCTACCCCGATCGCTTCGGTCCGAAGTCCTCAGAGCACTTCATGACCATCCGACGGCAGGTCACCTTGGTTACCACAAAACCTACGATCGCCTTCGAAGTCAGTTTTATTGGCCAGGTATTACCACTAGTGTAGCTTGGTACGTTGGGTCCTGCACTACCTGTCAATCTAGAAAACTACCCACATCTGCTCCAGCCGGTACACTACAGCCTCTTCCGTGCCCAGCCACTCCATTCGAAGTTGTAGGCATCGATCTTTATGGCCCCCTTCCAGTCAGTGCTGCTGGAAACCGATGGATAGTAACAGCCGTTGACCATTTGACGCGCTACGCCGAGACGGCATCCGTCACTACCGGTTCAGCTTCTGAAATTGCCGATTTCATCCTCCGAGCCATTATACTGCGTCATGGTGCTCCACGTGTATTGCTCAGTGACCGTGGAAGGGCCTTCCTTTCACAACTAGTGAACGAACTTCTTCGCGCTTCCGGCACAACTCACAAGACTGCCTCTAGTTATCATCCCCAAACTAACGGCCTCACTGAGCGATTCCACCGCACTCTTTCTGACATGATCGCCGCCTACATTCAACCGGACCACAAGAACTGGGATGTAGTCCTACCATTCGTCACTTTCGCCTACAATACGGCTATTCAGCGGACAACCGGCTACTCACCATTTTACCTAGTTTATGGACGCTCCCCTACTTCTCTCCTGGACGTCTCTTTCTTTACTTGCCATGTGGATTCATCTCCATCCTCTTCAGAGGAATACGTTTTACGGCTCGCAGAGAGCCGCCAACGTGCTCGTATAAACACTGAAGCCCGACAGCAAGACAGAAAGCTGGTTTATGATGAATCCCATCGTGCTGTATCCTTTCAACCTGGAGACGAAGTGCTTCTTTTGACGCCTATTCGCACACCTGGTTTGTGCGACAAATTCCAGCCCCGGTTTATTGGGCCGTACACAGTTCTTGAAGAAACTTCACCAGTGAATTATCGTGTGACGCCACTTGTAGCCCCAGCTGATCGCCGTTATCGAACTACTGAGGTCGTTCATGTCTCCCGTATGAAGCCCTTCTTGCGACGTTCTTTGTCCCCTTGACTTGCCGCGGCCAGGCTGGCCGTTTTCACGTGGGGGGAATTAGTGTGGGCATTTAGTATACCAATCCTCTTCATCTGTACATTATCATCATTATCATGTGTTGCTCATGCATCCTCATCGTTGTCACGTAGCATCATCATCTTGGTCCGTTCATCTCAGCTGTCGGCTGCCGGTTCTTCGGGCCTAATAAAGGTCTTCCAAACCAAGACCTCATAATATTTCCACTTGAAAGAAAGGCTTCCCTGTATTTCATTGGTTCCTCGAGAGGATTTGCCGTAATTATTCGGGAAACATGTTGCTTAGTCGCGAATGACGAGAAAATAATACTGGTACCATCTTAGCAGTCACAGAACTTTATATTCCGCGAAGCACAAGATAAGTGATAATTTAAACACATCAACTTAATGCGTGACAACGCTTAGCTGCGGCGAGAGTAGAAACACCCACATTAACTTTTTGTGTCTGTGTGTGTGCAGATACGACCCTCATGGTCGATGGGTGCATGGTTTCGTCGTTCATTATCGACCGAGAGCTGACTGAATCGTTAGGAAAGAAAAAAAATGCATCAATACGAAGACAGTCGTGTGCGGACAGGAACGCTAGCAAAAATGCACTTGGGTACATTCCTGAGTATCTCAAGCTACATATCCCAGTCAACACACACAAAAAAGGAGAGAGAGAGAGAGAGAGAGAGAGAGAGAGAGAGAGACGTCCCCCAGTTGCGTGATATTCATCGCGCGGCTCGTGGCAGTGTCGCACAGTCTTATTGAACCGTGGGAAAATAAGTGACGCACTTTGTGACTACCCCTTGTTCGTTTTCTGCCGTGTCACGGTCACATACACACACGGTTTCATTCCTGCGCAGCAGAAACGCATTAAACCGCATCGTGTTGATATCCCGAACAGGCGCGTCATGTCACGTGGCTCTTACGCACAGTAAAATTTCCACTTGGTGCCAACATCATAATAAAGTGGCTATATTATTAGTAAAGAAAGGCACTTCTTTGTCTACCGTATCGGGGACACGGCTAAGCGCCCCATCGTCAGGCGTCTTTCACTGCAGTGCTTCTGTCGCTCTCCAGCCCCTCTCAGCCAGTCTTTATATTCCGATAAAAAGGAGTCGCTTATTGCCCACATTCTTCGCGGGATCGAATCCCGGCTGCGGCGGCTGTATTGCCGATGGAGGCGGAAATGCTGTAGGCCCGTGTGCTCAGATTTGGCTGCACGTGAAAGAACCCCAGGCGGTCGAAATTTCCGGAGCCCTCCACTATGGTGTCTTTCATAATCATATGGTGGTATTGGGACGTTATACCCCACATATCATTACTATCGCCATTGTTACGGTTGTTCTCCACTGCCCAGATCACCATGTCACACAAAAGAACCGCATCGCTTGAGATAGCAGCTATAGCGGGTCCTAATCAAAACACCGAAAATCAAAAGGGAGAGCTATATGGAACGCCGAACGTCAGAACGACGAAATATTGAAATGCCGAAAATTCGAAATGATGAAAAACAATATGCCGAACGATCTAAATGTAAAAGTCGTTTGGCAGCTGCTCTGGCCAACCGGGACAATGTGGATATCATAAGTTTCCTACGAGGCATTGCACACAATTTATCTCTTTGTCATGAAATTCTATGAACAAGGAAATATATTCCTCTTTTAAAGGGCTGAACCATACACGAAGGGAACGTGGCTATTGGAAATGAGGGCGAAGGCGCATGCACATCGAACAAAACCGGCGGAACCTTTATTTTGTTATGATACATTATCTGCCGCTATAGCTTGGTGATGTCGGCATTTTGGTGCTTGTATTTTTCAGCATTTCACATTTCCGACTTTTTATATTTTCGGAGTCTTGATTTTTCGGTGCTTTAAATTGGCATATCGATTGTTCAGCCTTTTGTTCTTCGGCGTTTTGAATGCCACCCCCCGCAAGCTCGTGCGCATTCCTAAAGAGGTATTTTACAAAGCCGCGTTAAGTTTTACATTCTTGTTTACACCTTTTTTTTACGGACTGTAAAATAAGAACGAAAAGCTTGAGCAGCCCTGCGCGACTGCCACAATAACGGCAAGTAGAGTGGATAGGGCATTGCATCCGGCACGTACTCACGCAACGGGTCAAGGTGGTAAGTACATGGGACTCGGGTCAAGACGAGAAAGAGGCCGACAAGAGACGGAGAGAAGCCAGGTGGGAGAGGCACCGGTTAAAAGGTAACATAAAGAGCGAGCGGATTGATCGGACGCGCTCGGCTGGCGACGAACTTCCTGATGTCGCCCGGCGGCGAAGTGCGATCGCAAAGGGGGGAAACCCCTGGACCAGGAAGGACCAGTTTTGGGAATGCACGAAGGTCGCCTCGCCGCTCGAGGGGGGTACTTACCCCCGCCGACAACGAGCAACACCACCCCCTTCCCCGCCCCTGCCACACCGAACCCCCACAGCCCCTTTGCGCACGAGAGGAGCGGTCCGCCGTCACCCCCGTGAAGCGATCACTGGCAACAACCTCCCATCACCTCCGAGGCTTCCGCCGGGCTGAAGCAACACCTCGTACGTTGAAAAAGCCGCGATGTGTGCCCAACGGAGTAGTGTCAGAGGGCCGTTGTCTCCGGCGGCGTTCATGAGGATGACGATGTTCCTTGTGGGGGCCGCGGTCGTTTGCACGAACCTGCCAAAAGCGGGTGCCAGTCTATCGCCGCAGCACTTGTACGCTCTGGCGTTGAGCCTCAACGCCTCCGACGAAGGCACCGCGTTCAACAAGGTTAGTGACTTTTCATTACGTAATTTTTTTTTCACCTGCCCCTCTCTCCAAAGCTGCACTGAATAGTTCGGAATTATATTCTAGTTGCCTGGTGGTGACAGTTTCCAAGCTTCGTCTCCGTTTTGATCACTACAATGTGAAATAATATAATAAAATAATATAAGAGATATCAGACAGCAAACTTAGCAGGAAAGCCGACTCTGCCGGGCAAGGTGCTTGGCATAACATACATCCTACAGACGCACGCCTCAGTAAGTGGCTAACAATTTGATCAGAAGAAGGGGTGAAGGGATAAAGTAGTCCACACCACACCTATAGGCAACCAGGCTGCGCTCCTCGAGCTCGTTCCAGTCTGGAAGGAGTTGAAGATTCAGCACTGTCAGTGCTGGATGTTCGCCCGTGTTACGCGCTAAGAGTGTAGACATTGCGATCAGTGACACTGGCCGGCAGCTGTGAACATGACAGTTTGTGTTTGTGTGTGTGTGTGTGTGTGTGTTAGTAAACAATGCGCCTCACGACAGCCCAATTTACTGTATGTGTCTGGAAGCTGTAGTTTTCGTTTCTGTGCACGTGACAGCGTCACAATACAGTGACTGTCTTCGTTCTTTTCTGGTGGCTTCGTTCCTTGACCAGAAATAGTTTGTTACGTTGACGCTTGTTGAGCGAACGCAGCGACTAAAAACATACTCAGAGCTTGCTTTTTTTTTAAATATTCAAAGCTACTGCACGACAACGGCAAATCTCATTCAATGGCCAATGTGCCATGACGTCATCTAGTCGATGACTCCAAAGACAAATGACCGACCATTGTTACGACCGTAATCATTATTGAAGTTTTTCGGCCTTTGTGAACGGTACGAAGATATTTCGACGCATTCCAAGCAAGGGTGTGCCGTCAAGACGGATTAATTTCCTCTCGGCAAAACCTGAACGAGGGGTTCGGGACTGGTTCGCGCAGAGAAAACGCACGAGCAGAGGAGAGGCCATTGTGAGCTCGACTCAAGAAAGGCCATTGTGCCAGCAAGGCTTTCGAGGCAGACAAGGAGGCAGCTGGACCATTTTCGAGGTTACGGAGGATCTGGAAATCTCGGAACCAGCATGGTATTTGCAGTTCAGGCTGCAAGCTAAAGCCAAATTGGTTGTGGCTGCATCTTGCGAGGTCAAGCGGAGCCCCGGGATATGTGCAGCTAAGTCACAGCTTCTAGCAAACAACCAGGAATGGAATGTGGGGGTGAAGAAAAGGATAATGCGCTATGTGCTGCAGCCCTTGCGGGAGCCCGCCTCGACGACGAGGGATTAGTCAACCACTCCTCCTTCCCCCTTTCACCATAGGATAGGCTGAATGGGGTGGCATATTTTGACGATATGCGGGTCCACCACTACATTGTCCTACCCAAACAGTCAGGCAAATTTGACAGGTGTACTGGCAGCTGGTTTTTCGAACCTCACCCAGCTTCCAGAAGAATCTTGGAAGCCAATGTCCTCAGGCGTGCGCGAAACTTGGTGACGTGTGTTTGACACGTGTACTAGCAGCCGGTTTTTCGAACCTCACCCAGCTGCCAGAAGAATCCTGGAAACCAAAGTCATCGGACGTGCGCGAAACTTGGTGACGTGTGCGAAAACGTCGGTGCAGTGCTTTGGTGACCATATTTGGGCATCGTGTGGACTGTGCCCTCTCCACATGCATTGTGTGGTGTTTTTCCCCTCCTTCGTGGGTGGAGCACCTAGACCATGGAGCGCCGTATTGGCTGAAGCCGCGGACAGTGCGCCCAGCGTTGGCAACGCGGCGCTATATAAACGGAAGACTCTTGTGTATTCTACAAGTTCTACAGTTCAACAGTTCTCCTGTACAGTTCTGATCACTTGACCACCTCCTTTCTAATTCTTAGTTACTAACCATGTAAATAAATTGTTGTCGTTATTACGAGCACCTCATCTGACTTGTTCGACGATGGGTCCTTGGACGGGGGCCCGCTACCAAACTGAGACCCGCGGGACCCAAAGTCGCAACACCATTTAGCCAACACGGGATATCAAATGTCCCATCTGTCATCCCATTCGGCGTCTGTAGTATAGTCAAGTGGTCGTGACGTTTAAGAACGCTGCACCTACACTGGAAAATACGAAACTTGTTGACGGAAGAACTTGTGCCCAGGTATTTAAAACTCAAAATGAAGTACAAGCAATACACGCTGCACACTGATAGTAACGAGAACAGTCGTCGAACGTAGAGTAATCTGATTAGCTGTAAGGTGCGCCGGCGTTTATACATGTGACAAAGACTCTGGCGTTATCACTGCCGATCCACTTGACCCCCCGCGGTGGCCTAGTGGCTAAGGTACTCGGCTGCTGACCTGCAGGTCGCGGGATCGAATTTCCGCTGTGGCGGCTGCATTTACGATGGAGGCGAAAATGCTGTAGGCCTGCGTGCTCAGATTTGGGTGCTCGTTAAAGAACCCCAGGTGGCCGAAATTTCCGGAGCCCTCCACGACGTCTCTCATCGTCATATGGTGGTTTTGGGACGTTAAATCCCCCATATCGTCATCATCGTCACGCTTCCCAGACAATCCTGCGCGGCTGGACAAGGCAGTGTTTAACGGACCGGTTAACGTATCACGTGGATAACGTAGCAAGCGTGGCGTTATTTACCTGTCCTCCCTTCCCCACCCTTTCACTTAACGACAGCTGGCACAACAATATTACAGGTGGACGAGCCCGATGCGGACGGGGCCGCCGGCAACCGGCACAATGGCGGCCGGCAGATAGACCTGGGCTTCGGCATGTACGAGATGTGCCCGTTCCCGCTGAGCTTCATGCACGCGTGCGAGACGAGCGACCAGTGCAAGCAGACGGGATGCTGCGCCATGCACGCCTTTCCCGGCACGCGCCGATGGCAGAGGCCCTGCTGCGTCGTCTCGCGGCTCGTCACGCTCGCCCGCATCACCGGCTCGTGCATCAAGAGCAAGGCCACGAGGCCAGAGTCCGGTAAGTGATGCTCGTTGCGCGTACTTGGCGGAATAGAACAGAAAAAACTGTAATGAAATATAAGACATTGTTATGGGGCACACCTTATTCAAGGGACCGCCCCACTTGCCTTAGCGGGCCGTTCGGCCTGGTCCGTCAGCGACTGTCCGTCTGACCAGGCAGACCATAAATGGTCGGCCTGGTCAGAGTTGGACAGTCGCGCCCTCCAGACGGCTCCAACTTGTGTGTGCTGATGTCACTTCTATGTCTGTCAGGTGCGGGGGATCCTGTGAGAAGCCTCAGGTGATGTGATACAGTGTAGGAGTACTTCCTCCGCACCAGGGGCAGGAACCTCGATAGCACGTCGGGAACTTTGTGTGCAATCATTTTATGTGGGGATAAACTCAGCCTTAAACTTTTCTTCGCCTTATGGCCTCGGCGGGATGCGATATGTTTGTCATGTCACGTTAATGTTATTAGTGCATCGCATGCAGGTTCTTCTGTCATTCATGTGAAACTGGCAGATATACATTTCAGCGGTGTAAGTCATCACTTGTCATCACTTTCAGTCATCACTTTCAGCGGTGTAAGTCATTATGCTGCTTTGACGTCATCAAAGCAGCCATATTTGAGTACTTCCTGCAGTCATGACATCATGTGCAAGGTATCAAGAACAAAATTTTGTAGCGGAAGCTTTAAGATACAATCACTCCAATCAGCTCGTGTAAATCATGCTGAAGGCGCAAACTTTTTTATTAACATGTATGAAGATACAGGCAAAAATTCCCTAGCGCGGCATTCCTATGACTTCAGCAATGGTCCCACCCCTACCCGTGATTTTTCAAAACGGTTACAAAACTAGCCCATTTTCCTCTTCCTCTCCTCACTGGCAACCATCCGGACTCTACATGTGACGACTGCCCGATTGTTAAATGTTTTTACCACTGCCACCTGATTGCAGGGGCGGGTGCTGAATTTTCTTTTTCCAGACAGGGGGGGGGGGGGCCTTTTTGATTTCGGAACGAGAGGGGAGCCGGCGTGCCACTGCCAGGCTACTCCACTGCCCGATTTCCCGCCAGATGTCGCATGCAGGCGTCGCCGTGAACGGTGATATTTCATTACAGAGCCCAAAAGGGCGTTACGAACTGGTCCTGTGCAACTGATCACAAATACGTGCATTCAGAGAACTTGGCTGTGCAGGAAAAATCCCAGTGATAAACTCGACGTAATCGGTAGGGGCAGTCTTGAATGATGATACGTTGTTGATGCAGCTGACGAAGAGGAAATGTAGTTCCACTCTGTCTGTGCCATAGGCAAAAAAATAAAAAAAGAACGAAAAAAACAAAACCAGCAGGAAGCATTCAAACTACCAGTTGTTTATTCCAACATCGACAATGCCCCGGCCAATATAACGGGTAGTGTATCTAGTTTCTCACTTTTCTAGCAATGATATTCAGGCTGAAAAAAAAAAGACTCATTTCAGTTTGTGTTCAATATCATTCAAGCGCGGTATCTTTCATGCCATTTCTACGTCAATTATGAGTGCAACGTACAGTAAATCCAGAAAATAAATGGCACGGTAAAAACTAAGGAAGGTGGGCCACGAATCGAATCAAATATTGAGATGCACTTTTTTATCTCTTGCCCTGGGGGGCGGAGAGAAAGGAGGGGATGGGGGGGGGGGGGGTCCCAGTCACTTTCTTGGCTACGCCACTATACCTTCATTATAGCACACACACACAAAAAAAGAGGCCTTGTCGACGAAGCGTTCAAGCATGATTTTTGAGCCTTACCGAACAGCTTATCATTATTATTATTTTCACATCCGTCTATATTGTGCCTACATTGCGCGAACTTCCGTCTCTCTAGATGCCACCGAGTCAGTTACCCGCAGTGAAAAAGACGGTTTTGCTTCTGAATGAGCAGCGTAAATATCCGAGACACCTGTATTTCACAGTGTGCTGCGAAGTTTGGCTGTTTGTGCGTGAGAGAGAAAGAGACTGTCAAATACCAACAAATAAAACTGTGGGGCTCACTGCTTTGACAGTCAGCGCGTGCCATAAACATGTAAAAAAAAAGGCAGAAGAAAACACAGTGTGATCGAATTCTTCAGGACTAAATAAAGGTTCATTTCACCTTCAGAGGAAGTGTGTTTTATGTCTAAGTGAAATATAAAAATAATCGAGTAAACAAGGCAAATCAACCCGGGCGCAAATACAATCTGCAGCACGTAGCGCCCGAACCAAAATACATTCAGCATTCGGTGGTCATGCTCGCATGCAGTTTCTCTGTTGTTTGTGTCTTTGTTGTCTGTGTATGTCTAAGAAATCAGTGCCGCTAAAGTCCAAGTGCACTCGACGAGAACTCCTTAACTACGGAAACACAAATTTACACTGGAGGAAATTTGCAAGAGTACATATACGCAGAGTGCAACGACACTCGACCGGAAGCTTCTTTAAGCTCCACAACTATCAAACACCGTTGAAGCAGTTCTTACGGCATTACACATCCCCGGAGTCCAAGTACATTTCACGGAAATTCCTTTTACCTCCAGAAATATGTGCTTCGTTAAAGGAATCTAACGGAGATGGAATCGTGGCCGTGTTACACGGCACCTTTATTAGCTTTGAAAAGAAGCCAGGATGCATTTTTTTTTTACCAGCGCAGACTAACTCAGATTTAGGCAAGCGATGTCAGACGCACATCTGGTGTTGCACAGTGTACAGTTGAATTTTTTTAGTTTTCTTCTATAACATGTGTATGTATCAGAGCGTATCAGCCAACTTTCCGTGGGAAAGCGTCAAAATTTTACTTGATTTACATGGCCAATGTACCATGTACTGCTCATACCTAGTGCTGTAGCTGAAATTCGCACAGTGTTGCAAAATGCGAAATAACCATAACAGCGCGAGTAATGCACTGCTGTGTTCCTTGCAGAGGTTGTGCGTCTGGGCTTCCCTCGCATACAACCTTTGCGTGAGTATTGGCCATAACACAGTGTCACGCAACATGCACATAAAGGTGTGACGT
Organism: Rhipicephalus annulatus; assembly: GCA_013436015.1. NCBI lineage: Eukaryota > Metazoa > Arthropoda > Arachnida > Ixodida > Ixodidae > Rhipicephalus > Rhipicephalus annulatus. Next base: position 464,285 of record WOVY01010326.1, read on the forward strand.
GGAAGTTAAAACCCCAGTGTTTTTCTTTTTTTCCTCATACACCCGCGAAAATAACTATGCCGTGATCGATGTTTAGTCATGCCTTTTAGTTGCAAATCAATCGACAGTCTTCCAGCCATATTCACAGCGAAGCGACTATTTTCTGGAAATACTTCCAATTTTCGCCTTCCGCGATCCAGGTGAGAAAAACAATGTTACCACTCGCGCAGAGCTTTAGATTGTCACATTTTCATTGCCTGTGATCACATGAGAGAGAGAGAGAGAGAGTAGAACTTCATTATAATACATTGCAAACGCCAAGATTTCCCCGTACCACCAGGCTGCTCCCGCGCGGCGGCATTCTTTCGCGCCAAATTCCCTGTCTGCATAATTAGCACGGGTCATGTGCACATGTGCGCCAAGCTACTCGGGCACGCATGCACCACTGGCGGCCCTGCTCTGAAGCGACGGACCGCGCTGAGGCAAACTACCGAAACAACTTTATCAATATGCCAAAAATAATACCTTACGAGATTGACGAGGAGCTTAGGCTCACCACGCACACTAGAACGTGTTAGCAGTGAACACTGTGTGTTAGATGAAAAAATATTTGATAGAGGCATAACTGGAGCCAGCGTGTCGACAAGTGACCTTGCCTTCACTGCCTTCAAACGTTGGGCCGATCAAACCAATCGTTCAAGATTTAGAGGAGGGGGAAGGGCTTGAAGTAAGACTAGAGAAAGGAGGGGTGAAGGTGTCCAGACTTTTCTGTTTTAAGTAGTTACTAACATCACAAGAACTCCATCACGGCATAAAAACTGTTAATTGGTCCCACTCATTTGCCATAAGCAGTGATGGGGGTGGACTACAGTCTCTGAAGGCAGGTGGAGGGGCTGCTGACAGAGACTTATGAATCGTCCCTAACGCCTCCACCCCCCTCCTCCCTTTAGATACACCACTGGCCTGAACAGAGACTGCACTAAACGTAAATCTGTCAGTCTCAGATTACAAGTCCATTTGACAAAACATTGACTCCAGTGATGGCTCTGATCAAAAATTCATTCAATTCTTTGTATACTTTTCTACCCCTGAGCTCACTCTGTCCTGCCTCACTATGCGTTTGGGCATTTCATCCCCGCGGCAAAGCGACTGCACCATATTACATATATATGTAGCGGCCGTGGTACAATGCTAAAACAATCTGGGAAATTCTCACAAATCGGCTCACTCTGAATAAAACCCAACGCGCCGCATGCAACATAACCCCTCTAGCGATAGTCTGAGCGAGCCAGACAGTAAGCCGACGGGCTGCATTAGCGTGTAGTGAATGCAAAACCGGGGTCCCATTCGCGGTCGTTAGGGCACGCGCATGCGAATATTGCCTTCGCGGTTCAGTGTCGATAAGCAAACAAAATGGAGACTGGAAGATGATTTAGACTCCAACCAAAAGTTTTGAACGAACCCGACCTTTCGAAACCGACTTGGTTCCTTCCTCAGGGGTGACTGTGGAGACTACATAGCAGCGGCGTCTTCAACTGCTATGTTGTCTCCACAGTCACCCCTGAAAAAGGAACGAAGTCAGTTTCGAAACGTCGGGTTTCTTCAAAACTTTTGGTTGGAGTTTAAATCATCTCCCAGTTTCATACCCAACCAGACAGACTTCTGTCGAATGTTTACATTCAAAATGGAGACTGTGTTTCACACACGAGGCGTACGTCTGTTCCTGACCGGAGTTTGTGTGCTTTTGTGTTCTGGCTGTTCTAGATGACGACTGATGTGATGCCCTTCTTGTCCATGGCAGCGTGCCCTGCTAACTTAGTGGTAGACGAGTGCGGCGAGCCGTGCGTCGACAACGAGGACTGCAAGGAACCGGGACTCGCCTGTTGCCGCTTGAGCTGCGACGACGAACGAGGATCCTTTTGCTACGCCGTGCACGACAACCGGTAGAGCGACACCCAGGCAAAACACATATTTATTGCTTCAACAGTTCTCAACATTAGTGCCAAATAAAGCTCGACAACAAGGTTTGCTTGCTTCTTCCATTCGTTTGAGAGTGTGTGGTGAAGAAATCAACCAGAGCAGTCTGCAGCCCCTCACAAACTCCCCCTACACGATAAGAACTGCTAAAAATCGTACGTGGTACGTACTACACGCGGAAGCAATTATGGCCTATGGGACGCAGGATCCGCAACAAATGTGAATTCTTTTGTTGATGCACACTATCATTCCAATAGACTACTCTGTAGTTAGCAAAAATCAGCGTATATTGAAGCCTTTAACTGAATGAAAGGGAAAGGTTCACTTGCTGCTGTTTTTGTGTGTAGCGCGGTGTAACAAGGGAGCCCCAAAATAGTTCCTCAGAAGGAAATTAAATGTTTAGGAATACGAAAACGGGACCAATGCCGCTTTCAAACCAGTGGCTCTGCAAACCGAGCTACATGAATGAAGCCTTAGTAGACACATATACAAATGGAAACCCATGCATGATAGTGCCCCGCTTTCCTTTTTTTTTTCTTGCAGCGTGGGTGTCATTTGATGTCATCTTGAAGACTTTTCATGGACAATTAAACATATAAGTTATGTAATAAGGACAACGGTCCTTGTTGTGGACACCACAAGACGTCACCTTTCCAGTGAGAAGGAGTGTAATGAGAAATGTTTGTTACTTTTGTTTTATTGTATCCTGTAACACAAGAGTTTTCATATTACTATAGATGTTTCTGTCAAACAACAATGAACATAATGAGAAAAGATGTCTGCTATGAACATCACAATGAAAGATGAAATCATCGACAAGGACATAATTCATACCGCCTGTGCATATTCACATCAGGTTCTCAGTAGTATATTTCGAGAAGTTTTAGCTGCATCTGCCGAAAATGACACCAGTGACAAGTGAACGAAACAAAGCAGATCGCTAAATCAAAAAGTACATTACTGATCAAACTGCTTCACAAGCACAAATTCATTCTAGTAATATATCTATAAAAGACTATAATATAAGCAGGCAAAAGGCGCTGCAATTATGCAAGGTTAATACAAGTGCAAGGCATCGCGGCTTGTTGCAGTGGATATACAGCAGCTGCTAGCAGATGATTCAAAGAACGGGATCGTATCTGCTAGACCAGTCGGCACAGCCACACTTTTACATCATCAACTACAAAGAAAAGCTGTGGAATAAATAACAATGACCTAAGCATTTGCTAAAGTTTATCTACAGTTAGAATACAAAGCTGCTTCAATTCAATGGACATCCTGAAGATCGCCATTCTCCTTCAACCCTCTTTTCAAGGTTGTGCAAAGTGACATAGATCACGGCACAAAATATTCCTACACCCACCTGCACACAATGCACTTCGTTATCGGTTCATTGCCAGCGTTGAGATTCCAACTGACCCTTCCTTAAAGCAGCACATGGGCCGTGACTATGGTGCACTGCACGACACAATGTGGGTGATCCTAACCAACACACAACTGGTCGTTACTTGTGATGATGACGATGACGTTTGGCCGCGATGCTACTATGCCTTAGAACAATCGCTGTTCATTTTCAACTTCTTTAGTGGTGCCTCCGTGCTGTCTTCACTCGACTCGTCTCGTCTTGTTGAAAGGTCTGCAAGCAAACACAAAAGCATTTGTATTGTTCTCATAATCCTGTGCGCAGAGATCTCAAAGACAGAATATAAAAGGCCAAGAATGAGAATAAAAGCCAAGCTAGCTGCCATGAAATCATGGAGAAAAAATTTTCAATGCTGCCTAATGAGAGGAGTATGTTGTCACATCCATACACCATGTTCCCAACAAAACATAACTGGTACTTTTATTTTCTTTTATAGTCATAGTGGTGCTGAAAATAATGTAAGCAAGGTTTGCACAACATGTTTAGACTTTTTCTATTTAGAGTATTATCCATGGATTGATAATGGCCATATAAATGAGTTACTAATCACATGATTTAGTCAAACATTTGTTAATCACTAAAAAATGTTGATGCAAGTGATCTCGTTGGGTTACGTAAAAATGCTTGCAACCAAAAATATAGATGGTTGTGCTTTTTTTTAACAATTTGTTCAATTCGGGGCCCCCTGGCAAAACAATTTCTTTTCTTTCCTTCTTTAAAGATCGCATCTGATTTCTACGATTTGACAAAATGAAAGTGACATGAAATGAAACCTGCATTATGACCCCCCATAATGCAGCCCAGAGGGGAGAGCCCCTCTGGGGGCTGCATTATGGGGGGCACAGCCCCCCCTGGAGCTGGCCCAGGATATTTTTCAAAGAGCTTGGCTAAGGCTCTCATGCAGCGCCAAGGGCCATCCTGTCTTGCATTTATTTCACAGGGGACTGTCCATGGCTGTTCTTTTTCCTTTCAGGCTTTTCAAATTCGGATCATGCAGCAGTGACAAATAGGGAGTCGGACTTTGTGGTCCCATTGAGAATGAAGTTACAGGATAACTGAAATTGCAGCATGTGTGTGGCTCATGCGCAATATAGGTATGGGATGTACGCGTGCCACGTACGCATGAAATCAATGGAACCCACTTTGTGTAACAGACATTTGTTTATGGTTTTAATACTTTTGAAAAGTCTACCTGCAGATATATATGTATATATATATATATATATATATATTCTTATTTACATTACATTGGTTCTAATAACTTTCTTATACATTCCTTGGCATTATTGTCTGTTAGATCTCATTTTTATTGTGTCAAAACACGGAAAAACGAGCCCTTAGGTATACACTTCATTCCCTTTTATATATATATATATCAAGAGAGATCCATGCAGAAGAGGAAGTTGGGCTCTGTGCCATCTCCAGGAATATAAGAACTAACTTTCATTTCATAAAATAGCAGAAATCAGATGCAATCCTTGAGGAAGAAAACAGAAAATTATTTCGCCAAGTAGCCAAAATTTTGTTTTCTCTTTGTAAACTGGACAAATTATTTTGAAAAAAAAAGGGGGGGGATGCAATAAGTGCTATATTTTTGGACACAAACATTTTGCATAGCCCAATGAGATTACTTGCATGACACTGCCACTTCGCCAATTTCAACAATATAGGATTCAAAAATTGCATTTAAACTGTCAAGCTTGTACTAATATATGTGGCCCTCAACTGGTAGCGAAGCTACAGTGCAATCTGAAAGAGAGGACAAGGGGGTGACACTTAGCACAGCTGGCCATAAACAGTTGCAGTGTCACTGGGCCAAGGAATTAGCTTAATAAAATGCTTTGCTGGGTGCACCGATTCATAGTCTGAATTAGCGTCAAAAGACAGGACACAAGACTATATGTCGTCATGTTTTCTTGTCTCATCCTTTCGAGCTCGAATTCATTCCAGACATAGAATTAACCCAGTCAAGTCACCTCGACTTGCCTTACCTCCCTGAGAGTCTGGAAACTGGGTGTCACTGCTGTTCTCCGTAATGCATGTGCTGGATTCTTCTGGCCTTGCATCCCTCATGACTTGACTGTCACCCTGAGAGTCCTGGCTGAATTCCGAGAAACCTAAGTGAATAGCATGTTGAAAATGTTCCAGTCAAACAGAAACGAAAAACTGTTACACATAATTGGCAAATTGTAATATTGAACTTGAGCAATTGGGAACTAGAACTTTTCATGTTTCACAAAAATATTACTCTGTTTTACTCAGGAGGACCAAAAAATTTGCTGCGTAACAATCAACCAGTCGGAACGGCAAGAGACAATGGAGGGAAGTGGCACGCACAATGTGAAATTCACTGGATACACATACTGTGGGAAAGTCATGGGATAATGAACGGTACTGGGGACGCAACTTATAGCAATCGCCTCTGTTCTCTTGATGATCAACACTGGACGGTCCAGCAGGCCACTACCTAGGACTTTCAGAAGCTTGCAGGTCATTCCATTAAAGCTATTTGTACGTATGTGTCCCCATGATTTGCAACACTTACCAGTGAAAGATTCCTCTAGGCCTTCAGACATGTTTGAATTAGACTTGTCTTTCCCAACCAAGGACTGGGAATCTGCAAGATTGTGAAACAGTCTTAAGAAGAACCACATGGCAACTTAGCACAAAACTGAACTTAAGACTGTAAAACTTACAAAAGCAACATAAAAGAACAAGTTTCATCGTAAAAGTAAGCACACGTGTAGCATACAGCCCTGAGCAGGCAGGGTTCACCGCACGTCGAGACAACTAGTGCTTACCATCATTCTTGATGTCGTGTTTACCCGATGTTTCAATGTTTTCTTTGTTGCTTGAAGCTGCTGGTGCTTTGGTTTTCGCCCTAGCCTAAACAATGAAAATGAATATCTTACAACAACACCTGTACAGGCACGTATAACATTGACATTTCTGTCAACAGAGCACTAGACACAGAAATAAAAGTCATTGCTTGCTGAACTTATGAGCTTCAGATACCTGGCAGAAGCATTTCAGGTGCAATATTGTGTACTGGCAAGCCTCACACTAACCTTACGGAAGGCATTCAATACACTGGCACCATATACACTGTATGCTCGGAAAACATCGGTAGTCGAACCCCCACAATTCTCACCCCGAGAACTCACAAGCCCAACATTATAGCGCAACATGCAGCCTGGAATCATTCTTAAATCAGCTAGAAATCATTCCCTCTTCTTTCTACAAATGATGTCATATACATAACTCATGGCCATTGGTTGATTTGAGCATAGTGAGCTGCGCAGCTACCGCAGTTGCCGGAGGCCCCCATGTGCTCACTAGCGATCAATCTGCAAGAGGCTACGCATTCGAAGAAAAAACAATAAAAGCGCTCGAGGTCTTGATGTGCACGTGACGTAACTTCTTTTTTGTGTGACATTCCTCCTTGCTTTGCTTCCGATGCCTTCAGTGAAATAAGATAACAGAGAAAGCAATTACAGCATGCGACAAAATATCTAACTCCGCTCGTACAAGACAGATTCTACACATTTTTGCGGTGGCTAGTTTGTGAAGAATGAACTCCTTGAGTTAAGCCATTTGATGATTACTTTTAAGAGTGTAGCAGGGCCCCCTTGACTGTCACGTATTTCACCAGCTAGAAACGATATTGAACGTCTCACGTGACAGCATATTGCAGAGAAGAGCCTTTCTTTTTTTTGATAGCCCATAGTTGTCAGCTTCACCTGGCTGCTAGACTAGGGTGCCATTTTGTTGCAACTCCTGTTATTGAACGTGATATTAACAGGCCGAATTTGATTATAAGTAGTTGGAAATACAAACACACTGGAAGGACGATACGAGAGGAAATTTACAATAGGAAAACTTGCTGCTCAAACTTTCCCTGGACTGTCAACTGTGAATCGAAATTTCAATTGAAGTGGGACATAGAAAAGGTGTTTACATACCTGATCAGTGCTTGGAACTGAAAAAAGAAGAAAAACGAAGTTGAAGCAGCGGCATCCGCTATAGCTTTTCATCTACAAAACACCCTCACCTATTACTTGCACGGCTCTGAACACATTTTAAATTGCATTGAAACCTGCATTTCAGTCTAGTGCCCCCCCCCCCCCCCCATAAAAAAAAAAGCTCGTTCTGATGCGTTTCGACATTCTTTCTCCAACAGAACCCAAAATCTGTAATGGACGCTCGGTTAAGTTATTACAAGTTTGCGAAACACGGCACTTTTAACTAGATAAAATATCCCGGAGCTTTTTCTTTTTTTTTTTAACATCCGATGCATCCCTGTCAGTTGACATGTATGATACTCACCTGGGACCCATTTGTAGATTTTCATACTCGTGTCTCCTATGGTGACCCACTTCTTTTCCCTGAAAAAAAAATTGTCACATAAACGAGATTCAATGGAGCGTGGTGATCAAGACAATTGAAAGTGTTGCACGCATAACTTTCTAAGATAAGTGTAAGGAAGGGGGGGGGGGGGGTGAACGCATGGGCAACATACAATAAAGGAGAAAATGCTCGGATCGGCATACACGAAATGCAAATACATGTTGGAGCACATGTACTAAAAGCACTACGCAGTGAAGCTGTACTACACGTGAGCGCAAGTCTCGAACAATCAGCCACTGCACGGAACTCGAAAGAACGCCCGACCGAGGTTTCTCCTCTGTGTCAATTATCCGTAAAAAAAATAATTCCAACTCGTTTTGCCAATGCGTACGCATAATCGCGAAAACACCGAAGCGAGCCGCTGTCAACAAACGCGCCAATCGAAGCAGGGTGACAAGAGAAGCTGTGTTGCGACAATCCGCGGAACCAAGTAATGAAATGCACAGCTATCATGTCTGCCGTTGCCAAGGGCCGTATGAATCTGCGGCTGTTGGTGGGCTCGTACAACGTCCGGGAAAGTGGCTACGGCGCGAAGCACCGCAGCGTAGTCCTTGCGGCAAGCAACGCCTAGAGCGCGCTTCGGCGTGAGCCGGTCGCGATGCACCGTCGAGACACCGGCAAACACGTTCGCGGTATCGATTCCCCCTACCATTTGCGAACCTTGTCGATGGCTTGCATGACCCTCTTGAAGTCGTCCTTCGCACGACTCCGCGTCTCGGCGCGCACCGACCTGGACATCATCGTCGAAGCAGCGAGCGATCGCCGGACACAAACGAAACTGATTCGGCGGCAGTCCGCGCCGGTTAACAGTACTCGGACAAAGGCTGCGCGTCGCCCTGCAGCGTGCTGGCTCAGTCACGCAAGCAATGCAAGCGGGAGGGGGGAAAACCGAATAAAGAAAAAAAACCATGATTACGGAGGGCATAGATGGATGAATGAATGTGGCTGTACCCTTTAGATTGGGCGGCGGCTAGCGCCATCTAGTCTTAATACTTAGTGAACCAACTATTAGATTTATCTTTTCTTTTTTTCTTTAAATAGTGAGGTTGAGGGTCCGTACTTTGCAGTTAAGAGTTTAATTTTTACTTGTGCCTTGAGCAACCGCAACAACATGGGCGCCACGAGCGGCTGTGATGTTTACAGTATGGCGATGATGACGTTTTTGACTCGCCAACTTGGAAGTTTTGCAGGGTACAAATGAGACGTGCCTTAGAGACGTGCAACTCGTGTACAACATAAGTTTTATTTTTGAAAAAATTGCTAAACAATAATTAAGTTATTAACTAAACACTATTTATTGTTACTATTTAAAAATGCAATAACATCGTTTAAATAACTTTACTTTTATATTAATTATACAAAAAACACACTTGCGATGGTAGCGCTCGGTGCGAACCTCTAACTTGAAATGACATGATACATGGCCTCTGAGACGAAAAACGCCAACAAGTTCCTCTTCGGCCGTTTGAATCGCACGGAGAGAGCATGTTTCCAGAGGTGGGCGTGCCCCGCTCTATTCTCCGTACCACGGCGCTCCTTCGTATGGTCGCGCCCTTGGGCAACATGCCTTGGGGAACCTTGCATGTGGCGAAAAAAAAAAATAGTTTGGCGCTTTTTTATAACTTGGCACTCATTTGGGAATGTCGAGACAAGATGTACGAGAGGCAAAGTCAATGCTTGGGCGCATATATATTCTCAAATTGGCTTTTTTTTTTCTGTAGATTTGCGCTGTCCATATAAGAACACTTATAATTGCGATTCCTCTGCAAGAGATCCGCATCTGCTAGAAACTTACTCTACTTCGAAGTTTGCAGGCTGTATGATATGGAGGATGCTGGCGAAGAAAAAAAATTACAGTCCACGCGCGATCAACAGGCGAAGTCAGCCCGGTTCTTGGCCGATCCCCCTTTGTGGGTGTGCGCCAGACTATCAAGGTTCATCATCATCATCATCATCAGAAGAGTGCCGCGTTCTTCACTCACGGGTTACACTCGATTGAAAGGGTTGCTTTTTCTTTCCTTTCGTGGAACTAGGGCTGCTTTTCATTGTAACGCAGCTTCAAGAATCCTCCCTTCGAGCCGCAGAAGCAGGATACAGGGAGGAGGGTGCAAAAGGTCGCCATGCGTCTAGACTATGCCTAGACTAAACGTCGCCAATTCAGCGATGACCAGGTGCTGGTTAAAGCACGTTTTGGTCCCTTGTGGTCGCCCACTCGCACTGTGAGTTTTACGGTGTTCAGTGGATACGTTGGGCAAAGTAAGAACGAACATCGAAATGTTTTGCTTGTTCAAGAAGTACGAAACACACGTTCAGAGTTTGATGTACCTCATATGAAGAACTGTGGTGTTACATAGCAGTGACAATTAGCACTTTTTATTTCTTTAGTAGCCTACCTAGGCGAATGCTTAGTTTTCATTAGAACGACACCGTTATGCTATGTGCGACACTTCGATTTGTATACAGTCGAGCGTACAAGAAATGGCTGACATTGCCATATTGTGCTACGAAAACAATGACAAAAGAGGAGACGGTGACAACTCAGGAACTTTCACTGTGAAAGACGTGGAGAGCGAATGTAGGTCAGCTAATCGAAGCCATCTACAATATTCCGGCAAAAGTACTTCTCAGGCACCTTAATTCAAATACATGACCAGGACACTCAGTTATATAGAGCGTATTTATGAGGTCGACCACCTCATAAAGATTTTTACGTGATATAATAGCAAAACGACGATAGTTATAGCACGAGAACAGAACGACGACAAAGGGACGTGAAGGAGACGAGCGCTAGCTATGTCGTCGTTCTGTTCTCGCGCTATAACTATCGTCATGTCATACCAACTAGCCCAAACCACCGCACTTCTAAGCTATAGAATAGCAAAATTACAGTCAGGATAGGAGAGCAATACGATTCAAAGATGATAATTAGTCTTATTTTCCCCATACAAGTCTCCAGAAAGGAGGAATGCTAGAATGCCTCTATATATCTCAAATCGAACTATTTAGCACCGAGACAAAACGTACCGTAATAAAAAAAAATAATACTGCCATAGACAAATTGATGCCTCCTTACAATTAGCTATTAGGGAAATGCAGCAGCTGCCATACTTTTTTTCGCAAATTGAACCAAAAATAATGCAGTAACAGAAAAAAATATATTTTCCTTCAGTTCAGCCACAAGATCCTGCCGGAGATTCTTGCTTGTAGGCAAAAAAAAAAAAACATAAGCTGTATGCCATGCTCTCCACCACGGAGGAAGGAAAGGTAGGAGAGGGCATGCCTAGCCAGCGCAGGGCGTAAAAAATGTGGCGGAAATTACGTCAAAGAGGCCATACTCACTGGGCACAATGGCGGCGTTTTGTTATAGTTAATGTAGTGCGGTGCGGCACCGTTAAGGCGGTCCAGCTGCGATGTGCGCGTTTTCGTGGGCCTCCCACCAAACCGTGGCGCACTGCAGGTGTTCGGCAGCATCCATTCTTTGTGCCGCATTGTTAGCCATGCGATTGTCCTCCGGTGGTGGTTGTAACCAGGTGTCAGAACTAGAAACCAAGGAACGAGCGCGTGTATACGTGCTCCGAATTTGCAGCGTCCGTCAAAACTGTGTCTAGCCCACAGCCTGACCGAAAATTTCATAAAGCCTAAAAAGAAACGCAAAAGGGGGGAAAAGTGATCTGAAAGAAGCTGTACAAATATAGGTGCCTGGTTCGTCGCGCGGCAATGTCCGAAATATCATCTTTATTTTCACAAAGAACACATCAAATAAAAAAATGCTTAACGTGCAACTTACCGTGTTTATCTTAAACGCCGGCAGTGCAAGAGTACAACAGCCGTAGGCAGAGATTTCATCAACCGTATCGCGGCAGGACAGCGTGTTGAAATCCGTTCCGTTGGTTTCGGATAGTACCGGCGCACGCGGCGCGCAGACCACGTGCTTTTTGAGACAGAGAGGAAGTCGCGCCTTCCGCTTCGCATTCATACGTAAACAAGCGAGGAGAATTTGCCCAGTCAATATGGCCGACTTCCGGCTTCATCGCGGCTCACGGTTCTTGGCTTCACAACGAGTGACGTCGGGCACCTTTTTCCTTCCTCCGTGCGTCAGGGTCTCTCCTACCTTTCCTTCCTCCGTGCTCTCCGCCAACGCCGGAACCCTAAGGTCCCTAGATGAAACAAGTTTCCAAGGTAGCGACACCTTTCCCTTTCCTTTTCGCCTATGTTCCTGAAGCGCCTCCTAGAAGGTTTAAAACTTTCATCCAAAAGCGAATGTTTGGGTTCTGTTGCTACGGTGAATAGATGTAAATGAAACAAAATGGAACGAAATAAGACGTATAATAAACAGTTACCTTTATGAACATAAACGGCACAACACAAGTGCAAGCGGGATGTGCGTCACTCAACCGGCAACGTTGTGCAGTTCTATACTTTACACTTGGGTCAAAATAAATGCCCCTGGTGACAAAACATGCCACTGGCAAAACTCTGCACGTGGTGTATGTATATATAGAATCCTTTATCAGCAATGTTATTCGTGCAAGAACCGCTCGAACATCACAAACTTTGCGTGCCACTACAATAGTGATTCTATGAAATCCATCATTCGATAAAATTTTCCTAGTACTTACCTGTATTGCTATGTGAGATTCTCAACCTTCGCTTTTATTTCTGGTGGCCCTCGTTCGTAGCCGTGTAGTCGCAGGGAAGCGTCAATCTCGTTGTACAAGCCAGTGTTTCACCTCTGGCGCCTCAAGTTTGTTCCAGTCGCTCCTGCCTGTGGTAAATATCTCTAAAGATCTCTTCATTCGACCACGTAGTGTGCATACGTTGTGACGTAGTCGAAAGGCTTGCGACACTCATAATCAGTGTGCTTCGAGGTGCTCCAACAGCTCCGACAGGGCCAGAGTTAAACTAAGCGCTGAAGGCAACGGTCGACTGCTTTTCGTCTGCTTGTCCTCTGCTTCTCCCGCAACTACATGCGATCGATGCGAATTCTAAAATATGCACTACTTCAGATATTGTTCCAATACAAACAGTTGATAATTTGCTTTCTCATAAAAATTCAGTTTTTCGAAAGCGTTTTGATTGACCTATTCTCGATTTTCTTGTTTATTGTGCTTTCAGCAAGCTCTGCTAGGGGGTGCAGGCGACAGCAAAATCGCATCTGTCGGGCAGTTCTCGAATCGCGATAGTCTTGATCCCAATCACGCCTCATCGTGATTAAAAGTGGCCGTGTAGCAGCACCTAATCTGGATCGTGGTTAATCCGGATCGACACTGATCGCGATTAAAAGTGCCCGTGTGACACCAATATTAGCTTCGTACAGCAGCATTCGAGTGTGTGTGCGATTTCTCATGGTTGCCGTTGTTTGAAGGGCGTGTATTTAACACGGAGCCACTTGTATGTATTGTTGATTGTAAATAGTGAATGTCAGACTAGTCTCTGGGTTTGAAGAAAGAAAAAAAAGTGACCTTGTTACAGTTGCACAGATTGTCGTTGCCACTGTGAGATTACAACTTATTATTAAGAAAATGTGAGAGGCAGAAGCTGACTACTATTCGCTTGCTCTGGTGAACCTAGCTTTACACAAGAAAAATAAGCCACGCATATTATTTCACTGCAGTGTTGAGCACATGGCCTTCCTTCTTTTTACTGCTAATGGCATTGCAATAGTTTCCATTAGTATCTAAGCATATTGCAAATCCCTAGCGGCCGTGCCACTCCCATAGCTGTAAAGTATGTGTAAAGAAAGCAAGCAAGCCATGCTTTTTCTCTCTCGCGTGCGTAAATCTTTCCTGGCATACTCATAGCTTTTATTTATGTATATACTATATGTAAGGCAAAATGTGAAGTCGGTTTTGTTATTACACTGCTAATAGCACTTTCATGCATATCTTTTTGCTGTTGCATTCATTGTGTGGGCTTGGTCTATTTTTCTTTCCCCAACCTCCCACCTCTGCCGGACTTTGTGGAATGGCAGTGTTGGCGTTTTTTTTTTTTTTTGTGAGGGCTTCGCTATTATCGCAGCGTACAAGGGGCTTTGCACTCTCACTGTTGTTGACAAAGACTTGGGCGCACACGCAACTGGCTTTTCTCCTGAGGTTTCTTTGTACATATATATGGTTAGTGGCAAGTGTACATAACGCTGTTGTTTTTGCCGCTGTCTTTATTTCTTTTTTTCATATACATACAACTATAGTGTGACACGGCACGCTTGGATGTTTTTTTGCTGCTGTTCCTGTGGTGGTTCCCTTATTTCCCTTTCTTTCTGCTGATGAGGTACAAACTCTTCCTTTTCACCCACTGCTTGCCTTCTTTGGCCTCAGTTTTCCTATTTTTGAAAAGACCATTTTTCGGCGATATTTAGCATTGTCGCCGTGTGCACATGATGCAATTTTCTTTTGTACTGCAACGGGGGCTTACTATGTTTTGAAACTGCACAGGTGCAGTGATAATTTTAGGGTAGGAGTAGATATTTAGAACCATGCGTTCAAAACAATGATGTTGATGTTCTTTCGATCTCTGTGTAGTGGTCGCAAATTTTGAACATTCACAAACTGGACTGAACTAGCATTAAGATGTCAGAAAGAGCAGCGGTATACAGGATGTTTGCTAAACTTTGTGAAAGTTGTGTCGCTTACAGCTTAGGCGAAATTTTATGCCCGAGATCTAAGCAAATGTGAAACTGTTACCAGTAATACTGCACTACACTGTGTTGCGTGCCCGTACTACCATTACAAGCTGTAAGCCAAATATTTGGCTGGGTTTTAGTGAGCCGAGATGAGCTTGCGAAAAAAAGAGAAAAGAAGTACACTCTCAAAGCTCAGGTCTTCAAAATCAGAACGAGGGTTTCCCTGCAGTCTATCCGAATATTTTTATGGGCATCCGTGCATGCGTGCCAATTTGGTCTCAAGTTTGAAGTTTGGTTTCATTGGCTGCATCACATACAATCTTACTTAGCGATAAAATACAGGTTCTTGTTCCCAGTACTTGTGCGAAAGTGCCTGAAGCGCTTCACTCTCGCACTTCGCATAGAAGTAACTAAACACAAGTGCAGCAATCGGGCCTGGCTGTACACTCTCTATCAGAAGCGATTTTTTTCTCACTCCTTATTTCTCTGGCTTGCACTGCCTTGCCTCGGGAAACGTAGGGTGGTCATCTAGAAGAAGAAAAAAATATGCGTGGCTTGACTTTATTTATTTATCCCTGTGCAGCAGTGGTTGGTGGAAGTGTGTGCATTCTCTGGGAAAAAGAAAAATAATGGAAAAATCTCTGTGGTGGAGCCTTTTCTGTTCTTTTTTTCATTTTCCTGCCCGCCCTTTTTCTGGTGATCTCCGATTGGGGTCTGATGCCTTCTCATGTACACCATTACGATTTCAATTTTTTTTTTGCTTTTCACTAAGCATGCGTGTGTACGTGTGTGTGTGCTCTGTCTCAATTCCTTGACAATTTTTGTGTTTTCTATTATTTTAGTGCTGCCACCAGGTAATGCCCAGTGCGATAAAGTCGTGCTTCCCCAGATAAAATAGTCACTCAACCTTTTCTACTTTTTTTTTCTCATTTGAAGGCATGCAGTGTACACTTTCCATCCGATTGTTCCTTTTTTTTTCTAATTTTATTCATCTACATAGTGTTCCTTGCATACTCATTGCTAATTCATATTTTAAATTGCCATCAGGCCTTTTTTTTATTTTCACTATATTGTTTTGCAGCTTAGAGCTACCCTATGAAGTAAATGTTAGCATCATGCATTTGTGACCACATGTCGGGCGATGATTGGTGCTGCCATTGACCAGAACAGCTGCTGCACGAGTTTTTGCTCCTCGCTTGAGGTTTATTCAAAGTATTTTGTAGCTCCTAGGCTAGCATAACCATTATCCTAATGGGTTTTTGGGGTGTGCTTTCAATGCTTGGTGGCACATTTTGTCTACTTTTAAGCAGTTTAATGGGATGTAATTGACTTTCTCTTAAGTGTACTTAAAGGCACTTAAATGCATTGTTGACTCCGTCATGTTGGTTGCAACTGCTGTTGTGAAAAACACCAGCCATATTAGTGTACTAGTTCTGATTGCTGGATTTCACAACTCTGAAACTCTCAGCATTGGGGTTTGGTTCATTTACTAGGGCAACACCTTTTTTCTGTGCAGCAGTAACGTGCAGCAGGCATCTGTGGCACCACCACATCATTGTTACAGAGATTCCTTCTCAATAGCGTAGCCAAGTGTGCATATATCGTTGGAATGCATCTTTAGCAAAGTAACGTGGCGCGGACCCTCCGAGGCCCAGTGATGGAGTTTTTGCATTGTTACAGCCTTTTTCTGTGGCAAACTGAAGGCCAGGGGCAGGCAGGGCAGACAGGTAGCCAGTGTCATTTCTTGGCATCGCCTCTAAGATCATGGAGATGAGACCATTGCATGACTGGTTCTCGTTTGCCTGCTCTTGTCACATGTAGTTTAAGGAAGCTGTAGGATGCATCTTTATTTCTTACTTCCTCCCCTCCTACTACCCCCTTCCTTGGCTGTTTTCTGCAACGAACCTACTTCCCCTTCACCCATTTGATGAAACAAGGGAGAAATTTTATCCAACAAAGGCATGTGTTGCATGTTTGAAAAACTATGTTGTTAAGGCAGTGTGGGCTCTGCTTTTGGTGGTACAGCACCCAAGGTCTTCTCAGCTATATGTGTTAAGCGATTGATGAGCGGCCTTTGGCAAGCACTTTATGCGTGAAGAAATTTACCTGCAGTTAACAAAATTTGCCCAAGCTGCGGTCTCTTACGGTAAACTATCGAGTGAGAGAGGTATAGAGATTTACTGTGCCTGCGACCTACTGTCCTTTGCGATTCGCTGCATGATGCGACTACTCGTTCGCACAGAGCTATTTCTACTGTGTAATCAGGCATGTGGTTGGCCTAGCTGAACCACTTGCAGTGTGCATCTCCTCCCTACTGGAGGAGCAGTGGAGTGGGGCTCTATTCAACTAATTCTGTTTATGCTATACTAGCAGCAGGGTCATTATGCGTCACTGTAGCAATGTTTTACTGTGTAGTTATGTGCACTGTAGGCCTACAAGGGAGTCCGTGGTGCCATTACACTACCGTACTGGTATGGTAAGTACATCGTAGTATGCAAAGGACATGGGAAATGAAGTGGCTGAAGGATATTTTTCAGGAACTCTTGGCATTTCGGGAAATAAAAAATGAATGTTTGCACCTTGACTCTGTGGGTCGAAATATCTGCAAAGTGTATTTCTTGCTAATGCTACTATTTTAACATGCTAGACAATTTTTGCCTTGTCTCCATTGTTGAAATGGAAATATTGCAGCTTTAGCAGCTGCAAAGCTCAGGAGAAGGCACAGCATGGTGACAAAATTGTGCAAGGTTAATTGGTGTTTGATACAAAAAAAAGCGTTACAATTTTTGGTTCTTAAATGTAAATCTTGTGCCGCAAAGTTGGAATTTTTTATGGCTACATAGCATCACTTTATATCTGCTGTGCATTCCAGATTCTGTTCAGATTTTATTGCGTGATTCGTAGGGACTCTGATAACAGAGTGATTGCACTTCTAATGCGACTCTAGCAACATTTCAAGAGCCTCTTTCAACCTGAGACTGCCAAGTAGTGAATGTTCTTTAGCATTGTTTTTGTTCTTTCATAAGTGTTGGAGGAAGCTGGTTCGTTGCTAGCTTTTAGGCTTGCCTGCAACCACTAACTCGCTTGCATGAATCCACACATCAGTAGCCAATTCGTAAATCCCCCCCCCCCCCCTGAGTACTTGCAGCTTGATATGTGTGTATTTGGGAAACCTTTAAAGGGATACTGAACAAAAATTGGAAGAACAAACAAAACGTAGTATTCTAAACGGAATGTGCGACTGCGAGAGTTGATTGATATGTGGGGTTTAACGCCCCAAAACCACCGTATTATTATACGCCGTAGTAATTGGGTCTCCGAAAATTTCGACTACCTGGGGTTCATTTCATTTTTATTTCCTTAAAGACCCCCGAGAGGGTATTACATAAGGGGTGGGTAACATACAGTCGATGTGTTTGTCACAATGATAAATGTGAAGTTACCCTTGAAATGTTATGCATGAAGCTTGATAGGTGATTGTGGCGATATCGTGGGAAAGGCCATTCCAGTCTTTTGCTGCAATGGGGAAAAAGGAAGCAGAAAATGTTTTTGTATGGGCACGCGGGCGAAAAACTTGAAGCGCATGGCCGGTGCGACGAGATATGTGAGCTCCAGGAATAACTTAAGGAGGGCGGTTAAGTGGAGTGTGAAAAAACTTTAGAAATAATGAGAGGGTTGCGATGCGTCGGCGACATGATAAAGGAGATAAGTTACACGCGGCTTTGAGGGATGAAACACTGATGTGTGAGTACGAGGCATGGATAAATCTAGCTGCACGATTTTGAACGGATTCAAGGGAATTTGTAAGACCAACTTCAGGCGGGTTCCAAATGGCAGATGCATATTCTAACTAATGATGTATAAGCAAGTAGTTTTACATGACACGGAGCGCTGCGTAAGTGGCGTTTTAAGAAGTCCAGGGTTCTGTTAGATGTTGATACGATTTTATTAATGTGAGTGCTCCATGACAAATTGTAGGATAGAGTGACTCCAAGGTATTTGTAAGCGGTTACTGATTCGACAGGTACATTAGCTATGTTATAGGAAATGCGAAGAGGGTTTAGATGGCGAGTGAATGAGATTAGTTTGCATTTAGTAGGGTTTAAGGTCATAAGCCAGTCATCACACCATTGTAGATATGGTTGAGGTCTTCTTGTAATAACATTTGGTCAAAAGAGTCAGTGACAGTACGATAAGTGACACAGTCATCAGCAAACATGCAGCAATTTGAAGATACGTGCATCGGAAGGTCAATTATGTAAATTAGAAATAAAAGAGGACCAAGGACAGAGCCCTGCGGTACACCCGATTTTACCGGAAGAGGGACAGACAAACTATCATTTGTAAACACTGATTGCATGCGGTTAGTGAGGAATTCTTTTATCCAGTTAAGTACATATGGGTGCAAGTTTAACGAAGACAGTTTTAATATTAAGCGTTTGTGGGGTACTTTATCAAAGGCTTTCTCAAAGTCAAGGAATATAGAATCGGTTTGTTTGTTAATATCGAGGTTGGCATGAAGGTCATGAGCAAAGATGGAAAGCTGGGTTTCGCAAGAGTGACCCCTACGAAACCCATGTTTCTACCTTACTCATTGCCGATTCCACGTCTTCATAGAAGCTTTCAACTGAAACGTCATCATGGCTGGATGTAGGCACGTAAGCCTATCCCACCTTCATCTTGTATCTCTTATTCAGTTTAATTACGATACCTACCACACTTTAAATATTGCTATAGTATTCCTCTATGTTGCCATCTATGTTTCTGTGAATTAGGAACCCCACTCCCAGTTCTCTTCTGTCAGCCAAGCCCCGATAGCAAAGGACGTGCCCATTCAGTAGCACCGGCCTCATCTGTCCTCCTAGCCTCACTGAGCCCTATTATATCCAATTTAACATCCTCTAGCTCGAATAGTACAGCTAGACTTCCCTCACTAGATAAGGTTCTAGCGTTAAACGTTGCCAAGTTCAGGTTCCAATGGCGGCCTGTCCGGATCCAGAGATTCTTAGCACCCTCTGCTGCGTTGCAGATTTGACCGCCGCCGTGATCAGTTGCTTCGCAGCTGACTCACGGCCCTCAGTCCCCCAGCTGCTGGGGACTGAGGGCCGTGAGTTATTTGACGTATGCATGTGGGAGGTAGTGGCCAGATACTGCACCAGGGTGGCCAATCCTCTAGTGAGCGAGTGTGTTCGCGGCGGTGGTTACCGGTGAGGCCGCACCCCAGGCTTCGTAATGCAGTTCCATCACCACGTGGATCTTTTTTTTTTCCGGTTGGGAACTGCGCGGCACCGGGATTTAAAAAACATGGACCTTTCGCATGCGAAGCGGATGCTCTAACCACTACGCCATCGCTGCTCCTTAGAAGAGCATAGTATGCATTTTACAGCTCTTAAGTGCTCCAACTGCTACACTCACTTCCAAATAAGCAATCAGCACTGAAGACCGACCAGAAAGTACACTCATTAGTTGTCTCTTCTTATACTATAAAAGGCGCATTCTTGTATATACAAGAAAAATAATGAAAATATATAGTAACCCCCTAAAGTCAAAATTTGCCTGATCGGGGAAGAATACATCAATCATGAACACATGGTGCCAAGGAAGAAAATGTTTACAGCAAAAGATATTTCAGCTCCTGCATGAGAGCTTTCACAGCAAAAGCAAGAACACCACCTTCTTTCATTTATAAGGACAATAAATCACTTTTTACAGGCAGTGCACATAAACGGAGAAAAGGTTATCGGTGCTGTTTGTTGCGTAACATAGTTGACACAAACTTCGGTCTGACACAAATTCGAAAAATTCCCACTGTGTCCAATGGGCCATAATTTGAATGTTCCAAACCCTACTGCATGCCTCGCCGTGCGATGCGATATTGGGTGCAGATACCATTAAGCGACAACCGACTGCAGCGTGCTCAGGAAGTACGCCTGAAGCCAGCGCCCAGAGACAAGAAACAATTCTCTCTGTGTTTGCCATGACGCACGGATGCGTGACCTGGTGAACTCGTAAGTTTTAACCGACCCGAAGGTCATCCACGTGGAGACCACGTCAAGAACCACCTTTGCAGGCTAGGTTTGCGTTCGAAACTGGGTTTTCGCCCCGAAGGGCTTAGCGGGGTTGGCGAGGCTTCCCCCAAGCGCAACACCCTGTAAAAAGCCGGGCGCCTGGCCGGGCGTGCGCTTGTATACCAATTTTACCGGTGGGTATCCGGCGGCGGGTTTCGAACGTGCCACCTCCCGCAGCTGAGTCGGACGCCCTAACCGTTAGACCACGGCTGCGGTTACTGAAAACGGAACTGCTGTTTGTCGCAACTGCTGTGAACAAAACTGCACGGTCGCTGTCGACACAATCCTCTGTGGCAGCGACGACAGCTACGAAAGTACAGGCGTACCAATGCTCACCAAGTCATTAGCTGCAACCGAGGTAGACATTATCATAGATAGCAGCACACAGTTCTAAAGGCATGGGCACTGCTAGCGCACACAAATTTAAAACAGAACTACCGATAGCCGCAACTGCTGCACAAAAAACTGTGGTAGCTATCCATGTGAGCATTGACAGCGACTAATAAGCAGCTGTTCATACCTATGTGCGGCTGATGCGGCAGTAGACTAAACGCACCAAAGCTTTAAGTTAACCCCAAAGAAACATAGCAACACTCTTTCAGCGTGGTTCGCAAATGCTGCTGATTGGTAGTCGAGGCTTCTGGGAACACTTGAGCCAAACATTACATTGCTGCAAGTGGCCCGAAATTTGCAATTGATTTTCAAATACAATTTCAAATTGCTCCCTCTTAACCCGAGAATGATGCCGTAAATCCAAATCTCCGTGTCAAAAACCCAATACCCACAGCCTATCAGCTGATTTGAGCATCGTGAACTGCATGATTACCAAGGCCACTGCAGGATGCCACCACATGCCTGCGAGTAAGCCATAGGTAATGATGCGCACTGACGAAAGAATGCACATTCTAGTCTCTTTGTCATACCACTCCCAGCATAGATTACAGCTAGCTCCCTAGTATCAAAGGTAAGAGAAAGCGTTTGAAGCATGTGAAAAACCTCTGCAATTCCGCTGTAAGTTCTGGACTCTAAATATTTTAACGGCACTCGACTTGTGAGGCAATAAGCTCTTTTAATGAAGCCATTCAACAATTAATTGGGAAAGTGTTGTAGGGCCTTTTCAGATGAAGCTCGGACGCGGGTATCCACGGCAGCCAGCTTCATTAATTCGCATGTGTCCCAGATAGACGTATGCGAGTTCTCTCTAGCGAAAGTAACCTTTTTTGCATATATCACTATTTGAAAACGTGTTTCACTAGTTTTATAACGATGAAACTGTTTAAACCAGATGTAAAGTGTCAAACCTGCCACCACCATCATCATCACAAACGGGTATGCACCACAGATTTTGTGCAAATCCCACTACTCCGCCTAATAGAATGCTTTGTTGGGTGTGTTGGTTTCTTCTCAAATAGATCTGAATGCAAACGAACAAGACCCAAGAAGAGAAGATGACTACAAGAGTGCTCATATAGTCTTTCCTTTGCGCGACCCAGTGCAAACATTAGCATTTTTTTAGATGAGAAATTTGGTTCATATGAATATTTCTGCTTGCTTTTGAGATCAGTATCACTTATATTTTACTGTAATAAAATATTTCCGAATGAAGATGTGGAAAAAGTGTCTGGTCCCATTTAAGCAATTCCTTTTGATCGAAATTATACAGTACCAGTAAAAAAAGAGTAATACTCACCCCTGCAGCACAGATGCTGGGCTATTCGGAACAGAATCCCCAACAGAGCCAAGCAAATGTTTACTTGGATCTCCAGTGCCATCTTCAGTGCCAGACTCCATATGCTGCGAGGCATCATCTTTCATGTCTGGCTCAGTGCCACTGGGTGTCTCGGGCGTCTTTGTTGTTGTTGTTGTTCTCCTAATGTAAGTGGCGCATACCTACTGTGGGGGATCGGCCAAGAATCGAGTGGTTTTAAAATTTACTGTTCAGATTTGGAATGATGGAGGTATAACAGAAAGATTACCGATAGCCTAGGAAAGTGTGGTGCTTAATATAATGCATATAAATATTTACATAAGCGAATGTATTCTTAGAATAGAGCCATAATCTGGTTTTATACGTATATAATTATGTGGACATGTTAGGATAATGAAACTGGTTAATTAGTCAACCTATTAGTTTCATCAATATAGTATATATGTTATCGCATTATATATATATATATATATATATATATATATATATATATATATAGGGTTTTTCGTAATGTCAAAAAGAAATGGTCTATTGTTGCCAATTCATCACAGAATGCGCTGCGTTCTTGCAGCTAACTTATCGTCGTCTTCAGTTTGTGTCTCATACATGGTCTCACCACCTGATGATGATGAGCTGATAGTTATAGGGGCCCAAACCCAGACATAATTCTGCATCCTCATCCTAATCAGCTGTAAGCTGAGGTACAGTGGTATTCTAGCCACTGTAGCTGAGGATATTCCTGCAGATTGGCGTCTGGTGGCGTGTTGGTCCCTCTTCATACGTTTTGAATATAATTTCTTTTGCTGATGATGGTCAAACATTGTCTCACTGCTACACAGCTACCACGCATAGCATGGTGTACCATGACGCAAACAAGTTAACCATTTCTTATGCCCATTGTATGAAGTATTCGTGGTGTATATATAGCCCCTACTTTGCAGGTGCATGTCCGGCACAGGGAAGCACTTCCATTTCAGGATGAATTATAGAAAATGTGAACCTATAGCACTAATTATACTACGTGGTTACGTGTATTTGGGGACGTAGCTCAAGGCTTTTATTTAGTCTTACATATAAAAAAATTATATTTCATATATATCGTTACCGTTTGTAACATTCGCGTACAATTCTTCCAGACACGACACCGCTGGGTTCTCTCCTTTTTTTCTGTTGTTCGGCCGTGACCCTGCGCTACCTTTCGACACCCTCCTGCCGGCCGGACTAAATGACAAGTCTCAGTACGCTCGTGATGCAATAATGAAGGCCCAAGCGGCACGCCAAGTTGCTCGACGACGCTTACTGGACTCCCAGGACAATCAGAAGAGCGTATACGACGCCCGCCATCGTGACGTCCACTTCACACCCGGAGATCTCGTTCTGTTATGGTTCCCCTCGCGCCGCGTTGGACTTTCGGAGAAGTTACTCCCACGCTATTCAGGTCCCTACCGTATCTTACGCCAAGTAACTGACGTCACATACGAAATCACCCCTACGGACCCCGCCATCATTCACCCTCACACTGACGTCGTGCATGTTACGCGACTCAAACCGTATTACTCCAGTGCCTCCTGATTAGCACCGGGTCGGTGCTCCAGCCGCCGGGGAAATCATGTAACGGTAGGATGAGAACGACGAAGAAGACAAAGAGGAGGAGGACGATGTTGTCAGATCTGTGAGCCAACTGGGCGCCATCTTGTCCACCACCGAGTTTATTCCTCGTTTTATAAAGTAAAGTTATTCTCCCGTAACAATATTTATTATAAAAGTTGGCGTTGGCTTGATATTTTTGTCACGCGTACAGCGGCACTATAGTGAACTAGAAGTACTCTAGTGGTGCGACCGGCCAGGCTCTGGCGCCAGCCTTTCACACGGATGGCGCGAGGTGGCGCCACTGCTCCATTTCCTAGGAGCTTCGGCTGCGTTGACCGGCCGTCACTGGCTCCTTCAGCTAT
This sequence comes from Rhipicephalus annulatus, assembly GCA_013436015.1. NCBI lineage: Eukaryota > Metazoa > Arthropoda > Arachnida > Ixodida > Ixodidae > Rhipicephalus > Rhipicephalus annulatus. The sequence goes on from WOVY01010326.1 coordinate 488,421, forward strand.
GCTCAATTCTAACGCGCGTGTTTGCTTCCTGGCTCATGCAAACGTAAAATTGCTAGGTTAGTTATTGCGTGGCTCAGCGGTTTGTATATACATAGTTTGGCCAAGAATATATATATATATATATTCATATTTACCACACGCGCTAATAACATTCGCTACAAAGCGATTGCTCATCACCATCACAAGCTTACGGCGCGCTTCCACTATAGTTTTGGTGCTGGCTTATTACATAGAAGGTCATGGTAAGGACACAGTGCTCAGCATCGAAAATGAAAACAGGAACATCTTTTTATTTATTGTGATGGTTGGAAGAGTACAAAAAATACAAAATAAAATAAATTTCACTAGTTTAACAGCTTTTCAAAACTATTACGAGGATTCGCAAAAAAGAAGACACGTGAGATGGACATGTGCAGAACTTAACATCTACTGAGCTTTAGGTGCTTGGCTGATAGCTCCCTTGCACACATTGCTCCCTTGCAGACAGGGCTTTCTCGAGCTTCTTCCAATACGGATGTGGCCTCAGCAAGGGATTGCACGGGTTTCTCTTGACACAAAACACCTTGATAGAAGACTTGGGCTACAATTTTTCCTTCTGTGGACATAAAGCACACAGCTTTTTCATGAAAAATATCCAGTTTTGTACGCTTGCTTATCACTGTCGTCACAAATATTAGATCGCAGTGGCCAACTGCTTCTATACGACACCAGTAGTTTGCAGGAACTTCAAGTGTGCGAATAACTTCAATTGAAAGTCGCGCACTAGTGGCAGCATTAAAGTTCATGCCTTCCATTTCACCGCCGTCGCACACTTCGTCAGGTGCATCAGGCCTGCGCCGTTTTCTGCTTGCGCCTTCAGGAGGTTTGGCTGCTTTCCTTCTCTCGGGTCTTTGCTTGGGCGCAGCGACGGAAAGGTACGCTGGACAACCTGGCAAAAGCGTTGGCACGGCATCAGGCACCAATGACGGTTTTCCTCGGGGAGTGCGCACTTCACAGCCATTTATCACGTGCACATATTCGCGCAGAATATATCTTGGCTCGAAGTGATGTTCGCACACCGCTGATGTTTCGGTCAGAGGCTTGTCATCCCTCCGGAGGTTACGCTCCCACTTTCTGCGGAGATCGTCTTCTCTAGGAGCTGCAAACAACGATGCCTTCGGGGCGCCCGGGTAGCCGCTTCGGCAACCCGAAGCAAAACAGTGTGAATCCGTCCTCCGCTTCGACATGTCACGAGCTACATGTTTGTTGGTACGGAATACCTGAACAGGTAAAGACAGCTGCTCCACAACGGTCCGTGCGAGAAAATGCAGAGCAGAGTATACCGGTACACGTGCAGTACAGTAGCTGCAAACAAAGCGATGCGCAGGATACAGGCAGACGTGCTGAACTAACGCGCTGAATCACCAAGTGACGGCGCCTCGCCTAGGAAAAGATGCAGTAGTGCCAAGAGAAACCCTAGCGGCGGTCCGTGGTATTTCCGACCGCCAAGAGAGGCGGCGTGGCCTGGCGGTTGTGCCACTAGAGTACTTCTAGTTCACTATAAGCGGCACCAACCAACCAGGGGCCGCGCGCCCATGACCTACTACACTCCTGACCTGTTCAGATAGCGGGGTTCCTATGGGAGCGCGTGTCCCCGCTCTCGTTCAATCGCTCGCCGTAGGTGGCGCTACCTATAACCTGTTCGTCTGTTTCTTTACGGTTGTTTTGTAGGCGCTGGTATAAGAATGCCTGCATTCTGCAGTGAACTGGCGGCATATATGTGACTATTTCTTCCCATACATTGCTGGTTAAGCAAGGTGTTCAGAGCGCTTGAGTATTTATAGCACACTGGTTGACAAACGTGGGAACCCGTAGATTTACACGATGTAGGGCAGCCTATGCGTGGTCGCGTGCATTTTATTGCAAAAAAATTCTGAATGTCTTTTAGTATTATTATTTCTGAATAATTCTAAATTTTGGATCATAAATACGCACTACGAGTGCTTTGTTGGTCAAAATTTGACCACAAAGAGTGAAGATGACGTCAGCGAGCAGGTGCTGCCTAGCGCCACGCCGCTCGTAGGTTACGGCCCTAGCGGCAGAAGGTATGAACTAGAACGTGGGCGCTGGAAGAGGTGCTCTCTGGGCAGGTCAGGAGTGTAGTAGGTCATGCGCGCGCCAACCAACCAGAGGCCGCGATGCCTCGGAACGTTATGCCTAATGGCCGCCGCTTCGAAGGCGCTGTCGAGTGCTCGAAGCAAGCACGCAAACTGAGTCCAAACGTTCCCGAATGACCGCTTCATAATCTAGAACGACTATGACACGACGAACGACAGCGAGTGCTACCAGCGTGACGCGGTTTCGTGCCGAGTTTGAGTGATGCCGACAAATCCAGCGAATGCCGGCCGGCTATGCTAGCGCCGGTCCCTAGTGCGATCGTCGGCCGAGCGAAAGGAGCATGTCGGTGTTCTTGTGCTTTGATCTGTGACTTTCTGTGCTAAAAACGAGTGTAAACAGACTTCGGAGGTTCGAAGGTTTGAGCGTGAGCCCTCGCCTACCGCGTAGGCAATTCAGAACGGTGTCATCTGCACCCAGCGCAGGCCTCTACCGTCTAGTTCGTATGAACCAGCACATGCGAGGAACATCGGCTGAAAAACCTCTACGGTAGTTTCCGTCGCAACATAGACACCATATATGACGCCCGAAACATCGCGTAGTTCATACGGAGGAGTTTTTATCTGCACTGTGTTTGTTTTCAACATCGGTATTCATCATCGCTGAAAGCGAACCTCGCACTAGCCAACATATTTCGGTGATGTGAAAACGTACGTACTTATAGAAGTGTATTCGCGGATTGTACAACGCCGAAACATTCGTTGGCTTCGGCGCTAATCGTTTTCGTGTGTTGCCAAGCTAATAACAAGCATGCGCTGGTTGGTAGCAGTGTGAGGTGACTTCGTGTCGGAGTCCACCAACGCTGAAACAATCAGCTGTCAGTGGTCTCATTTCCATTCACGTACAAGACAGAAACAAGAGCGTGCGTTGCTGTGGTGATCGAAAAAGAAAGGTACATGATTAAGGTCTGCTGGTATTGCCCGCTATTTCACTTCTCGCTTCTTCTGCTTCTCTGCCACGCTCAGTAGCACGTACATTGTTTGGAGGCATTCTAACACACACATTCTTAATTTATTGTTCATTCTGATGCTCATAGCTATAGGCATACAATGGCGCTTCTCCGTCGTTTTACAGTTTACTATAATATAACGTGCGTTTTCTTTACAGCTGGACAGATAACTGAAAACCTTGTGAGAAGCACCTGATTTGAAATCAGCTGCACGGTGACAGGATAGTTGGAAGAGAAGATCACCACATTTATGCAAAGAATGAATGAAGGTGCACTAGTATGGTACGGTACTTTGTATAGAAGAAATGCAAAAAGTACCTAATGTGACTTATGAGACCTTTCAAAACTGTGCATGTATTTATCTGTTCCTCCAGACCGTAATGAGCTGAAGATATTATTCGATTGTTTTGAACATTGAACATTTGTATGTGTTTGCAAGGAGTGCTTCATTTCTTTTTGGTTTTTTAGTATATGCATTAACTTGGATTATATATATGCATGCACTTAAGCATATTCAGTTCAGCTCTGCTGGAAAACTTGCCAAAACTTCTGTACGGTGCTCTGGAGCAATCCTGTGATCGGTATCTGTCCCATCAAAAATTTTGGGCATGCTTTATTGCATTATAGGGTATTTTGGCAATTGACATGTGAAAGCCACAGTGCTCTGCTGTAATCTCAAACTAATGTCTGTCTCATCAAGAAGTGTCAGATGCATTTTGTAGATGTTAAAGGATATTTAAACTACCAGCAAAGTGCTGAAGCCTTAAACGCAGCACTGATCTGCAATCACCATCCAGCTTAGAAGTCATTTGTAGTGCTCTCTAACACGTTCAAATAAAGTTATCGAACACTGGATTGGTCTACTCGGTTTGGTTCGTCATACCAGTGTGCCTGACTTTTTGGAGGCACTTGTATTGTAATAATGTTCTATTTCTCTCATTTCTTACCGGGGTGCACTAAAAAGTAGTGATATTTGTTTCCGTTGGCACATTTACGGTGATATTACTGTTTAAATCCTTTCATTTTCTTTATATGTACGCCACTCCTGCAGTAGGCTCACATTGGGCTGCCGCATTTGAAAATAAATAAATATACCATCCGAAAGTGTTCCACGCTGTGCTTGGTTCCAATCTGATCACTAATATCTGTTGCATCATGATGTGTCGGGTGTGTTTTATTGCATTGGAGAACATTTTGGCTGCCTTCCATGAAGGGCTCAGTTCCAGTATTATGACCGATATTTGTGACTTCATGAAGAGTTATGCACAATTTGTTGTTTTAGAAAATACTTTAACTACAGACAACGTCCAGAAGTTTTCCATACAGCGTTCAAATGCAGTCTTATGACCAATATCCGTCTTATGATGAAAGTTTCAAGTACAGTTAGTTGCATTAGAGCATATTTCGACTACCGAAAATGCCCCGAGGCATTCTACGTAGTGCTTGGTTCCATTCTTATGACCAGTATCTAGTGTATAGTTAAGAGCCAGATGCGATTTCTTGCATTAGAGGATTTTTTCAATACGCTTATCATTCAAAAGCCCTCCGCAGAGGGCACAATTACAGCCTCATGACCTAAATCCGTCACATCGTGAAGAGTAGGGTGTGGGTCGTTGCATTGGAGAACACTTCGGCTCCAGACAACGTTCAAAAGCCTTCTATTCAGGGTTCAGCTCCAATATTATAACCGATATCTGTGACTTTATGAACAGTTGGGTGTCGTTTGTCAATTTAGAGAATACTTTGACTAAAGACAACGACCAGAAGTCTTGCACTAACGTTTCAGTTCTAATATTATGACCGATATCTGTGACTTCATGAACAATAGGGTGTCTGTAGTTTTAGAATATACTTTGACTAAAGACAACGTCCAGAAGTCTTGCATTAAGTTTTAAGTTTTAATAATACGACCGGTATCTGTGACTTCATGAACAGTTGGGTGTCGTTTGTCGTTTTAGAGAATACTTTGACTGAAGACAACGTCCAGAAGTCTTGCATTAAGGTTTGAATTGTAATATTATGACCGATATCTGTGACTTCATGAAGTGTCAGGCACAGTTAGTTGCATTAGAGCATGTTTCGACTATGGAAAATGCCCGAAGGCATTCTGCGCAGTATTTGGTTCCTATCTTATGACCAATATTTGTTGTATCAATAAGAACCAGGTGTGCTTTGTTGCATTAAAGGATATTTCGAACACTCATGAGCCGAAAGCCTGCTACTCGGGCCTCAATTGTGGTCTTATGACTGACTTAAATCTGTCAGATCATGGAGTTTCAGGCGTGATTATTAAGTTGAGTGCTATAAAATATGATGTTTAAATATACTGAAGGTACCAGCATATTCAAAATATTGTTAATAAATTTGGTAGTGCAGGTATAGAAACACGGTGGTTTGTAAACCTGATCAGGAGGGCAGCCGCCGCCTCATTCCCTAAAGACAGGAGGGGGGTAGCTCAATGTCAACTCCATATTTTAACATAATAGTGAGGGGGCGCTAAGTCAGCCCCTACATGAAGGGGGCACTGCGACAAACTTTTGCCCCCCCCCCCCTCCTCGTTAAGGAGAACTCTGCACATGCCTAAGATAGACGTACAGTATGCTAGACGCGAATGTTCATTCGCAGGTGCGGCACACGCACCGATATTGATTTCTGGTTAATACCACTATAGTTACTTTGGGCACTGGAATGTCAATTACTTCTAAAATAGTCTAAACTGTGGTGGGTGAAGCACTGTCAATTTTTTAACGTGTTCCATATCCTCTAAAACATATAAACCCGCTGCAGTTAGGAATGTGCCGTTCTGTGCTGAACTTGGACAGTTCTAAGCCAAAAGGTTAAGAAACATAGTGCATCGGCCTTGGACGCGTGGGCGTCAACGCGGTTGACGCGTGCCAATGGTTGCGCGCCCTTATCCTCCACAGGCGCGACTAAACGTGTTTGACTAGGCGCGTGCATACGCGTGCCAGTGGTTGGCACTTTAGAGACGCGTCGCAGTGGATTAATTGTGACCATCCTCGGGACTAATTATGACCCTTTGGTTACTTCTATCCGCCAGCTTTGTTAATTTGCTATAATTTCTAAGTATGCTGTATTTATCTATTACTACGCGTGTAGCACTTGCCTATGGTTCGTTAATTTGTACTTCTCAGTTTTTACAATAGCCGAATGACGTTTACATATCTCGGTTGTGTGATTTAAAACAAACTGCATTTTCTTGATCAATGGATACTTTCTATGTCATTTTTTCGTTTAATGATGATACGTCGAGACGATTCCGCTCATAAATCATCAAAATTGGAATCACAGACTATTTTGGATAAGATAGTCAACAGACTGGTAGCAAAATGGTAGTAATGGGGCAAGAAAGGTAGTAACGGCTGCAGTTACTACCTCTTTGATTCCAGTTAATAGCTGTTTACTAATATAGGTAGTAAACAGGTCGCAAAAAGTTAGTAACGGTTGCAGCTAGTAACTGTTGACTAAGATAGGTAGTAAAGAGGTACAAAAGGGCAGTAATGGTCCCAGAAAGGTAGTAACCGCTGCAGTTACTACCTATTTGCTTGCAGTTGCTACCTTTTTACTAACTTTTTAAAGAGTGTATGGTGTTAAGGCGTCCGTATAGATATTCATATGAATACCCATACGTATATCCATATCATTCCTTTGCATTATAAATATCTATGCGAACCTTTTTTGTGCTTTTTTTCTTGTGGTTCTTTTCCTCTTTGTGTGATGCGTTCTACCTATAAAATTGTTGTAATTACAGCAGTGTATGCCATATTCTGGTGCACTGATCTAGTCAAGCCTTTTCAGACTTTTTGTCCATTCACCAAACATTTCTGAGATGTTAAATAAAATTGAATTGAAAAAAAAAATATGGGGTTGAGAAGTCGATACGGATGTTCGTAAGGATATTCATATGAATATCCATATTGGCATGGATATTCATAACGTGTCACGCCGACGGACAGGGGACAAGGCTTAACCCAAAGCAGTTTCGTCCCTATAACGTATAGGAAGCTTACTGCTGACTCCGGGACCAGTTTATAGAGGGCGCCATCCCCTCGATGAATGAGTGAGCGCTCCTCCTATTACGCTTCACCAGCGCTGCATCGCAACACTAGATGGCGGAAACTCTACCTGATGGAACCATGCTCAGACAACGCGTATCTCAACCACCGTGACAAGCAGGAAGCTTATGAAGCGCTAAAAGAAATTATCTTCTTAACTGCGTTACTGCTAAATTCGTTGAAAGATGATAGTCTTGCATTTGGAGAAAGTGAACAAAACGTTCATCTGATGTTCTGCGTGAGAAAATCGGGGAATGGCATTCCGGACGCTCTGCCCCAGAGTGTCTCGATCCGTGCAGCGAAGGCGAACAAGCGCACCGAGGCACGCTAGAGACCAGCGCCATCCGGCAGTTATCTTCGAAAACGAAGGAATGCGTGGGTGCCTGTCTCAGAGGCGATAAGGTGCAGAAGGCAAAGCGACGGGCAGGCGCCACCACCGTGTCGTCGGAGCAAAGCGCCGGAAACACCTGCTTTTCCGAGCATCGCGCCGCACCGCCAGCGCAGCGCGATAAACGCTGTGGTCCTCAGAACCACCTATGTATGCCCTCTCCAGCATAAAGACACACATACAGAATACATACTTGTTATGGTGCCCCAGACATGCGCAACAATTGCTTCCCAATTGACAATCACACAAGTATGAACGCTGAATCTTGAGCCATATTGGTGGGCGCTGCATATGGCTCAAGATTCAGCGTTCATACTTGTGCGATTACATAGAAGTATGTACATAAAAGTATGTGTTGGCAAAGAGTGAGACTCGCTCGTTGGATTCCGTGCCGACCGGTTGTGCCCTCGCGATCTCCGACGACAGCGCAGCTCTGGCCGACTACGTTGGTCCTACACCACTTCCTGCCGCCGGTCCCCTACGACGACGTCAGCGCTGCTCTGGCCGACTGGATTAGCCCTACGCCATCTCCTGTCGCCGACAAGAGCTCTCGCAAGTGGTGCCCCGTCCACGGACTTGCGTGACCGTGTTTCATCTTTCCTATCTCTCTTATGTCGTCGCTCGCTGACCTTGCGCATCTTTCTCTCTCTCTCTCTATACCTTTAATCCTATACTTTTAATCCCTCCTTACCCCATCCCTTCTGAGCTACTGTTCAGAGGTCGCACGCTGATGCAGACAGTTACGAGGCTCACTTTTTTCTTCTTTTCCCTCTTATAACCACAACCTGGCAAAGAGTGAATCATGGATGCGCGGAACATTTATGGTTAAAAGGGAACGTATCTGGGAAGATGACACTCCTTGGTTTGGTGTACTTGTGAACGGAAGCAAAGGCCAGAGAGCAAAACCAGGTGGAGTGTATCTCAAAGGACATTGAAGAATTAGGAGGAGAGCGCGAGATATTTATACTGGGAGATATTACCTCGCGCATAGAAGATATAGATGGGTATACGAAACCAACAGGCAAAATGATGATGAATATTTGTGAAAGGCATAATTTGATCATTTGCAACAGTACTGAGAAGTGTGAAGGGCAAATAACATGGTAGGTAGGATGGCTGCAGTCGACGATAGATTATGCACTGACGTCACATAGGATGTATGATAGGCTCAGGGGAATGCACATAGATGAATCTGGCTCCAGGAGTCTGCAAAGTGATCACAAACGCATCGAGCTAAGTTTTGGAAGAGCAGTACATGAAAGTAGAAAGGAGACAAGATCAGCAGCTACAGGAAATTTTTAATTAAGAAAGGCAAATATGCTTAGTATGTATTTTCTTTTCTCCACTCCTGCATGGGCCGTGAAAAGCCTGCAGTAGGTTCAAATAAAAATAAAAAAATAGAAATAGCTACTACACAAATTGAGAAAGTAACCACTGAGGATAATAAATTGTGCGGACATACGCGAATCTAATCAGACTGTTTGAGCTCTAAGAGCTCGCTAATGCACGTGACAAGTCACCCCGTAAAAGAGGACACAAACCCGAGAATTGGTGGAATGAGGAAGTTAAGAGAACCATAGCAAAACGTCAGGAAGCCTTTAGGGAACACAGACATGCCAAGCAGCGGGGTGAACCGACAGATGATCTTGAAAGAAAATGGGACATATTTCTAAGCTGTAGAAGGGATACATCCCTTCTAATCAATGAAAAGTTTAGAAGAAAGGGGGCTCAGTGGCTGGCAGAGGCTCATAAAAAGGATAGAAAGGCAGCTGCAAAATTCTGGAACAATCTAAACTCCCTAAGAAATGAGACAAGCCTAGAGCAGAGTTTTATAACTACAGCACAAGGTGCTAGGGTAGAAGGGGACGAAGCTATTGAATATATAAAAACGAGGGTGACTGAAAAATTTCAACAAAGAAGTACCTTATCCAACACAATAGACAAGGATGGATCAAGTGTCGCAATGGCTCCATTTTCACAACGAGAGTGGGAAAGGGCTGAGAAGAGGGTTCCTATATTAGTACATTAAGAATCCCAGATGGTATTCCAAGTATTCTGATAAAGACATTGGGTCCGAAGTCTAAGCAGACTTTGAGAGAGGCAGTGAGCAAAACAATAATCGATGGTGAAGTCCCCGATGGATGGAAACTTAGCAGGATGAGCATGATCTATTAAGGGGGACAAAGCTGACTTAAACAACTATACCGTCCTATAACAGTGACATCAGTGGTTTACAGGCTGGCGATGCACATTATGAAGGAAAGACTGCAGGCATGGATACAGGATGAGGAGTGCTGGGGGAACTGCGGAATGGGTTTTGGAAATACAGGAGATTGGAAGACAATATGTTCTCACTGACGCATTGCATCGAAATAGCATAAAAGGAACACAGGCCCCTGTGGCTAGCATTTTTGGATATCAAAGGAGGATACGATAGCGTGGTTCAAGAAGAGTTGTCCTGACTACTGAACACACTAGGTGTGGAAGATGGAGTCACTGATATTTTAAAAGATATCTATAAAAGTAACAATGTAGTTATAAAGTGGGAAAAATAGGTATCCAAGCCCACAGATGTAAAACGGGGGCTTACGGGCAGGGGTGTTCTCTGTCACCCTTTATTCATGATGTACCTACAAGGATTAGAGGCCAAGTTAGAGGGATGTGGACTTGGCTTCAACCTCTTTTTCGTCAAACAAAGAAAACTCATTGAACAGGCACTACCAGCATTAATGTACGCAGATTAAATAGTGCTAATGGCCGGCAACAAGAAATATTTGCAGAGATTGATGGACATCTGTGGTAATGAGGGAGATAGGTTAGATTTCAAATTCAGTAAGGAAAAATCAGCAGTCATGATTTTTAATGATAACGAAGGGTGTGAGCTTAGAATACAGGAGGTCACGCTAGAGATAAAAGATAAATACAAATATCTGGGCGTATGGATAAGCGATGGGACCGAGTACCTAAGGGAACACGAAATAGTATACGTGACGACTTAAGGTAACAGGAATGCAACGGTGATGAGAAACAGGGCACTGTGGAATTACAATAGGTACGAAGTTTTGAGAGGGATATGGAAAGGGGTCATGGTTCCTGGTCTGACGTTCGGCAATGCGGTCTTGTGTATGAAATCAGAAGTTCAAGCAAGATTAGAAGTTAAGCAACGTGGAATAGGTAGACTTTCCTTACGAGCTCACGGGAATACACCAAATCAGGGAGTACAAGGTGGCATGGGATGGACATCGTTTGAGGACAGGGAAGCTATCCGCAAGATAAAATTTGAGAAGTTATTGAGAGAAACGGGGGAGGAGCGTTGGACTAGGAAGGTATTCGCTACTGGTACATGAAAAATGTCGATACAAAATGGAGGAAGCGAACCAGAAAATTGACTGGTAAATACTTAGAAAACAGCTGGGGCCAAACCAAAAAGAATTATCGATTAAGAAGAAGGTGAAGGAAGCTAAGACCGATATGTGGAGAATTGGCATGATTAAGAAGTCCGCACTAGAGATCTATCAAACTTTTAAGCAGGAAATTGCCAAGGAAAGGATCTATGATAATACTCGGGGTAGTTCTCTACTGTCTGAGGCCAGGACGGGAGTATTGCGAACCAAGACATATCGGGCCAAATACGAAGGGGTAGACACGGTATGCAGTACGTGTGGAGAGGAAGAAGAAACTGCCGAACACTTGATAATGTTCTGTAAAGGGCTTCACCCTATAGTTCAGGATGATGGCACAGAGTTTTTCAAAGCACTAGAGTTTAAGGACAGGGAGGGCAAAATGGACTTCAAGCGGGTAGAATTAACTAAAAAGAGGTTATCTGATTGGTGGCTAAAGTCAAGGCACGAGTGAAAATGAAACCCTTCACTGCAAAGTACCAGTCCTCAACTTCACTATTTAAAGGAACAAAAAGAAGAATCTAGTTTTTGGTTCACTAAGCATTACGGGTCGGTGACGTTAGCCGCCGCCCGGTTTAAAGGGTATAGCCTTATCCATCCATATATTCAGTGACCATGGGAATGATGGGGTAGTACACACACTTGTCTAGTCTTCGTACTTGCGGGCGCGAATCGCACTTGTGGCTTCGTTTATTGCTATGTTTCTGTTTTGTATTGAAAGGAATATTCAACCCTTTTGAACTTCGTGACCCGATTTGGAAATGTAAGTCCAAAAAATGAATCGCAACTGCTGAACATTTGCTTATTTTTGTTTCGTGAGAAAACAGCTCCAAGCCACACGAAAGCACACGGAGCAAAAAGCAGGCCATAATTACGAAGATTAGACAAATGTGTGTACTACCCATTCATGCTCGCTGAAGCGCCGTGCGTTGCAGCTCCCATAGACATTAGCGCCAAAGTTCCCTCTAGTGTATATTAGGAAACACTATGGTTTGCGCCTCATAAAATATCCACATGTGCGGGTCGCCATCGATCAGTGTTAGCGAAACAGTGTAAATTAAGCGAACAGAAAAGGCCTGCACCTTGTAGGCACACAATCATTTGTTTCGGGGGTCCCGCTGTTGCTGCCCCGCTGAACTCATGCTGCACAATTTCTGAACTTCGCGTGTACAGCCGTGAACCGGTTCAGGTGAATCGAACCTATATTGAGGCTTGCCCGTTTCAAGTGGGTTTGACGTCACCAAACTTCACCTCCTGTTGTTCACGACGCGGCCACTAGACGGCAGTTTGTGAAAAACTCGGTAAATTCATTATTTTCCTATAGTTTCTGCCTGGAATGCAGGTTGTCTGTATCGATTTCAGGACCCAATTTTTCGATTTGGTTGAAAATCCTCGCGGCATAGGTCGGAAAAACTTGTGAAGTGAGACTCACTCATGAAATATGTTTTAAGCTTTGGTCTCACTCGGACTCAGACTCACAAACATTTTCGACTTTAAACTTTTCTTTTGCTGGACTCACCCGCACTCTAACTCACCAAAACATCAATCTCCCGGACTCACGTACGCTCAGACTGACGGCTCGGTCTGAGTGAGTAGACTCATGAGTTCGTCAGCCTAGAATTAGCCTTTTTCGACGGTGGTGTCAATTCTCTTTAACACCAATTTCTCTCGCATTCGGTGCTCTTCTTGGTGCCGTTTGACATAGCATCTCCGAAAACAAGTTCTGAGGGCTTGCAAACTAGTAAGGTCCTTTTTCCTAAAATAGGTGTCAGCATAAGATATAATACTCAAGAAATGCCATGGAAGAATTGGCGGGGGGAGGTCAATGCACCTTCTTACGTAATTCACACCTCTAATCAGTAAATATTGAAATGGTCTATGAACGAACCTGCCTTGGAATACCTGTGAGTATAAACGTGAATCTAGGTATCGTCGATAGTAATGCTGAAGATGACTAGATAATACTTTAGGTCGGCAACAAAAAGTGAAACTCACTCAGACCAACTTAAGACATATATCTTGTGCTTTGGACTCACTCGAACCTCCAGACTCGCCAAAATTTTCTTGAGTCGAACTCACTCGCACTCGCGAAAATTTTCTTCAGCCGCACTTACTCAGACTCGCGAAAATATTGCTCACCCGGACTCAACGAGACTCATGCTTACGGTTCGGTCCGAGTCCGAGTGAGTTCGCCGAGCTATGCTTGGTGGCAAAAAATTTTGTTCGGCGTCCCTTTAGAGCTGGACGCGATAGAGATTTCCGTCGTGAGGTACTGCATGAGGGGATCTCTTCCCCATGACCGCAAAACACACGCGAAGGCTAGCCGATGGGTGAGAGCCGGAAAGTGCTAGAGGAGAGGATGGCCAACGGCTGGATGGGACACAGCTGGCTGGCATTGATGAAATATAGTGGAGGCGTTCACCTGGGGTTCTTCCACGTGAATTTACACCTACTTACACGGTGGATAGATAGATGATCATATCTCAGAAAAAAAAAGGAAAATACAATAAAACTTCAAAGGCATATAAGGCAGCCTCATGCCTTTTTGAACCTCATGGATTTGAAATTGAATGGAAGTATTAAACGGATTGCAGCTATTGCTGATACAAACGAGAATGGTCTTGCAGCCTACTGGCTGAGCCGGCGTGTACAAATTGTCCACCGCTTATTGACATGTCACGTATAGGGGAACGCGGCTAGTGCACGCGTACTCATCGTTTCGCTTGCTCCGAGAACTTGTGCTGCGGCCCGCGGATTGTCGCATTCTTAGAAGTAAGTAAATAACTGATATGCCTTTTAGAGAGAACTCGCTCCAATTTTGGGAATACGATAAGCAGCTGCTAGCTTTATTTATGTAAACGGTATTTTTTTTTACAAACGGCGATGTGTCACCCTCCACCATCATGGCCGCCATCAGGCTACGTCTCCAGCAAATCGCTTTTTTTCACGTAATGATCGCTGTCTGTAATTTATTTTTATTATTATTTAAGGTTCTTGAAGGAAGACCTGATGTAACAACTAGTGTTTGAAATCAAGGAGATTACGTTGAATGGGTCATAAACACCACCCCCATGCACATCTTCATCATTTCATGATGACCCGGTCGTTATCAGCGCGGCGACAACACTGCACGGTACGGCCACTGGGTACGGCTACATAGGAAACAATCAATGGCGCAAACATGTTCAACTACTGGTATTGCTAAAGTAGGGTTGACGGGGGGGGGGGGGGGTCCTTCAGTCGTGACCACCGTGTTTTAAATTGCGTATAGAGTGCCACTACACATGCGATTGTAAAGGCTGTTCGCGGAATACCATACTTTCGTACGCAATAACGTTAAGTCACGAATGAAACAAAAAGCAAGGAATTAAATATACAGTGGCGCTTGCCGAAACTCTGTGAGTTGCTACCACGGACGGCGCGTTGTTTGATTATGCGAGTGTTAATCAGACGCGTGTGCCGGCTCCTGATTCGGCGTCTGTTGCCCCCGAGGCTGTCCGTGCGGCCTCCTCCTTATTTTTGTGGTCGGTCGGGGGCTGCACGGAGTGCGTCGACTGTTGCTGCTGGGTTTCCGCTTCGGGCGGCTGCACGGGAACGACCAGGAGCCAGGTCCCCAGTGGCGCCTGGTAAGACCCCGGCAGCGCCACCACTGTGCCGTCGGCGTTGACGGCGGTCGACTGTTGCGTGGGAGACACTAGGCCCGTGTGTGGTGATGCAGTGCCCAATGCGAGAACACGGTGCTGAGCCGCTTCGGACTCGGCGCGCACTTGATAAATGTCCATTTGGCTGACGATAAGTGTCTGCGCATGTTATGAGTACAAAACGATTACAAGAGCAGAACATTCGAGATTATGTCGATGTATGCAGTCAACAAATCCCCATACATCATTCTCGCAAAAAGTTCGGTGTATCGTAAAGCTCAGTATAACTCTCTCTCTACGCGGCGCCAAGCTCCCGATGCCCCAATCACGCTGCTCGAACCATGTAGCTTCTTTTTTTTTTTTTGGGGGGGGGGGCAACTTTACGAGGCGTTTCGCGCTGCCCAATGTTCGATATATGAAGTGCCCCGGCTATTTTAAATGTGGAGCATTTCTTAGTCTCATGATGTCCCGCTCCGGCGTTGTCCGCACCCCCACTGCGCATGTCTGGCTCGTCTCGTCTCCCTCGAACGCGGGCGGAGTGTGTATAAGCGGCGGAGTGTGTGTTCGGAATTCAGTCGAGGGTGTTTTTACTTGACTGTCGCTTGACTTGACATTTTGCTTGACTCGAATAGACGCAACATTCACGCGATACCCCCACTACTCTGCGACGCACTTACCCGAGTTTTCCTTAGAAAGATGTGGGCGCCATTTTATTGCGATAGCAATTATATGAACACTCTCGGCTGGACTTCGCTGTTGACGTCGCCGTCATGCACCGTATATGTATACGTATCTATGTATATGAAAACGCAAAAAAGAAAAAATCCAAAAAAAGACACTCCGGTAAGCGGGATCGAACGTGGGACCTCCGCGTCGTGAATGCGAGGCGTTAACCACTGAGCCACCGAAAAACTTTTTTAAGCTTTATTGCCTGTTTATAGGCGCGTACATCAAACCACAAGCACAACAAAAAGAAGCAGTAGCAGTCCGACACAAACTAAAATTCCATAAGTGCTGCCAAGGGCTCTACCCTCGACAACCACTATGGTAAACTCTCCTGAGTTTTCTGCAGTTCAACATACTTGGCCATACATTCACGGAAATACATTCGTGCAGGCCGTGCATCCTGATCGCGATAGAAATCCGTCATACGGGCCCACCATAAACAATGAAGTCCACATAACATAATCAAATCAAAAGGCATTCCCTCTTCGTCCACTATTGGCAGAAATTTTATACCATATGATTTTAAGGGTAATTCTTTCTTTAGCGTCCTTTGAAGTACATCCCAAAAATATACTCCCTTCCAACAATGTAAGAAAACATGCATGGTCTATAGTTTACGGTTTTTCACAGATAAGGCAATTTGTCCCCCAAGGTGAGTAAAAACCACGGCCTGCTTCAAATGTCCTGAGAGATAATGTACCTGTGTGCAGGTTGAAAAAGAAAGACTTCGCGGCAGGAGCCACTTGCATTCTCTTCACTCGTTTAAGCACATCTTTCCATTGACCTCCAGTGTATACATGGCACGGTACAGAAGTTCAGGTAAAACAACGTCACACACATCTTTGTACAACTTCTTGCGAGTCACTGAAAACAAATATTCATTGAAAAATCTAACAGATGAAAACTGTACACTTAGAATAACCTCCTCAAGATACCCGCGGACAGCACCGGTCATGTCATTCGTGCTAACCACATATCCAGGTAAAGCCCGCATCAGTCTCATTTGGCACACTGTACGTAAGAAAGGGTCCCTTGAGTAGCGAAAAAAAAAGAACCTATTTACGACTTGGCGCATGAAAAGATGTGTTATACCCTGCCCTCCATGTTTCACTTTTCGAAACAGATTAGTTCGACTGCATCTCTCCCAGTTCGAAGCCCACACGAACACTGCGAATATGCGATGGAGCTTCTGTATGTTTGCCCTTGAACAATGCAATACTTGCATCACATAACAAAGTTTTGAGGCAAAAAAAAAAGATTACAGACAGTCGCCCTCGAAAAAGAACTGACAGATGATTACCGTTGCACCTATTGGCTTTCGTCCGGTTTCTTTCGCTTGTTCTTGCCAGTAGTTCTCATTATCTTTATAAAATTCTAGTTGCACCCCAAGTGACAAGTGTGGTCACCCATTTAACATCGTCAAAATAGTCTGGTCTTGACGACCACTTTCCATGCCAGAAACCCAGACACTTTCCCTAGTTTACTAGACTGCCAGTTGCATTGCCGAACCTCTTAACCACACTGATTGTAGTGGTAATACTATCTTGATCAATACAACAAACAGTCACATCGTCGGCATATGCCAAAATTTTAACTTCGGATTCTTGTAATCTAAAGCCACGAATGCAACTGTTTTGAGTTATTGCTAAGCACAGCGATTCTATATATAAACTGAAAAGTAGGGGACTCAGCGGGCAGCCCTGATGGACAGAACGCTTTATGTTAATTGTATCTCCCAGCGTCTTATTGATTACCAGTCGGGTCATGCAGTTCCGATATGCCATATAGATACCCTATCTCTGATTACAGAACCAACGTTGACATGGTCAAGAATGGCAAGCAGAAGGTTGTGGGAAACACAATCAAAAGCTTTCTCGAGATCAATCTGTAGAATGGCTACCCCTACTTGATTGGCATCTCTGCACTCGAGCACGCATCGCATCCGGGTTATATTGGTCACAATGGAGCGTCCCATAATCCCGCATGTTTGGTGAGGCCCTACCGGTTCTTTGATCACCCCTTGAAGTCACCGTGCTAGTACTTCCATTAAAAATTTGTAATCACAATTAGTGATATGGTCTATACGAAGAAACTAATTTTAACTTCTCCGAGTGTTCTGTCTTACTGAGCCACCGAGAGACACCTCCTCCTGCGTTCAAACGGCAAGCTATTCATATCTACCACTTACCGCTGTTGGCGGGCATCTCGGGAGGGAGGGGGGATTATTGTGTTTTCATCATTATCAGCAAGATGGCACAGTGAGCGCGCGGTGGCTCTCATCTCTCACGCGTACTTTGGCCCGCGTAGAGAATAAGGGGGTGTGCGCTCGATCGCGCGCCCCTATCTTGCAGTGGGGAGAATCGTACGTCTTGGCTAGCCTTTGAGTTTCGTCGGAGTGATTCTGTTGTAGTTAACGAGGGCACAAAGGTCCCTGCAATCATTGCACAGCCTCCGTTTGCGAAAAGGGTGCGCTTTTCAGACCCAGCCAAGTAACAACTGAGACAATTATTCGCGTTGATCTGTACCTGTGAGTATGTTTCGTGCGTCCTTTCTGCGTGAGAAACGCGGGGCACGTTTGGATCTCCTTGCCATGTTGCGCGTGACCTTCCAATTTGTTGCTATCGCGTTCATTGCTTAACCTTTGCGGCAAAGCTGTGACTTATTTTTATGTACAATTTATGTCAAGTATTATTATTAATTGTTGTGTTATAAAATAGATCGATATAAACGTTAATGCAATTTACCCGAGTAATTGATGTAGTCTAGCTGATTTCGCTGTGCCTTCATAAGTTAAGTGTCATACTCGAGGAGCCCCGCAAAACAAACACTGCAAAACTGTATATATATATATATATATATATATATATATATATATATATATATATATATATATATATATATATATATATATATATATATATATATATATATATATATATATGTACAACAACCTCGGAAAGAAGCAGCGCTTCGAGATAGGTAATAGTGCACTTGAAGTTGTAAAAGACTATGTCTACTTAGGGCAGGTAATAACCGCAGAGCCTAACCACGAGAGTGAAGTAACTAGAAGAATAAGAATGGGGTGGAGCACATTCGGCAAGCACTCTCAAATTATGACAGGTAGATTGCCACTATCCCTCAAGAGGAAGGTATATAACAGCTGTATCTTGCCGGTACTTAGCTACGGAGCAGAAACCTGGAGACTTACAAAGAGGGTTCAGCTTAAATTGAGGTCGACGCAGCGAGCAATGGAAAGAAAAATGGTAGGTGTAACCTTAAGAGACAAGAAGAGAGCAGAGTGGATTAGGGGACAAACGGGGCTTAAGGATATCATAGTTGAAATAAAGAAGAGGAAATGGACATGTGCCGGGCATGTAGCGCGTAGAAGAGATAACCGCTGGTCATTAAGGGTAACTAGCTGGATTCCCAGAGAAGGGAAGCGGGTTAAGGGGAGACAGAAGGTTAGGTGGGCAGATGAGATTAAGAAGTTTGCGGGTATAAATTGGCAGCAGCAAGCACAGGACCGGGTTAACTGGCGGAACATGGGAGAGGCCTTTGTCCTGCAGTGGACGTAGTCAGGCTGATGGTATATATATATATATATATATATATATATATATATATATATATATATATATATATATATATATATATTTATTTATTTATTTATTTGTAGATACTGCAATCCCACATGAGGGATTATAGCAGGGTGGGAAGTACAATCATAAATATTCCTAGGTGAACAAGAACAAAAATACGTAAGCAAAGTACAGTTCTCGGAATCACAAAAAAGGGAAAAACTGATATACAAAATTCACGAATACATGATCAACTATGGCGACAAAATACAATTCAAAATGTACAGGATAATAAATATTTCAGAAACAGAGTCACATACGCAACGATATATATATATATATATATATATATATATATATATATATATATATATATATATATATATACCAAAAACAAAAGTGATGCTGGGTCCGGGAAAGATTATTCGTATAGGAGAGAAGACGCACGTACGAAGTTACTTTATTTACGTTTCGGCCGTGGGTCCGCCCTTCATCAGATTCTGATGAAGGCCGGACCCACGGCCGAAACGTAAATAAAGTAACTTATTACGTGCGTCTTCTCACCTATACGAATATATATATATATATATATATATATATATATATATATATATATATATATATATATATCAAAGACACGTATCACTGTCGCTGTCTAGTTAATTTGATGGTACACATATGTATATGAGGTATGGGCCATAAACACTGTGGACAGCTTTCTTGAAGACTCCGCCGAGAAATAATATTCCTACAGAAATCTGCGAACAGGATAGGTTTTAAAACAGAGCTGAGAATACAAATAGAATTGTTCCCGAAAAGACTATCAAATAGTGCTACGCATAGTGCCGGCATAGCTAGCAGAAAATATGTCGACATTGCTGTTTGATTGCCACCTGTACGTACAGGACTTCAAAACAAGACCTTGTCCACGCTATATTGCGTCATTTTCTTGTACATCGACAAATATCGGAACGATTTTTTAATGGCGGCGTCAATCAGTCTGGGCACTGAGCAAGCGGCTGTTGTCGAGTTTCTATGCTCGGCATATCGTATACGAGAGACACAATAAATATGGAGGCATACGAAAACGGCCATAAGGTAAACCAGGGTGATATGACTCAGGCACTTTGCAAATGAATATGCGGTCGTCAAAAAAAGCCGCGGAAAGAAGGGCCTTTTAAACTCACCTCTATAAACAGCAGAATGGCCTTGTACAAAAAGGGCTTTGCTGACACCACCTGCAGTTGTACAAACTTGTATATAAACACCATTGGTAGACCACGCCGCCATCCAACTATTCGGAACTCTAGGAACACTTGCATCCTCTATTTGAGCCCTATCACGCAGCGTCAATCGTAACCTGGTTGGCGTGCCTTGCGTGCTCGCTATCAGCATGCCATGTCGATCTAGAACTGTGAAGTATCGAGCGCCGAGTTTTCAAGAATAGAAACGCAAGCAAGCCAGGTGATGATTGCTGTCGTACCACACAGACAGCCCAAAGGGTGCTTAGAGCGTAAAAGGCTCTCCTCTTACACGGGAACCACCCAGACAGTTCTCGTGGTCACGCTCAGGATACGAGTGTCCCCCCTCTTTTCGAAGTCCTGTGGGGAATAATGCAACTCAAGCAAGAAGTCGATTTCGAAACAAAAGCAGTTTCTCGCGCATTTACTAGCATAGGCGTGGGCATATCGGGGGGAGGGAAGAAGTGCATTTCCCTAGTCACATAGGATGGGTGGGGGGGGGGCGCAATGCCTGACCCATACAATGATTTAATAGGTAGAGAAAAGGCGCTGCCACAAGCCTCCCCCCCCCCCCCGGTAAGGGAATCCTGCACACGCTTATGTTCACTTTTTTATATCTCGTGTTTTAGTCTAAACGGAAAATTATTTGCACAAGTGAACTGTGGCCAGAGCCGCAAGATTGTGACACGCGGCGCTGCTATTCATGATCACGGTGATAGCGAGATTGCCAAGCACGTTCCTTTTTCCGTAGCAAGGGTAGCCGGTGGACCAGAGTAAAGCAGCCCTTCATACACACAGTATTCTCTTTTTTTCTTGTTTTTTTTTTCGCTGAAGTTGCGAGCAAACGTATCTTTTTCGCAGCCAGCTGCAGAGGAAAAAACTGCTTATTGGAGTCTTTTTCGCCGGTCACTCCCCGATTAGTAAAATGGAATGTGCTCGGCTGTGTCAATGTCGTCGCGCTGGGGCACAACGCAACGCCGCATGTCGCACTCTTGCCGCTCCGGCAGCCACGGTCACTTCTATGGCAATCCTTTTTCGTTGAGACCGTAACGTGTTTGGAAACTCTGTTTTACTCGAGGGAATCTTTTGTGGGGGCAAATATTGCGGGTTTAGAGTGGGAGCCGGTCTAGCGTGTGTAATTATTTATAAAACACACAACGCGCACATTGGTTGGCCATTCGTTGTCGTCCTGAAGCATGATTCTGAGGCAGTCAATGGAAATGACATGAAAGGCATTTCCGAAATGCCTTTTTCGACACGACGACCATAAAGGCTCTCCCCTAATTAACTATTGGATGTGGTTTCAGCGTGAGTGTGCATACTTCACCTACTTCAGCAGCTTTTACATCGGTCCGTGGCAGCTAAATCTATCAGCCCGACACGCCACGCATAGTTCCATTAGGGCGACAAATATAAAGAATGAAAAAGAAGTGTTTGTTCTCTGTATGCCACTACTTACTTACCTTTTCCCGGTGCATAATCTGCCGCTGCCAATAGGAACCGAGGTACGGGGGCTGCGTGAAAAAAAAAATGTATAGACTTGAAGTGATTGCGCAGACATCTCAAAATGGAGATATTCTGACAGCGTCTGCTATAGCGCCTTAGTTTAATTGTTTACCATAAAAAGATCATAGAGTTTTCTTCTATAAGGGAACCAAACAGGTTTGGAACAGGACGTTTCGAGAACTTTCAGTTAGCCAAAAAGACCAAAATAAGAAAAAAACATACATGTGAAGTTCGCGACGTCAACCTGCACATAAAACGAAATGTTTGCACCAAAGTAAAACAAAATCGCAGCTTGACATTCATTTCTTTTTGCTAATATTGAACGTTACAATGTAATCAGTAATGAAACTTCGAGGTGGTTGTGTCCTTTTTAAGCGTCTAAACCATGCTTAACACCTGACCACTTAACACCTGACCATGCTTTACTCTCCCACTTTTTGATCGTTCTAAGCTCAGAAACTGATCTTATGTACCTCTTCAAAATTTTCCTTTGTAGGTGCATAACTACTACTGAAAAGGACACTAAAGTTAAACGATAGATTAGTTTCTGACAGATGAAATATACGTTGAAAGCTCTGTTATTAAATCTTGCCACAATAGCTAAATAATAACAAAATCAAGTTTTAATTTTTAAACTTCGCGCAGAAACCTCCACAGTGACGTCTCGCACCTCAATGCTTTATTCATATTTCAGCCACACTTACTCAGTGAACTTTTCTGAAGCTTCGTATGCTACGTATCGGGTCTCAGCATGATAATTCATATTTACCACGTCGGCACTAGACGCAGTAGAAATCTATGACGTCACTACGGTTGGTGCAGGGCGGGGACTTCAACATGGCGTCGCCACGTGCGCATTCTTTTTTCACGCTTCATCTCGCCTTCTCGTGGCATACATAATAACCTCGGCATTGCAAATAAGTGAATTACTAATACGAGAAAAAAATGTTTTTCTCTTTAGGGTGCGTTTCTCAACAGGGCGTATAACTAAGGTGCAGATAACGGTGTGTGATACACCAGCGCATACAAAGGCGTATATATGACTACGCCTTGAAGGCGTACTTATGCACCATAGCGATCAAAAGGCTTTTTTTTGGTAGAGGTGGGCGATCATTCCATTTATTGTTTTACACCTACACATGCCGTATATATAGTGAGCCCTTCTATAGACGAGAGCACGCCTACCTCGCACCCAGGCGCCTTCGGTGGTATACTCTCGCTTCCAAAGACGCCATAAATTGTTTTGAACTGCCAAGGCGTGTCTCGCTAGCATGGCAAGCAGTGGCTCTGGGTCTTCAAAATGTGAGAATAGCGCCTGTTCACGCTACGCCAGCTTATGAGAATTCATCTGGGTACCACTGCGCCACCGCCTTCGGATGCAAGAACAACCAGCGCAACAGTGAGATATTTCTCCGCACTGTCTGTGAAGATCCCAGCACAATGCGGCAATCATGCCGGTGCAATGTTTTCTGATTGCACAGACTTCCATCCGCAACGAAAAAACCTGAGCTCCGCCACCGGTGGATATAATCGCAATCGGCAGGAAAAACTACGAGTCCACTAAAAGTGTACGAGTAAATATTATTGCGTTTACTCAAACGCGACGCGAGCTGTTCCGCTTTTAAGCAGTGATTTGTGTGCACCATGCCTGTATAGTATGCGGCCCCAAATCATTGCCGTATACTCTTTCGCAGGCTGCATGCCAGCAATAGAATATATTACGGCTCACGAGTGGATAAAAGCACCGCGCACTTATACAAATGTAACTGCGTACTATAGCGATGCAAAGAGACGTGTACAGCACGAAAAGCATAGCTTCCGACTTAGAACTGTGGCATGCCTTGACTCAGTAGGCGAGTCGGTGCTTTCAGTCGGCGTCATCGTATAGCATTTTAAAATGTTGTTCTGGTTGGCACTTCCGCAACGTGTCTGTGTTCCGAGTGCCCGGCATGAGTTGCAAATAATAAACACATGCAGTGGAGGAGCGCAAGTTAGAGTGAAATTCTAGCACCACGTTTACGCCGACTTAAAGCACAAACTCTGCCACAGCCAAGGCAGGCCGCAGTGCGACTAAGTCGAAAGCAACGCTTGCCGCTGTTTGCGTTTCTTTCAATCGCAATAGCACGTACCTGATGAAGTTGCTTCCGTAGTCTGCAATGCACGTGCTGTAGACATTCCGGACTGTCGAGGAATGTATGCTCAACGTTTCACGCGAAATCAGCGCGAAATTCCAGGAGAGGAAAAGCGCGAAACATCTTTACAGCCGGACTCGGGTTGTGCAATTTCGTGTTTGATTTGCGGAGCGTCTGCTCGCGTGGCAGGGCATGGGTGTTGCTTTGCTGTGCTTGCAACAGATGGCGTGACGTGCTTTTCAATATGGCAGCACACACTCTCACTGCGGCCCCGCCGCGGTGGTCTAGTGGCTAAGGTACTCGGCTGCTGACCCGCAGGCCGCGGGTTCGATTCCCGGCCGCGGCGGCTGCATTTCCGATGGAGGCGGAAATGTTGTAGGCCCGTGTACTCAGATTTGGGTGCACGTTAAAGAACCCCAGGTGGTCAAAATTTCCAGAGCCCTCCACTACGGCGTCTCTCATAATCAAATGGTGGTTTTGGGACGTTAAACCCCACAATTCAATTCAACACTCTCACTGCGTTCTGGTGTGTAATGTAGGCGACCGATAAAAAGCCTGGTCTACATGAAAGTATTTCAATCCGTCGAACCAAAAATGTTGCATCTTCTGGTTCTTCTTTTCCATGCACCAATCTCGCGATAGCCGTGTTACGCTGGTATAAGATCGATGAGCACTGAAAAGTGTGCATGTGGATGGTTTTCCCTTGCGACGTACTTTCGCGAAGAACATCCTCACGACGTCGATTGTAGTGCACAGGCCGATTCCCATAACGTGCGCCGAGATTCCCACCAGGACATTCGCCATGCCGTTGTAGTTGTCCTGCGCAGTGACGGCGTGATTCTTGATGTGATATAATTTATCTAGAGATGAACTATACTGCAGCCTTGACGTTGCAGTTAATCACCGCTGGCTGCAGTATGACTCTTGATCAACATAATTCATTCATTCATTAATTCATTCATTCTTTCATTCATTCATCTAACAACTACAGCCATCTCATCCTAGTTGTATTGCGCAATAACAGCGTGACCCTTGATGTCATTCCTAGATCATGCATGAACTCCTACAGCCTTGTCGACGAAATCGTCTTGCGCAATAAGGTGATATCTTGACGTCATTTTTTATAAACATGAAATGCCGCAATCTTGTCGTCGCAGTTATTCTGCGCAATGACAATGCTCGTGACGTCACTGATAATTTATCTAAACGTGACCTATTACAGCCATATCATGTAGTCGTCCTGCGCAATGACTATGTTAGCTTTGACGGCATTCATTAATTCACTTATCTAAGCACGAACGATACTATTTCCACGTCCCCGTAGTTGTCTTGCAATGACAGGGTGACTCCCACGTCGTGCCGTCGTAAGTGACAACAAAAGTCAATCGACCAAACTAACGAACACTGCACGCGGCAAGCTGAAAATGAATTGTACAGCACACGAAGAAAGCAGGTATACCGTATACATGCAGGCGGCCCAGGCCAAGATAAGTATCAGGTGGATAACATGGAAAAAGCAGTCGAAGGCACCTGTCATCCATATGTACGGACGTCCTGGACAGATGTGCACGAAGGAAACACTGCATCAGTTTAGGTGAAGTTGCTCCATCATTGAAGTATAAACTATGAAAAACTTCTTAGAGCGAACGAAAAGATAACAAGTAGGTGGTGTGGGCTATAATGTTGGACTCGTGGCGTAAATGCAACGCGTTTCCTTGGCAACGCTGATTCAGAAAAATGAAGACGGTAGCGTATACTGGCTGCAGAAGCGATCGCCTCCTGACAGTATATGTATTCGTGACGCAAGATTT
This sequence comes from Rhipicephalus annulatus, assembly GCA_013436015.1. Taxonomy (NCBI): domain Eukaryota; kingdom Metazoa; phylum Arthropoda; class Arachnida; order Ixodida; family Ixodidae; genus Rhipicephalus; species Rhipicephalus annulatus. The sequence goes on from WOVY01010326.1 coordinate 514,021, forward strand.
CCGTTTCAACCTGTCTCACTTGAGAACGAATAAATTTTAAGACGACGCTTTTGCGGCAAGAGGATTAGAGAGAGTATGGGCTGCAAAACAGTGGGCGGGATAACCACACAAGTTATGTTTGCTTAAAATAGTATAGTCAATGCAGTGGACGGGAACGGAGTCCGCAAGCGTGCAATTCATCCTCACCGATATTGAACGCAGGCGTACTGTCCCAAATATGGATGTTCGCGGTGACATTGTGTTATCTCGTACACAGTAAGCACAAATTTACTTTTTCACGGGTGTAAAAGGGGAGTTTCGTCGTTCCATGGCTAACACCGTCCCGGTCGGCGGGTAAGAAGGAAGAATGGCAGGTAAAACGAAATACAATTATCTCTTCCTCATTTTTTAGTTAATGTTAAATTTATAGTAGTCGCAACTCACGACAGGACAGGGGCAATAAAAAAAAACTTGCTAAGCTTCCGTCGCCTGTATAGTTGTTGTGGCAGATATATTTCGAGATACGCCATAAGTGGTGGTACGGAACGCCCTCAAGGGTGCAAAATTTTCTAGACCATGGGAAGCAACATACGCTGAGAGATTTTCATGGACCTAACTTGATTTCCATCTGAACTTCATGTTTGTGTATTTATTTATTTTATTTATTTAACATATGCTCATGCTGTGAAGCTATATCAAAAAGGGGAGTGGAAATAATTGGCACGTTAAAAATCCACAAATACAATATCATACTGTTATAATTTTAAAAATTCAGTAGTGATGGTGAAGGCTAAGATAGATTAAGTGAATAGTTGATTCAATTAAGATAGTTAATTGTTCCAGAAAGTTAGAAAATTAGGTCGTTGAATTGAAAGCAAACAAAGGAAATAAGATGACAAATAATATGCAAAAAAGTGACAAATCGTGAAACGAAAACATGATAAGCATAGCAGAAATATACATGACCAAACTTATGAAACTTGCTATAAATACAAGGATGCGAATACACATGAAGGTAAATAGCTTTAGATTCGGGCATTAACTTGAAAATAGGGCATCAACTGAGATCGATGTCATACAAAAACAGTCAGTCACAATAATTTGAAATGAAACTCGGTGCGATTTTGAAATTAATATTGTTGGTTATGCTCGTAAGTGGTACTGGTAGGTTAATCGATCAAATCTTTGCGCGTTGCTTTGTGGAATAATGTTAGTTTATGTGGTGATGCTTGATGCGAGCGAATGAACATACCATGCAGCGTCCCTCCAAAAATTGTGGCTACGATGACTATTGCGACAAGTTCTGCGTATTGAGCCGGTCGCTTACTGTTTCTATCCACATTGGTTGCGTCGATGAACGACACCATTCCCTCCACGACAAGCAGGGCGAAGGTCAGGCACTGCGAAAACGCATAGACCGTATATACAACGTCGGACGACGTATGTGGCGCGCGTCAAATACGGAATGTCAGCAAAAACGTTGCTTGCGTGAACTAGTTGGTTCGTAGGGTAAAGTTGTGAAGTAGAGAAGAGTTCCTGAAGTGCCACATTGGAGACCCACCGCTGCCATATTACATCATCAAATACGTGTACGGCCGTAAGCCTCCTCTTCAAAAAATGACAAATAGGGTGCGAATAAGTAAAGGTGTATCTTAAATAATTGGCATTCGTCGTTTTCGTTTGTGTTCCGTTCGTTGTCTGTATGTGTTTTGCGCTGCAGTGCACACTAGAATCGGTGCCCCTTGAAGGGTCCTGCAACACTTTTTGAGCATAGTCAGAAAATGTTGCCGATCGGTGGTAGAGGCTCCCGGGAACACGCTAGTCAAATGTTATAGTGCAGCACGTAGCCTAAGTTCAGAATAAATGATCAAAGTTTGCTAAAAATCGCTTTCTCTTCCCTCGACAAATGATGAAAGACGCTCATAAATCACTCGTAGAAGATCATCTATCAGCCATTGGCTGATTTTAACATGGCGCGTTTGGTCGTTACAGAGATGGCCACGAGAGACCGCGACTTGTCCACGCGCGCGCGCGATCTCACTCAAGAAGCCGCGTAATCGAAGAAAAATAAAGAAAAGAGTGCTCAAAGTTATGAGGTGCGCGTGACGTATTTTCTTTGCTCCTACCATACCTCTATACTTAGCTTCCCGCGCTTTCGTCGGGAGGACAAAAGAGAATGCGATTGCAGCGTGCGACAAATCTTTGTGACGCTCGTACTAGACGGATTTTTTAAATCTTTGCGGCGTTCAATTTGTGAGGCAATAAGCTCTTCCATTGAATTCATTCCATGGTTTCTTAAAGAAAGTGTTTCAGAGCCCCTTTAAATGAATACCCTCTCATCCACCCCTGTAACCTACGTCTATGGTGCATGGTACCAGCTGCTAAACAAAGACAGCAGCTGGGATCATAATAGCAGTGTAGTAAGCATTATCGGCAAATGAAGCTGAAGGAGTGATCGAAGCATTCCATGAACATACATACATACATACATACATACATACATACATACATACATACATACATACATACATACATACATACATACATACATACATACATACATACATACATACATACATACATACATACATACATACATACATACATACATACATACATACATACATACATACATACATACATACATACATACAGAGCAAGCCCTAAATAACAGTGTTCATAGGCCCTGTAGATAAGTGAGACAAAGTTTTCTTTTAATAGTATCAGCCGTGTTTGCGATGTTGATTGGGCAAAGCTGACGCATGCAGGACACTCTAGACGGTGCGACCATAGGTATGTTTCATTTGTCGAGCTCTTTTTTCCCCTCCTGTTCTGTGTGTTCATATTCGTGTTCATGCTGCGTGCAAAATGCTACATTGTAATAAAGCATTGGACGAAGCTGGTATTGCTGCGCTATCAAATTAATTATAAATTGATCAACATAAGGTCGAACGCAAGCCAACGCACCGGCTTTGACAAAAATATTGGTGCGGCGAGTTCCGGATAACGTGCGACTATTGAGATTCACAGAGTTGCTATAAAGCTATAAGCGTGCGCGACCGCCTTGTGTACGATTCGTCATCGTTTTCAGCATCAGTAGCAATGCACTTGGAAGTCGAACCCACGGCATCGGGCCGGAATGCCATACATTGTCAATGACCGATTCATCGCGATAGGTTTCACTTACCATGTAAAGACCGACCACGATTTCGATGAAAGCCTTATTCTCAGACATGATGCCACTTACCCACTACTACAGTGGACCAAGCAATGAAGAAATAACGAAGAAAATTGACTAAGCATTTACCTATCTGTCTATTTATGTAATTACCTTCCGTGTTCTTCCCACTAACCAACTACTAGACATGACTGGCAAGCAAGAAAGCGTTAACAAATAGAGCTAACTAAACTATCTATCTATCTATCTATCTATCTATCTATCTATCTATCTATCTATCTATCTATCTATCTATCTATCTATCTATCTATCTATCTATCTATCTATCTATCTATCTATCTATCTTCTGTCTGTCTGTCTGTCTGTCTGTCTATCTATCTATCTATCTATCTATCTATCTATCTATCTATCTATCTATCTATCTATCTATCTATCTATCTATCTATCTATCTATCTATCTATCTGTCTGTCTATCTATCCATCTATCTATCTATCTATCTATCTATCTATCTATCTATCTATCTATCTATATATCTAATTAGCTTGTTGACTCACTCACGTACTAATAACTAAGTAATGACTGAATGAACTTTATTTGGAAAAGGGATCACTTGATAAAACTTTATTTGAAAGAGGGATCACCTGATAGGCTTCAGAAATAGAAGTGAGAAATAGTATAAAACACGTGAAAATCGCAGTATTTATATCAAGGTCTGATCACTGCAAATGTGAAATCCTCCCCTAGTGTTGCCATAATGATAGAGAAACTCATGAATGATGACACAAAAGTAACGCCGAGAAATGACTTGTCTCTTCATCTTAATTTTTCAGCCGCCGAGTGAATCAACCTAGAAGTTTGAAACGAAGAAAAGACGCAAAGGGCAGATATTGCTATGTTCTACATTTTTGTTCTGTCTCTCACATACCTAGAACTGTTTCTCTGTTGATGGGGAGAAACAATACATTACAGGTATCTTATTGTGCAAATCGCAGGTGATTTGTCAGCGAGACATATGCTCACACCTCCTTGACTCTCAAACATTTGGAGCTTTCCCAGGCGTTATACCAATTATTAGGGGAGAAGCTTTTTAAGACCTCACGATGTCCACCGTCTCCCTTCTGACCGTAACACGTCTTCACCTGTCTGACATTTCTGAACCATATTCCATGTAACCTTCAACCTATAAGCAACAGAGGGCGTTGGTGGTAACCGTTTTGCGATGTTGAGGAGGCCTGGAAAAGGCGTCGAGAGGCAAACAGGGAGCATCGAAGGATGGTGCAGTCGTCGGATACAGAGGCATGTGCAGCCACCTGGCAGAGATATCTTGAACTGAAGCACGAGGTACAGGCATTGGTGCAGGCGAAAATTGCCGATTACAACAAGAAGCTATTTCAATCTCTGCGCGAAGAGGGCAAGAACGCAGCCCAGAAGTTCTGGCAATATGTGCAAACACTGAACAGGCGACAACAGAATTCGCCCCAATTGAGGGATGCTGACACCAACCAGCCAGTGGCACATGTGCGGCAGCACCTGACACGATACATCAGTGGATTGTTTGGCTCGACGGGAAATGACGGCGACAGGGATGCTTCCGCGGCCGCGACACTGCACCCTGCCCTCGGCGAAAGGCAAGAGGAAGCGGAACCGCGCTGGGCGGTGAGCAGTGTGACAGTCATCCGTGCCTTAGCGCGAATGAGCACTCGAACTTCAACGGGGCCCGACGAGGTGTCAGCGCGCCTGGTGAAGTGCCTCCACCCACAGGCTAGGAGACCAGCTGTCGAGCATCCTTTCTGGCGCTGAAATCCCGAAGGACTGGCGTCAGGGTCGGATTACATTGATCCTAAAGCAAGGCGGCGCGGTGTACCTGCTGCAGAGCTATCGCCCTATCACGGTCACTAGCGTGATGTACCGAATGTTTGCCGGTATGCTAAGGGAATGGCTAAGCGGCTGGGCTGAGACGAAGAACTTGCTAACGGAACTATAAATTGGTTTCGTTCGGGTCGTAGATTGGAGGATAATATTTTCACTCTGACCCAGTGTGGCTAAATAGCGAAGCTTGAAGGGCGATCTCTGCTATGCTGTTTTCTGGATGTGCAGAAAGCATACGATAGGGTCCCGCTGGCAGCATTGTTTGATTGCATGAACCACTCTGGCCTTCCAGAGATCCTCATCTCGACTGTGAGACGTATGTACAGAGGTAACACTGTAGTGGCACATTTCGGGGATGTTCAGTCAGACCCCGTTGTAGTAGTGAAAGGCCTGCGTCAGGGTTGCCCACTCTCACCATGACTGTATATTCTTTACGTCTCAAGCCTCGAGAGGAAGCTTCTTAGCTCCAGACTGGGTTTTCGGCTCCACCACACGACCAGCGGGATCGACGAGAGGCGTCGTATACCGGGCTTAACGTTCGCAGACGACATCGTGCTCATGGCAGAAAGCACCGAGGAAATGCAGGCACTGCTGGACATCTGCCAGGATGAAATCACCCGCCTGGGGCTCTGCTTCAACGTTAAGAAGACAGCCCTTCTCAGACTTGTGGGGGAGTGCACCAAAGAGAGTGTTGTGAACCTGGGAGATGCCGAAGTGAGCAGCTGCACCAAATACAGGTACCTGGGTGTAAAATTGTCAGCATCAACGGACATGTACAGCCTACATGAGGCGAAGACGCGTGAAGCTGGACTGCGGGCTCAGAGCATCCTCCGACGCCGCTGTTTGTGGGGCTGCAACCGGTATTTAATGGTACGTGACCTTTGGAAGCTCGTCCACGTGCCTTAGCTGACATTTGCGAACGCAGTCGTGATTATGTAAGCGGCCACCCGGGAATGGTTGGAGCGGCGACAGCGGGAAGTAGGACGCATCGCTCTGGGCTGTCATGGCATGGTGGCGAACGAGGCGGTCCAGAGGGACATCGGCTGGTCGAGCTTCGAAGCGCGTGAGGCGGCCAGCAAACTGACGTTCCACTGCCGCCTGATGTACATGGCCCGCGAGAGGTGGTCTCGACGAGTTTTTGACTACCTCATGGTGACATGTATGCGCACCAAGTGGGTACGACAAGTGTACCAACTTGAGAAAAAGTTTGGGTTTTTTCAGGCGCCACTGGCGGCCGAAAACCAACGGGGGCGCACTAAGGAAATTCGCCAACGTATTAAGGAGGCCGAGGAGGAGAAGTGGAGGCAGGCACAAGTGAACAAGTCAAGTCTTCTCCTCTACCGCCAGCACAAGGACACCATTGCTCCAGTCCCACTGTACGACAATGGCCTTGGAAGTGTGCTGTTGTTTGAGGCGAGGGCAGGGCTACTGCGTACTCTCGTCCGTAAGCAAGCCTACGACGGTGAACTTGTGAGTGTGGTGTGTCGCGCGTGTGGTGGGGCTGACGAGACCATCGCACACATCGTGACTGAGTGCCCGCAACTGAGCCCATCCAGTTCGAACACAGATCTCGCTGCCGCACTGGGTTTTGTGGACACAGGTGATGTGGTGGACTACGCCGCAGTGAGGCGCAGCAAAACTCGCCTAGAACAATGGAGGAAAATAACTATCCGGGGACTTCGGGAGGGTTCTTAACTTGGCAACCCGCCCAGTCTGTATTTTATTTTCTTATTTTCTTTGTATTTTTTCCTATCGGCTAGGGTGCCAAAGTGTGCCCGCCCGTTACAAAGGGAATGGCCTCATTACCATCATTGCATGTAACCTTCAACTTATAAGCAACGGAGGGCGCTGTGGATAATTGTAGATGCGATGGCGCTGCTGTCAACGCTATATATATATAACCACGTTCCATACCACACATTCTCTTCTCTCATGTGAATGAAGATGAACGCAGGAAAGCGCGACGTGCTGAGTATCAGCGTCGCCATCGACGGAAAGCTACCGCGGAGACAAAAGAGAAGGAAGCGTAGAAGTATGGCAGCTTGGGCTAGTTGGTATGGCATGACGATAGTTATAGCGCGAGAACAAAACGACGACACAGAGACAAAACGGACTTTCGTGTCCTTCTTGTCTCTTTGTCGTCGTTTTGTTCTCGCGCTATAACTATCGTCATATCAAGAAGGAAGCGGATGCAAAGCGGTGACGGCGACAACAAAGTTCTACACTACAGACTAGGGCTAAGTAAGCAAAGGCTAAGCGGGAAAAACGCCAAGCTGACGCGCAGTTGAAACAACTTGAAGCGAATGCAAGGCGGCAATACCGACAAGAAAATCCTACACCAGAGACGATAGAAGCTGTGATTAGGAAGTCAAAACATAACCCGGAACTCGGAACCTAATACCAGCTATAAAGAAGAATCACCGCTATATCACAATCGGTCTCAGCACTATCTCTTTGAAAAAAATATATAAGTATCACAACCACAATCAGTCTCAGTACTATCTCAACTTTAATCACAATAATCACCTCCAAAAGCTTCGCTCCATAATTATCTTCAAGCAGCTTGAAATGCAGTGATTTTTTTTTTCGTACCTTCGATTGCTCAAGGCAGACTATAGCTAAACATTCATGGTAAACATGATTGCCGACTGTTTTGTTAGATGTTGGATCACCAGTCTCCATTCATTCGACTGCTAATATGTTCAGTTCAGCATTTTATTCGGAGAGAGAGAGAATAAAACATTTATTTGCGACCAAGAAAGGAATGTCGGCGAGTGGGATCCTTAGTCCGGGATCCAATAAGCACGGGCCGCTGTCCTCGTTCGTCTCACGAGGGCCTCTTGAGTCTTCGGATCCGAGCTGAACAGAGCTGCCTCCCACCCTACAGTGCTGTTATGCTCTGGGTATTAGAGGTGGACTGCGTAGGCATTCCCTGGCGTCTCGCGTAGTACATTTTAGTTCCACGGCCGTGGTATTTCGTCCAGTTCTAACTAGTCCACTTCTCCGATTGTGTTTTGTTCGTGCTGTGACACAGTGAACGTGCTTCTTGCTGGATCCTGTAAGTGGCCACAGGGCGTGACGTTGTGACGATGGATTACAACCGGCTGGTGCACACGCAAGAAAAAAAAAACTAAGACCAGACTGGTACGAACACTCGTCCAGCAGCACTGCGATGACGTTTTTTTTAAATGTGCCCATTTGGACAATCGTGATGCCAAGTGATTCTGATGCGGTGCTCTGAACTTTCTTAAAAGTGAGAGTTCTACTGGTGAGGTGTCTCGAAGCAGCGCGTTTCGGCTCAAGCGGGAACTGGTCAAGAGTGAAATGTTTCTGAAGGTGCGTTGATTACAACCTACAGCTGCTCTGTATACGTGCATACCCACATGTATTTGTACCAACTGGCATGCACTAGACACGCATTAGACGCGCGCCTGGCGTTTCAATAAAAACCGACAAGTGAACTCGCTTCGCAGATCCGCGTCGACATACGTTGACGGAGTTGCACGAAAGCATTCGCGTGAAATGGTTCATTGTTGCACTTCATGGTGCGCTTCATCTCGGAAAGCACGAGGTAAGTTGAAGAGAGCGAAACCATTTTCTGTTGTTTACGGCAACGCAGCATTGCTGAAAAACGCGGATGTTGCACTGAACGAGCATGGCGAAACAATCTTGGTCGACTTAGCGCACACCGAACCGCTCCTCCTCTTCAGTTCATGTTCTGGCTACGATTTTGTCTTTGGTCACGGCGAGAATCCGGCTGGAGCCATATGCACATGCGTACTCGTTTTGAACCTTTTGCATAATAATAAATAACACCACCAGCCATTTCCAAGATCACGTGCAAGTAATGCACCAATTACAGACGCGGATGGCAGAGAAAAAGAGGACTAATCGAGAGAGTGAGGAGGACGGCTCGAGAACAATGAGTGACGCTACCTTGTTTCATCTAGGGACCTTACGGAACCCTTGCTCAATGCGCCCTCTCAACGTAGACGGGCGCGCGAAGCGGTACTATTTGATTTTGCTGGGTGGGGAGAGCGGCGATTTGGACTACTGATTGGGACGGCCGGAGAGAAACACAACGCGCTCCCACGATCTCGGAGGCCATGCATGGTATCTGAGATTAACATATAAAGATTAAAAAGCAGGCAAATAAAAAAAGGTCAAACAAACTGAGCTAACTTTTCTTTAATGCTTCAGCAAGCTGCAGTACATTACTTCGCTGGCTCAGAATAACCTATATAGCTTTCCTTACCTGAGGGTCTTGAAAGAAGACGAGCACAAAATAGACGGAGTCATACTTGTGACTCTCAAGAAGATTCTGAACCTTCCCCCGTGGACACTCACGGAACGTCTGCTTCAAATTGGGCTCCAGAATACCGCATCAGAACTATTCCAGGCCCTCCACACGAATCAAGTCATGCACCTCGCCATCACTAAAACGGGACGGAAAACACGATCAGAGCTTGGCATTGAAGCCCCCATTGAGAGAAGGGGAAAACAACGTATCCCACATGAATGGTGGCAGCACTTCATCATCAAACACTACCACGCAGCATGCATCCTCAGTTCCACGAACATCGACGTCGGGCACGGGCAAAACTTCACGAGAACTACTCAGATACTGAGCGCGCCTTATTTGTCGATGCAGCCGGACCACTGAACGGCAAATATACAAACAACGTGGAAAACAGGCTGATTGTATATCATCCCAGGACACAGACACAACTAGTATGGAAGAAGCAGGAATTGCCTCGCTGGACCACTGAACGGATATTATGCAACAAACGCCATTCATCGTGGAAAACTGCTGATTGTATATCATCCCAAGACACAGACACAACTAGTATAAAAGAAGCAGGAATTTTCCTCGCCCTACGAAACCCAAAGTCCACCTTCGTTCTGGCAGATTCAAAAACAGCCTACCGAAATTTTCGTAAAGGCTACATTGGCCCCATTGCGCATTGACTTCTTACTCAACTCTCGTCCTCACGCTAAGAGGACGAATGTAAACAGCTGATATGGATACGCGGCCACTGCGGAATTAGAGGCAATGAGCCCGCCCATGCCTCGGCCCGAGAATTACTCTTTTGGATTGACGACCCCGACATATCGCACCCACCCTCGGCTATGCGCGTATGGACCCGCTGTCAACATACACAGATATTCTAGAACATCAAAGTCTCGATGGACTGAAACTTCCGCCCTCGGGGCCAAAGTTCAGTAAAGAATCGCAGGAAACATGGCGTCGCCTACAGACCTTGTCTTACCCCAAGCCATACATACTGTCCAAGATAGATCCCGACACATACGCACCACAGTGCAGGTTTTGCGTCAATGAACGGTCACCCTGTACTACATGGTATGGACACAGTCCACCTCTAATGCCCAGAGCATAACACAAACAGCTCTGTCCAGCTTGGATTCGAAAACTCAAGAGGCCCTCGTGAGACGAGCGAGGACAGCGCCCGTGCTAATTGGATTCCGGACTAAGGATTCCACTCACCGACATTCCTTTCTTGGTCGCAAATAAATGTTTTATTCTCTCTCTCTCCGAATAAAATGCTAAACTAAACATGTTAGCAGTCGAATGGATGAAGACTGGTGATCCAACATCTAACAAAACAGTCGGTAATCATCTTTACCATGAATGTTTAGCTATAGTCTGCCTTGAGCAATCGAAGGTACGAAATAACTGGTATAATGCCTGGGAAAGCTCCAAATGTTTGAGGGTCAAGGAGGTGTGAGCATATGTCTCGCTGACAAATCACCTGCGATTTACACAATAAGATACCTGTGATGTTATGTTTCTCCCCATGAACAGAGAAACACTTCTAGTTATGTGAGAGACAGAACAAAAATGTAGAGCATAGCATCTACCCTTTACGTCTTTTCTTCGTTTCAAACTTCTAGGTTGATTCACTCGGCGGCTGAGAAATTAAGATCAAGAGACAAGTCATTTCTCGACTTGTCTTACACTTACTTTTGTGTCATGATTCATGAGTTTCTCTATCGTTATGGCAACACTAGGGGAGGATTTCACATTTGTAGTGATCAGACCTTGATATATATACAGTGATTTTTGCGTGTTTTATACTATTTCTCACTTCTATTTCTGAAGCCTATCGGGTGATCCCTTTTCCAAATAAAGTTTTACCATGAGATACTTTTTCCAAATAAAGTTTATTCAGTGATTAGTTAGTTTATTAGTACGTGAGTGGGTCAACAAGCTAATTAGATAGATAGATAGATAGATAGATAGATAGATAGATAGATAGATAGATAGATAGATAGATAGATAGATAGATAGATAGATAGATAGATAGATAGATAGATAGATAGATAGATAGATAGATAGATAGATAGATAGATAGATAGATAGATAGATAGATAGATAGATAGATAGATAGATAGATAGATAAGCTAGATAGATAGATAGATAGATAGCTAGATAGATAGATAGATAGATAGATAGATAGATAGATAGATAGATATGCTCAATTTATTAACCCTTTCTTGCTTGCCAGTCATCTCTAGTAGTAGGTTAGTGGGAAGAACACGCAAGTTAATTACATGTATAGATTGATAGATAAATGCTTAGTCAATTTACTTCGTTATTGCTTCCTTGCTTGGTCCACTGTAGTAGTGGGTAAGTGGCATCATGTCTGAGAATAAGGCTTTCATCGAAATCGTGGTCGGTCTTTACATGGTAAGTGAAACCTATCGCGATGAATCGGTCATAGACAATGTATGGCATTCCGGCCCGATGCCGTGGGTTCGACTTCCAAGTGCATTACTACTGATGCTGAAAACGATGACGAATCGTACACAAGGCGGTCGCGCACGCTTGTAGCTTTATAGCAACTCTGTGAATCCCAATAGTCGCACGTTATCCGGAACTCGCCGCACCAATATTTTTGTCAAAGCCGGTGCGTTGGCTTGCGTTCGACCTTATGTTGATCAATTTATAATTAATTTGATAGCGCAGCTATACCAGCTTCGTCCAATGCTTTATTACAATGTAGCATTTTGCACGCAGCATGAACACGAATATGAACACACAGAACAGGAGGGGAAAAAAGAGCTCGACAAATGAAATATACCATTGGTCGCACCGTCTGGAGTGTCCTGCATGCGTCAGCTTTGCCCAATCTACTTCGCAAACACGGCTGATACTATTAAAAGAAAACTTTGTCTCACTTATCTACAGGGCCTATGAACACTGTTATTTAGGGCTTGCTCTGTATGTATGTATGTATGTATGTATGTATGTATGTATGTATGTATGTATGTATGTATGTATGTATGTATGTATGTATGTATGTATGTATGTATGTATGTATGTATGTATGTATGTATGTATGTATGTATGTATGTATGTATGTATGTATGTATGTATGTATGTATGTATGTATGTATGTATGTATGTATGTATGTATGTATGTATGTATGTTCATGGAATGCTTCGATCAATCCTTCAGCTTCATTTGCCGATAATGCTTACAACACTGCTATTAGGATATTGTTTAGCAGCTGGTACCATGCACCATAGACGTAGGTTACAGGGGTGGATGAGAGGGTATTTATTTAAAGGGGCTCTGAAACACTTTTTTTAAGTAACCATGGAATGAATTCAATGGAAGAGCTTATTGCCTCACAAATTGAACACCGCAAAGATTTAAAAAGTCCGTCTAGTACGAGCGTCACAGAGATTTGTCGCACGCTGCAATCGCATTCTCTTTTGTCCTCCCGACGAAAGCGCGGGAAGCTAAGTGTGGAGGGATGGTAGGAGCAAAGAAAATACGTCACGCGCACCTCATAACCTTGGACATTTTTTCTTTATTTTTCTTCAATTACGCGGATTCTTCGGTGGGATCGCGCGCACACGTACGTGTGGACAAGTCGCGGTCTCTCGTGGACATCTCTGTAACGACCAAACGCGCCATGTTAAAATCAGCCAATGGCTGATAGATGACCTTCTACTAGTGATTTTTGAGCGTCTTTCATCATTTGTCGAGGAAAGAGAAAGCAATTTTTAGCTAATTTTGATAATTTATTCTGAACTTAGGCTGCGTGCTGCGCTATAACATTTGACTAGCGTGTTCCCGGGAGCCTCTACCACCGATCGGCAACATTTTCTGACTATGCTCAAAAAGTGTTGCAGGACCCTTCAAGGGGCACCGATTCTAGCGTGCACTGCAGCGCAAAACAAACACCCACACACAACGGACGGAACACAAATGAAAACGACGAATGCCAATTATTTGACATACACCTTTACTGATTCGCACCCTATTTGTCATTTTTTGAAGAGGAGGCTTACGGCCGTACACGTATTTGATGATGTAATATGGCAGCGGTGGGTCTCTGATGTGGCCCTTCAGGAACTCTTTACTTCACAACTTTACCCTACGAACCAACTCGTTCACAAGCAACGTTTTTGCTGACATTCCGTACTTGACGCGCGCCACTTACGTCGTCCGACGTTGTATATACGGTCTATGCGTTTTCGCAGTGCCTCACCTTCGCCCTGCTTGTCGTGGAGGGAACGGTGTCGTTCATCGACGCAACCAATGTGGATAGAAACAGTAAGCGACCAGCTCAACACGCAGAACTTGTCGCAATAATCATCGTAGCCACAATTTTTGGAGGGACGCTGCGTGGTATGTTCATTCGCTCGCATCAAGCATCACCACATAAACTAATATTCCACAAAGCAACGCGCAAAGATTGGATCGATTAACCTACCAGCATCACTTACGAGCATAACCAACAATATTAATTTCAAAATCGCACCGAGTTTCATTTCAAATTGTAGTGGCTGACAGTTTTTGTATGACATCGATCTGAGTTGATGCCCTATTTTCAAGCTGTGCATTTATTTACCTTTGTGTATGTTCTCATCCTTGTATTTATATCAAGTTTCATAAGTTCGGTCATGTATATTTCTGCTATGCTTATCATGTTTTCGTTTCACGATTTGTCACTTTTTTGCATATTATTTGTCATCTTATTTCCTTTGTTCGCTTTGAATTCTACGACCTAAATTTCTAATACTTCTGGAACAATTAACTATCTTAATTGAATTAACTATTCACTTAATATATCTTAGCCTTCACCATCACTACTGATTTTTTAAAATTATAACAGTATGATATTGTATTTGTGGATTTTTAACGTGCCAATTATTTCCACTCCCCTTTTTGATATAGCTTCACAGCATGAGCATATGTTAAGTAAATAAAATAAATAAATACACAAACATGAAGTTCAGATGGAAGTCAAGTTAGGTCCATGAAAATCTCTCAGTGTATGTTGCCTCCCATGGTCTTGAAAATTTTGCACCCAGGGGCGTTCCGTATCACCACTTATGGCGTATCTCGAAATATATGTGTTACAACAACTATATAGGCGACGGAAGCTTAGCAACTTTTTTTTTATTGCCCCTGTCCTGTCGTGAGTTGCGACTACTATAAATTTAACATTAACTAAAAAATGAGGAAGAGATAATTGTATTTCGTTTTACCTGCCATTCTTCCTTCTTACCCGCCGACCGGGACGGTGTTAGCCATGGAACGACGAAACTCCCCTTTTACACCCGTGAAAAAGTAAATTTGTGCTTACTGTGTACGAGATAACACAATGTCACCGCGAACATCCATATTTGGGACAGTACGCCTGCGTTCAATATCGGTGAGGATGAATTGCACGCTTGCGGACTCCGTTCCCGTCCACTGCATTGACTATACTATTTTAAGCAAACATAACTTGTGTGGTTATCCCGCCCACTGTTTTGCAGCCCATACTCTCTCTAATCCTCTTGCCGCAAAAGCGTCGTCTTAAAATTTATTCGTTCTCAAGTGAGACAGGTTGAAACGGAAATCTTGCGTCACGAATACATATACTGTCAGGAGGCGATCGCTTCTGCAGCCAGTATACGCTACCGTCTTCATTTTTCTGAATCAGCGTTGCCAAGGAAACGCGTTGCATTTACGCCACGAGTCCAACATCATAACCCACACCACCTACTTGTTATCTTTTCGTTCGCTCTAAGAACTTTTTCATAGTTTATACTGCAATGATGGAGCAACTTCACCTAAACTGATGCAGTGTTTCCTTCGTGCGCATCTGTCCAGGACGTCCGTACATATGGATGACAGGTGCCTTCGACTGCTTTTTCCATGTTATCCACCTGATACTTATCTTGGCCTGGGCCGCCTGCATGTATACGGTATACCTGCTTTCTTCGTGTGCTGTACAATTCATTTTCAGCTTGCCGCATGCAGTTTGCGTTAGTTTGGTCGATTGATTTTTGTTGTTAATAAGGACGGCACGACGTGAGAGTCACCCTGTCATTGCAAGACAACTACGGGGACGTGGAAATAGTATCGTTCGTGTTTAGATAAGTGAATTAATGAATGGCGTCAAAGCTAACATAGTCATTGCGCAGGACGACTACATGATATAGCTGTAATAAGTCACGTTTAGATAAATTATCAGTGACGTCACGAGCATTGTCACTGCGCAGAATAACTGCGACGACAAGATTGCGGCATTTCAAGTTTATAAAAATCAATGACGTCAAGATATCACCTTATTGCGCAAAACAGCTTGACGACAAGGCTGTAGGAATTCGTGATCAATGAATGACGTCAAGGGTCACACTGTTATTGCGCGATACAACTTGGATGAGATGGCTGTAGTTGTTAGATGAATTAATGAATGAACGAATGAATCAATTATGTTGATCAAGAGTCACACTGCAGCCAGCGGTGATTAACTGCAACGTCAAGGCTGCAGTAGCTCATCTCTAGATGAATTATATCACATCAAGAATCACGCCGTCACTGCGCAGGACAACTACAACGGCATGGCGAATGTCCTGGTGGGAATCTCGGCGCACGTTATGGGAATCGGCCTGTGCACTACCATCGACGTCGTGAGGATGTTCTTCGCGAAAGTACGTCGCAAGGGAAAACCATCCACATGTACACTTTTGATTGATTGATATGTGGGGTTTAACGTCCCAAAACCACCATATGATTATGAGAGACGCCGTAGTGGAGGGCTCCGGGAATTTCGACCACCTGGGGTTCTTTAACGTGCACCCAAATCTGAGTACACGGGCCTACAACATTTCCGCCTCCATCGGAAATGCAGCCGCCGCAGCCGGGATTTGAACCCGCGACCTGCTGGTCAGCAGCCGAGTATCTTAGCCACTAGATCACCGCGGCGGGGCATGCACACTTTTCAGTGCTCATCGATCGTATACCAGCGTAACACGGCTATCGCGAGAATGGTGCATGGAAAAGAAGAACCAGAAGATCCAACATTTTCGGTTCGACGGAATGAAATACCTTCATGTAGACCAGGCTTTTTTATCGGTCCCCTACATTACACACCAGAACGCAGCGAGAGTGTGTGCTGCCATATTTAAAAGCACGTCGCGCCATCTGTTGCAAGTATGGCGAAGCAACACCCATGCACTGCCACGCGAGCAGACGCTCCGCATATCAAACACGAAATTGCACTACCCGAGTCCGGCTGTAAAAATGTTTCGCGCTCTTCCTCTCCTGGAATTTCGTGCTGATTTGACGTGAAACGTCGAGCAGACATTCTTTGACAGTCCGGAATGTTTACAGCACGTGCATTGCAGACTACGGAAGCAACTTCATCAGGTACGTGCTATTGCGATTGAAAGAAACGCAAACAGCGGCAAGCGTTGCTTTCGACTTAGTCGCACTGCGGCGTGCCTTGGCTGTGGCAGAGTTTGTGCTTTAAGTCGGCGTCAACGTGGTGCTAGAATTTCACTCTAACTTGCGCTCATCCACTGCATGTGTTTATTATTTGCAACTCATGCCGGGCACTCGGAACACAGACGCGTTGCGAAAGTGCCAACCAGAACAAGATTTTAAAAGGCTATACGATGACGCCGACTGAAAGCACCGACTCGCCTACTGAGTCAAGGCACGCCACAGTTCTAAGTCGAAAGCTATGCTTTTCGGGCTGTACACGTCTCTTTGCATCGCTATAGTACGTCGTTACGATTGTATAAGTGCGCGGTGCTTGCATCCACTCGTGAGTCGTAATATATTCTATTACTGGCACGCAGCCTGCGAAAGAGTACGGCAATGATTTGGTGCCGCGCACTATATACAGGCGTACTGCACGCAAATTACTGCTGCAAGGCGGAACAGCTGTTCCGATGAGTAAACGCAATAGTTATATTTACTCGTACACTTTCAGTGGACTCGTAGTTTTTCCTGCCGATTGCAATTAAATCCACTGGCGGAGGAGCTCGGCGTTTTTCTTTGAGGATGGAAATCTGTGCAATCGGAAAACATTGCACCGGCATGATTGATGCATCGTGCTGGGATCTTCACAGACAATGCTGAGTAATATCTTACTGTTGCGCTGGTTGTTCTTGCATCCGAAGACGGTGGCGCAGCGGTACCCAGATGACTTCTCATAAGCTAGCGTAGCGTGAACAGGCGCTATTCTCACATTTTGAAGACCCACAGCCACTGCTTGCCATGCTAGCGAGACACGCCTCGGCAGTTCAAAACAAATTATGGCGTGTCTGGGAGCGAGAGTATACCGCCGAAGGCGCCTGGGTGCGAGGTAGGCGTGATCTCGTCTATAAAAGGGCTCACTATATATACGGCATGCGTGAGTGTAAAACAATAAATTGAATGATCGCCCGCCTCTATTAAAAAAGTACATTTTGATCGACAAAGTGCATAAGTACGACTTCAAGGCGTAGTCTTATATACGCCTCTGTATGCGCTGGTGTATCACACACCGTTATCTGCACCTTAGTTATACGCCCTGTTGAGAAACGCACCCTAAAGAGAAAAACAATTTTTCTCGTATTAGTAATTCACTCATTTACAATGCCGAGGTCATTATGTATGCCACGAGAAGGCGAGATGAAGCGTGAAAAAAAGAATGCGAACGTGGCGAAGCCATGTTGAAGTTGCCGCCCCGCACCAACCATAGTGACGTCATAGAGTTCTACTGCGTCTAGTGCCGACGTGGTAAATACGAATCATCCTGCAGGGACCCGATACGTAGCATACCAAGCTTCAGAAAAGTTCATTGAGTAAGTGTGGCTGAAATATGAATAAATCATTGAGATGCGAGACGTCACTATGGAGGTTTCTGCGCAAAGTTTAAAAATGAAAACTTGATTTTATTATTATTTAGCTATTGTGGCAAGATTTAACAACAGAGCTTTCAACGTATAATTAATCAGTCGGCAACTAATTTATCATTAACTTTAGTGTCCTTTTTAGTAGTAGTTATGCACCTACAAAGGAAAATTTCGTAGAGGTACATAAAATCAGTTTCTGAGCTTAGAACGATCAAAAAGTGGGAGGATAGTCAGGTGTTAAACATGGTTTAGACGCTTAAAAAGGACACAATTGACCACCTCGAAGTTCATTACTGATTACATTGTAACGTTCACTATTAGCAGAAAAAAATTAATGTCAAGCTGCGATTTTTTTTTTACTTTGGTGCTAACATTTCGTTTTATGCGCAGGGTGACGTCGCAAACTTCCCATGTTTGTTTTTTTTTCTTATTTTGGTCTTTTTGGCTAACTGAAAGTTCTCGAAACGTACTGTGCCAAACCTGTTTGGTTCCCTTATAGAAGAGAACTCAATGAGCTTTTTATGACAAACACTTATACAAAGGCGCTAGCAGACGCTGTCAAAATTTCTCCATTATGAGATGTCTGCGCAATCACTTGAAGTCTATACAGGTTTTTTTTTTTTTTTGACGCAGCCCCCGTACCTCGGTTCCTATTGGCAGCGGCACATTATGCACAGGGAAAAGGTAAGTTGCGGCAAATCGAGAACAAAGACTTCTTTTTCATCTTTATATTTGTCGCCCTGATGTAACTATGCGTGGCATGTCAGGCTAATAGATTTAGCTGCCACGGACCGATGCAAGAGCTGCTGAAGTAGGTGAAGTGTGCACACTCACGCTGAACATCCAATAGTTAATTAGGGGAGAGCCTTTATGGTCATCGTGTCGAAAAAGTAACTTCAGAAATGTCTTTCATGTCATTTCCTTTGACGGCCTCAGAATCATGCTTCAGGAGGACAACGAATGGCCGACCAATATGCGCGTTGTGTGTTTCATAAATATTTACACACGCTATATAGACCGGCTTCCACTCTAAACCCGCAATATTTGCCCCCACAAAAGTTTCGCTGGAGTAGAACAGAGTTCCCAAACACTTTACGGTCTCAACGAAAAAGGATTGCCGTAGAAGTGACCGTGGCTGCCGGAGCGGCAAGAGTGCGACATGCGGCGCTGCGTTGTGCCCCAGCCCGACGACATCGAGTCTGCCGAGCACATTCCATTTTCCTAATCGGGGAGTGACCGGCAAAAAAACACTCCAATAAGCAGTTTTTTTTCCTCTTCAGCTGGCTGCGATAAAAATACGCATGCTGGCAACTTCAGCGAAAAAAAGCAAGAAAAAAAGAGAATACTGTGTGTATGAAGAGCTGCTTTCCTCTGGTCCACCGGCTACCCTTGCTACGGAAAAAGGAACGTGCTTGGCAATCTCGCTATCGGCGTGATCATGAACAACAGTGCCGCATGTCACAATCTTGCGGCTGTGGCCACAGTTCACTTGTGCCAATAATTTTCCGTTTAGACTAAAACTCGAGATATACAACGATGAACATAAGCGTGTGCAGGGTTCTCCAATGAAGGGGGGGGGGGGGGCTTGTGGCCGCGCTTTTTCTCTACCTATTGAATCATTGTATGGGTCAGGCATTGCGCCCCCCCCCCACCCATCCTATGTGACTAGGGAAGGCGCACTTCTTCCCTCCCCCCGATATCGCAAGCCTATGCTAGTAAATGCGCGAGAAACTGCTTCTGTTTCGTAATCGACTCCTTGCTTGAGTTGCATTATTCCCCACAGGACTTCGAAAAGCGGGGGGACAAACTGTCTGGGTGATTCCCGTGTAAGAGGAGAGCCTTTTACGCTCTAAGCACGCTTTGGGTTGTCTGTGTAATACGACAGCAATCGTCACCTGGCTTGCTTGCGTTTCCATTCTTGAAAACTCGGCGCTCGATACTTCACAGTTCTAGATCGACATGGCATGCTGATAGCGAGCACGCAAAGGCACGCCAACCAGGTTACGATTGACGCTGCGCGATATATGCCTCAAATAGAGGATGCAAGTGTTTCTAGACTTCCGAATAGTTGGGTGGCGGCGTGGTCTACCAATGGTGTTTATATACAAGTTTGTACAACTGCAGGTGGTGTCAGCGAAGCCCTTTTTGTACAAGGCCATTCTGCTGTTTATAGAGGTGAGTTTAAAAGGCCCCTCTTTCTACGGCTCTTTTAACGACCGCATATTCGTTTGCGAAGTGCCCGAGTCATATCACCCTGGTTTTCCTTATGGCCGTTTTTTGTATACCTCTATATTGTGTCTGTCGAATATGATATGCCGAACATAGAAACTCGACAACAGCCGCTTGCTTAGTGCCCAGACTAAATAACGCCGCCATTGAAAAATCGTTCCAGATTTTTTCGGTGTACAAGAAAATGACGCGATATAGCGTGAACATGGTGTTGTTTTGAGGTCCCGTACGTATAGGTGGCAATCAAACACCACTGTCGACATATTTTCTGCTATGCCAGCACTATGTGTAGCACTATTTGATCGGCTTTTCGGGAACAATTCTATTTGTATTCTCAGCTCTCTTTTAAAACCTCTCCTGTTCGCAGATTTATGTAGGAATATTAATCCTCGGCGGAGTCTTCAAGAAAGCTGTCCACAGTGTTTATGGCCCATACCTCATATACGTATGTGTATCATCAAGTTAACTAGACAGCGACAGCGATATGTGTCTTTGATATATATATATATATATATATATATATATATATATATATATATATATATATATATATTGTAGTGGGGAATTTGCAAGGCACTGACTAGTGGGACCATCTCTCTCGGAGTGCGAAGCGCGAGTGTGTGCACGAGCTGTAGACGCTGGACGGCTCAAGCATTTCTGTTCCTACCGGCTGCCTGCCTACTACCTGGCAAAGTGGTGGAGGTGCCGGGGTACGCAAACCTGGAACTTCGAAGCCGGAAGCTGCCCACTGCATCAGCAATGCCTGATCAGACGACCGAGCAAGGCACCCCCCTGCAGAGCACGGCCCAATCTCAACTGGTCATCGTACCTACCACCCTGCGCCAACGGGATCCCCCCTTCTTCAGCGGCACCGAGGACCAAGATGTGGAAGACTGGTTGCAGCTGTTTGAAAAGGTGAGCGCCGCCAACAAGTGGGACGACCCCTCGAAATTGGAGTACGTCCCATTTTATCTCAAAGACGTCGCCAGCCTGTGGTTCACAAACCACCGTACGGAATTTACCACTTGGGCCGCGTTCAAGACCACCCTTGCAGCTGTGTTCGATCGCCCCGCAGTGCGCAAACTGCGTGCTGAACAGCGCCTACGCGGACGAGCGCAAAGGCAGGGCGAAAACTTCACTAGCTACATTGAAGATGTTATCGATTTATGCCGGCGCTTTAACCCTGAGATGACCGAGCAAGAAAAGATCAGGCATATCTTGAAAGGAATAGACGATGATGCCTTTCAAATGTTGCTGGCAAAGGGCCCAAGTACCGTATCCGAACTTGTAACCTTGTGCCAGAACTTGGAAGAGATTCGCAAGCAACGTGCATTAGTTCGGAGGTCAACGACAGCAGACGACTCTCTCGCTTCCCTGGCCGTCAGTGGTGACAGCACCCTGCTGGAGCAGATAAAAGTATATGTACGTGAAGAGGTCGCACGACAGCTTTCGTGTCTCTCGTATCTGCCGACCACCGAAGCACCAACGAACCGTCTAACGCCGACAATCAGACAGGCTATTCAGGAGCAGGTCTCCGAGGCGTTGCCATTACCTACGCCTGCCTCTCCATCAACACCTGTTGCCGCGCCACTGACTTATGCGGCCGTCGCGGCAATGCCTCCGCCTCGTCTGCCATTGTATACGCCACAACCTGTGCGACCTTCTACCGCGCCGTTTCCAGCTGCACAGCAGCATACTGGAAATCCTTGGCGCACTGCTGACAACCGGCCGATATGCTACTTTTGCGGGATTCCAGGTCACGTTGCGCGTCTATGTCGTCGGCGCTTCGCAGCTAATACACCAAGATACCCTGACTACTCGTTTCGGCCTTCATGCCACGCGCCTCATGTGCCACCTGAAATTCACGAACGCGATGCGCAAGCTGCTTCCGGCACCCGAACCTCCGCTTCTCGACGTTCTACTTCCCGCTCACCTTCCCCTTCACCAAGTCGTCGTTCCGTGTCGCCTATGCGTCGACGACCCACCTCCATTGAGACGGAAAACTAACTGCCGCAGCTCCGGAGGCACGAGCTGCGTCATCGTCTAATCGTTTAAGTCCTCGCCTGTCTCCCACCAATCTTATCGATGTAATCGTCGAAGGTGTACGAACACTTGCACTCATCGATACCGGTGCCGCGATATCTGTGATTAGCCAAAGACTCTGCCGCTCTCTTCGTAAAGTGACGATGCTTCCTCCCGTAGTTTCTTTGAGCACTGCGAGCGCCCAACAAATTGAGCCCGTCGCGGCTTGTACGGCAAAAGTGGTTATTCGAGACGTGTTGTACATCATTGAATTTCACGTGTTGGCTTCATGTTCCCACGATGTCATCCTAGGATGGGATTTCCTATCACGTCATCACGCCGTCGTGGACTGCGCTCGGGCCGAAGTGGAGCTGTTACCGTTTCGTGATGCGCCTTCTGTTGATGCGGCCGTATCTAGTGTGGCTAACCTTGTCGTCGCGACGGACATAGACCTTCCTCCTTTCAGCGCCCAGTTTGTCCTTGCCTGCTGCACTTCACTTTCTGACGCTACCGTCCTATTCACGCCATCTCACATCTTTGGTAGCCGCCATCACACATCGCTGCCATTCGCCGTTCTTGCGCTTTGTAAAGACACTACCGGAATATTTATTTCCAATCCGAACTCGTGCCCCCTCAGTTTGCACCGCAACGAGACGCTCGGCCATATTCAGCTTATCGATGAAGGTACTATCGTGCCTGCCGATTTCTTCGACACCAAGCCGAATATGGAACTGAACGCGTTGGTTCCTCACTTTGCCTCGAACAGTGTGTCCTCCGATGCATTTCATCGTTCTATTGACGGCCATCTAGCCCCGGCTCAACGAGAGCAGCTTCTTACCCTGTTACAAGAATTCAGGCATTCGTTCGACTTTCCCCAAGCGATTCTAGGAAGAACGAACGCAATTGTGCACACAATTGACACAGGAAAGAGTACTCCTTTGCGCCAGCGCCCCTATCGTGTGTCTCCGGCAGAGCGTCGCGTAATTGCAGAACAAGTAGACGACATGCTACAGCGTGGAGTCATCAAGCCTTCTTGTAGTCCTTGGTCTTCACCAGTTGTACTCGTCAGAAAAAAGGATGGTTCGATACGGTTCTGCGTAGACTACAGGCGCCTAAACAACATTACGAGGAAAGATGTTTACCCTCTTCCCCGCATAGACGACGCTCTCGATTGTCTCCAAGGTGCAGAATTCTTTTCCTCGCTTGACCTTCGCTCAGGCTATTGGCAGGTCCCAATGGCTGAGTCTGATCGCTCAAAAACGGCGTTCGTCACACCAGATGGTCCCACTAGTCAGTGCCTTGCAAATTCCCCACTACATACTTGGTCATGTCGTCTCGAAAGCCGGCATTCTTCCCGACCCTGACAAGCTTCGTGCTGTTGCCGAATTTCCTAAGCCGACTACTGTTAAAGAACTACGGAGCTTTGTGGGCCTGTGCTCCTATTTTCGTCGTTTTGTCCGGAACTTTGCCTCCATCATCGCTCCACTCACCAAACTCCTTGCTGGCCCTGCAGATCTTTCGAATTGGACAGAAGCCTGTGACGAATCCTTCACAACACTGCGCCAACTCCTTACCTCACCACCCGTACTGCGTCATTACGACCCTACTGCGCCGATCGAAGTACACACGGATGCAAGTGGCGTCGGCCTTGGTGCAGTACTCGCGCAACGCAAACCAGGTTTTACGGAGTATGTGGTCGCCTATGCCAGCCGCGCCCTCACTAAGGCAGAAGCCAACTATTCTGTTACTGAAAAAGAGTGCCTGGCGATTGTGTGGGCGTTAAACAAGTTTCGCCCCTATTTGTACGGCCAAACTTTTGAAGTGGTAACAGACCATCACGCACTGTGTTGGTTGGCTTCACTGAAAGATCCTTCTGGTCGCCTCGGACGTTGGGCACTACGCCTCCAGGAATTCGACATACGCGTCGTCTACCGATCGGGGCGAAAGCACTCTGACGCAGATGCGCTTTCACGATCCCCCGTGAAATCTGATGAATCGGAAATATCAGCCCTTGACCTTCCCCTCTGCTCCGTCAGCGTCACAGACATGCCATCCGAACAGCGGAAAGACCCTTGGATTGTCTCGCTCTTGAATATGCTTTCTGACACATCAACTTCCGGTTACCCTCGTGCTCTTCGCCGCCAAGCAACGCATTTCGCCATAAGAGATGGCCTGTTATACCGTCGCAACTATCAAGTGGTGGGTCGTAAATGGCTGCTAGTCATACCCAGCCATATGCGCTCTGATATCTGCGAATATTTTCATGCTGAGCCTCAACACGCACACGCCGGTGCGCTAAAGACGTATGAACGGATCCGCCAACGTTACTACTGGCGGGGTATGTACACGTTTGTACGCAAACACATTCGCTCATGTTCCCTGTGTCAGCAGCGCAAGACATTCCCTCATTCACCCGGTCAACTGCAGCCTTTACCATGTCCTGCACGCCCATTTGACCGTGTTGGGATTGACCTATACGGCCCGCTACCGTGCTCTGTTGGTGGTAATCGATGGGTGATTGTGGCTGCCGACCATCTGACAAGGTACGCCGAAACGGCAGCGCTACCTTCGGCTGGTGCTCGTGACGTTGCAACCTTCATCTTGCATCGGTTTGTTCTTCGTCATGGTGCACCACGGGAGCTCCTGAGTGACAGGGGCCGTGTATTCTTGTCCGAAGTTCTGCAGCAGCTCTTACATTCATGCCGCACGGTACACCGCACATCAACAGCCTACCACCCTCAGACGAACGGCCTAACGGAACGTTTCAATAGATCTCTCGGAGACATGCTCGCTATGTATATTGATTCGGACCACTCCAATTGGGACGTTGTCCTTCCTTTCGTGACGTATGCCTACAATACGGCGATTCAATCAACAACGGGCTTTTCTCCATTTTTTCTTTTATATGGTCGTGACCCATGCAGCACACTCGACACAATTCTGCCATACAATTCTGATACCTCCGAGTTCAGCCTAGTTTCTGAAATGGCAGAACATGCCGAAGAGTGTCGTCAGCTTGCACGGTCCTTCACAGCCGATAATCAAGCCCTCCAAAAAGATCGCCACGACCGTGATCTTGTTCAGGACACATTCCCCGTCGGTTCTCTCGTGTGGCTCCGACTGCCTTTCCACTCTCCTGGACTGACTCCCAAGTTTGCACCGAAGTATACGGGCCCTTACCAGCGTCATACAGCACCCTTCTTCTGTGACCTATGTGATTGAACCGCTCAAGCCATCCACGGACAAGCGCCGCCTTGGTCGTGAGACGGTCCACGTCAGTCGCCTCAAGCCCTGCTACGACCCTCCTGTTCTCTCGTCACCTTGAGTCGCCAGGATGGCTCGTCTTGGTCGCCGGGGTATTGTAGTGGGGAATTTGCAAGGCACTGACTAGTGGGACCATCTCTCTCGGAGTGCGAAGCGCGAGTGTGTGCACGAGCTGTAGACGCTGGACGGCTCAAGCATTTCTGTTCCTACCGGCTGCCTGCCTACTACCTGGCGTCGCTATTAAACTCCCTTGCAATATATATATATATATATATATATATACAGTTTTGTAGTGTTTGTTTTGCGGGGCTCCTCGAGTATGACACTTAACTTATGAAGGCACAGCGAAATCAGCTAGACTACATCAATTACTCGGGTAAATTGCATTAACGTTTATATCGATCTATTTTATAACACAACAATTAATAATACTTGACATCAATTCTACATAAGAGAAGTCACAGCTTTGCCGCAAAGGTTAAGCAATGAACGCGATAGCAACAAATTGGAAGGTCACGCAGAACATGGCAAGGAGATCCAATGGTGCCCCGCGTTTCTCACGCATAAAGGACGCACGAAACATACTCACAGGCACAGATCAACACGAATAATCGTCTCAGTTGTTACTTGGCTGGGTCTGAAAAGCGCACCCTTTTCGCAAACGGAAGCTGTGCAATGATTGCAGGGACCTTTGTGCCCGCGGTAACTACAACAGAATCACTCCGACGAAACTCAAAGGCTAGCCAAGACGTACGATTCTCCCCACTGCAAGATAAGGACGCGCGATCAAGCGCACACCCCCTTATTCTCTACGCGGGCCAAAGTACGCGTGAGAGATGAGAGCCACCGCGCGCTCACTGTGCCATCTTGCTGATAATGATGAAAACACAATAATCCCCCCTCCCTCCCGAGATGCCCGCCAACAGCGGTAAGTGGTAGATATGAATAGCTTGCCCTTTGAACGCAGGAGGAGGTGTCTCTCGGTGGCTCAGTAAGACAGAACACTCGGAGAAGTTAAAATTAGTTTCTTCGTATAGACCATATCACTAATTGTGATTACAAATTTTTAATGGAAGTACTAGCACGGTGACTTCAAGGGGTGATCAAAGAATTGGTAGGGCCTCACCAAACATGCGGGATTATGGGACGCTCCATTGTGACCAACATACACAAGATGCGCTGCGTGCTCGAGTGCAGAGATGCCAACCAAGTAGGGGTAGCCATTCTACAGATTGATCTCGAGAAAGCTTTTGATTGTGTTTCCCACAACCTTCTGCTTGCCATTCTTGACCATGTCAACGTTGGTTCTGTAATCAGAGATAGGGTATCTATATGGCATATCGGAACTGCATGACCCGACTGGTAATCAATAAGACGCAGGGAGATACAATTAACATAAAGCGTTCTGTCCGTCAGGGCTGCCCGCTGAGTCCCCTACTTTTCAGTTTATATATAGAATCGCTGTGCTTAGCAATAACTCAAAACAGTTGCATTCGTGGCATTAGATTACAAGAATCCGAAGTTAAAATTTTGGCATATGCCGACGATGTGGCTGTTTGTTGTATTGATCAAGATATTATTACCACTACAATCAGTGTGGTTAAGAGGTTCGGCAATGCAACTGGCAGTCTAGTAAACTAGGGAAAGTGTCTGGGTTTCTGGCATGGAAAGTGGTCGTCAAGACCAGACTATTTTGACGATGTTAAATGGGTGACCACACTTGTCACTTGGGGTGCAACTAGAATTTTATAAAGATAATGAGAACTACTGGCAAGAACAAGCGAAAGAAATCCGGACGAAAGCCAATAGGTGCAACGGTAATCATCTGTCAGTTTTTTTTCGAGGGCGACTGTCTGTAATCTTTTTTTTTTGCCTCAAAACTTTGTTATGTGATGCAAGTATTGCATTGTTCAAGGGCAAACATACAGAAGCTCCATCGCATATTCGCAGTGTTCGTGTGGGCTTCGAACTGGGAGAGATGCAGTCGAACTAATCTGTTTCGAAAAGTGAGACATGGAGGGCAGGGTATAACACATCTTTTCATGCGCCAAGTCGTAAATAGGTTCTTTTTTTTTTCGCTACTCAAGGGACCCTTTCTTACGTACAGTGTGCCAAATGAGACTGATGCGGGCTTTACCTGGATATGTGGTTAGCACGAATGACATGACCGGTGCTGTCCGCGGGTATCTTGAGGAGGTTATTCTAAGTGTACAGTTTTCATCTGTTAGATTTTTCAATGAATATTTGTTTTCAGTGACTCGCAAGAAGTTGTACAAAGATGTGTGTGACGTTGTTTTACCTGAACTTCTGTACCGTGCCATGTATACACTGGAGGTCAATGGAAAGATGTGCTTAAACGAGTGAAGAGAATGCAAGTGGCTCCTGCCGCGAAGTCTTTCTTTTTCAACCTGCACACAGGTACATTATCTCTCAGGACATTTGAAGCAGGCCGTGGTTTTTACTCACCTTGGGGGACAAATTGCCTTATCTGTGAAAAACCGTAAACTATAGACCATGCATGTTTTCTTACATTGTTGGAAGGGAGTATATTTTTGGGATGTACTTCAAAGGACGCTAAAGAAAGAATTACCCTTAAAATCATATGGTATAAAATTTCTGCCAATAGTGGACGAAGAGGGAATGCCTTTTGATTTGATTATGTTATGTGGACTTCATTGTTTATGGTGGGCCCGTATGACGGATTTCTATCGCGATCAGGATGCACGGCCTGCACGAATGTATTTCCGTGAATGTATGGCCAAGTATGTTGAACTGCAGAAAACTCAGGAGATTTTACCATAGTGGTTGTCGAGGGTAGAGCCCTTGGCAGCACTTATGGAATTTTAGTTTGTGTCGGACTGCTACTGCTTCTTTTTGTTGTGCTTGTGGTTTGATGTACGCGCCTATAAACAGGCAATAATGCTTAAAAAAAGTTTTTCGGTGGCTCAGTGGTTAACGCCTCGCATTCACGACGCGGAGGTCCCACGTTCGATTCCGCTTACCGGGGTGTCTTTTTTGGATTTTTTTCTTTTTTGCGTTTTCATATACATAGATACGTATACATATACGGTGCATGACGGCGACGTCAACAGCGAAGTCCAGCCGAGAGTGTTCATATAATTGCTATCGCAATAAAATGGCGCCCACATCTTTCTAAGGGAAACTCGGGTAAGTGCGTCGCAGAGTAGTGGGGGTATCGCGTAAATGTTGCGTCTATTCGAGTCAAGCAAAATGTCAAGTCAAGCGACAGTCAAGTAAAAACACCCTCGACTGAATTCCGAACACACACTCCGCCGCTTATACACACTCCGCCCGCGTTCGAGGGAGACGAGACGAGCCAGACATGCGCAGTGGGGGTGCGGACAACGCCGGAGCGGGACATCATGAGACTAAGAAATGCTCCACATTTAAAATAGCCGGGGCACTTCATATATCGAACATTGGGCAGCGCGAAACGCCTCGTAAAGTTGCCCCCCCCCCCAAAAAAAAAAGAAGCTACATGGTTCGAGCAGCGTGATTGGGGCATCGGGAGCTTGGCGCCGCGTTGAGAGAGTTATACTGAGCTTTACGATACACCGAACTTTTTGCGAAAATGATGTATGGGGATTTGTTGACTGCATACATCGACATAATCTCGAATGTTCTGCTCTTGTAATCGTTTTGTACTCATAACATGCGCAGACACTTATCGTCAGCCAAATGGACATTTATCAAGTGCGCGCCGAGTCCGAAGCGGCTCAGCACCGTGTTCTCGCATTGGGCACTGCATCACCACACACGGGCCTAGTGTCTCCCACGCAACAGTCGACCGCCGTCAACGCCGACGGCACAGTGGTGGCGCTGCCGGGGTCTTACCAGGCGCCACTGGGGACCTGGCTCCTGGTCGTTCCCGTGCAGCCGCCCGAAGCGGAAACCCAGCAGCAACAGTCGACGCACTCCATGCAGCCACTGACCGACCACAAAAATAAGGAGGAGGCCGCACGGACAGCCTCGGGGGCAACAGACGCCGAATCAGGAGCCGGCACACGCGTCTGATTAACACTCGCATAATCAAACAATGCGCCGTCCGTGGTAGCAACTCAGAGTTTCGGCAAGCGCCACTGTATATTTAATTCCTTGCTTTTTGTTTCATTCGTGACTTAACGTTATTGCGTACGAAAGTATGGTATTCCGCGAACAGCCTTTACAATCGCATGTGTAGTGGCACTCTATACGCAATTTAAAACACGGTGGTCACGACTGAAGGACCCCCCCCCCCGTCAACCCTACTTTAGCAATACCAGTAGTTGAACATGTTTGCGCCATTGATTGTTTCCTATGTAGCCGTACCCAGTGGCCGTACCGTGCAGTGTTGGCGCCGCGCTGATAACGACCGGGTCACGTATATCATGAAATGACGAAGATGTGCATGGGGGCGGTGTTTATGCCCCATTCAACGTAATCTCCTTGATTTCAAACACTAGTTGTTACATCAGGTCTTCCTTCAAGAACCTTAAATAATAATAAAAATAAATTACAGACAGCGATCATTACGTGAAAAAAAGCGATTTGCTGGAGACGTAGCCTGATGGCGGCCATGATGGTGGAGGGTGACACATCGCCGTTTGTAAAAAAAAATACCGTTTACATAAATAAAGCCAGCAGCTGCTTATCGTATTCCCAAAATTGGAGCGAGTTCTCTCTAAAAGGCATATCAGTTATTTACTTACTTCTAAGAATGCGACAATCCGCGGGCCGCAGCACAAGTTCTCGGAGCAAGCGAAACGATGAGTACGCGTGCACTAGCCGCGTTCCCCTATACGTGACATGTCAATAAGCGGTGGACAATTTGTACACGCCGGCTCAGCCAGTAGGCTGCAAGACCATTCTCGTTTGTATCAGCAATAGCTGCAATCCGTTTAATACTTCCATTCAATTTCAAATCCATGAGGTTCAAAAAGGCATGAGGCTGCCTTATATGCCTTTGAAGTTTTATTGTATTTTCCTTTTTTTTTCTGAGATATGATCATCTATCTATCCACCGTGTAAGTAGGTGTAAATTCACGTGGAAGAACCCCAGGTGAACGCCTCCACTATATTTCATCAATGCCAGCCAGCTGTGTCCCATCCAGCCGTTGGCCATCCTCTCCTCTAGCACTTTCCGGCTCTCACCCATCGCCTAGCCTTCGCGTGTGTTTTGCGGTCATGGGGAAGAGATCCCCTCATGCAGTACCTCACGACGGAAATCTCTATCGCGTCCAGCTCTAAAGGGACGCCGAACAAAATTTTTTGCCACCAAGCATAGCTCGGCGAACTCACTCGGACTCGGACCGAACCGTAAGCATGAGTCTCGTTGAGTCCGGGTGAGCAATATTTTCGCGAGTCTGAGTAAGTGCGGCTGAAGAAAATTTTCGCGAGTGCGAGTGAGTTCGACTCAAGAAAATTTTGGCGAGTCTGGAGGTTCGAGCGAGTCCAAAGCACAAGATATATGTCTTAAGTTGGTCTGAGTGAGTTTCACTTTTTGTTGCCGACCTAAAGTATTATCTAGTCATCTTCAGCATTACTATCGACGATACCTAGATTCACGTTTATACTCACAGGTATTCCAAGGCAGGTTCGTTCATAGACCATTTCAATATTTACTGATTAGAGGTGTGAATTACGTAAGAGGGTGCATTGACCTCCCCCCGCCAATTCTTCCATGGCATTTCTTGAGTATTATATCTTATGCTGACACCTATTTTAGGAAAAAGGACCTTACTAGTTTGCAAGCCCTCAGAACTTGTTTTCGGAGATGCTATGTCAAACGGCACCAAGAAGAGCACCGAATGCGAGAGAAATTGGTGTTAAAGAGAATTGACACCACCGTCGAAAAAGGCTAATTCTAGGCTGACGAACTCATGAGTCTACTCACTCAGACCGAGCCGTCAGTCTGAGCGTACGTGAGTCCGGGAGATTGATGTTTTGGTGAGTTAGAGTGCGGGTGAGTCCAGCAAAAGAAAAGTTTAAAGTCGAAAATGTTTGTGAGTCTGAGTCCGAGTGAGACCAAAGCTTAAAACATATTTCATGAGTGAGTCTCACTTCACAAGTTTTTCCGACCTATGCCGCGAGGATTTTCAACCAAATCGAAAAATTGGGTCCTGAAATCGATACAGAGAACCTGCATTCCAGGCAGAAACTATAGGAAAATAATGAATTTACCGAGTTTTTCACAAACTGCGGTCTAGTGGCCGCGTCGTGAACAACAGGAGGTGACGTTTGGTGACGTCAAACCCACTTGAAACGGGCAAGCCTCAATATAGGTTCGATTCACCTGAACCGGTTCACGGCTGTACACGCGAAGTTCAGAAATTGTGCAGCATGAGTTCAGCGGGGCAGCAACAGCGGGACCCCCGAAACAAATGATTGTGTGCCTACAAGGTGCAGGCCTTTTCTGTTCGCTTAATTTACACTGTTTCGCTAACACTGATCGATGGCGACCCGCACATGTGGATATTTTATGAGGCGCAAACCATAGTGTTTCCTAATATACACTAGAGGGAACTTTGGCGCTAATGTCTATGGGAGCTGCAACGCACGGCGCTTCAGCGAGCATGAATGGGTAGTACACACATTTGTCTAATCTTCGTAATTATGGCCTGCTTTTTGCTCCGTGTGCTTTCGTGTGGCTTGGAGCTGTTTTTTCACGAAACAAAAATAAGCAAATGTTCAGCAGTTGCGATTCATTTTTTGGACTTACATTTCCAAATCGGGTCACGAAGTTCAAAAGGGTTGAATATTCCTTTCAATACAAAACAGAAACATAGCAATAAACGAAGCCACAAGTGCGATTCGCGCCCGCAAGTACGAAGACTAGACAAGTGTGTGTACTACCCCATCATTCCCATGGTCACTGAATATATGGATGGATAAGGCTGTACCCTTTAAACCGGGCGGCGGCTAACGTCACCGAGCCGTAATGCTTAGTGAACCAAAAACTAGATTCTTCTTTTTGTTCCTTTAAATAGTGAAGTTGAGGACTGGTACTTTGCAGTGAAGGGTTTCATTTTCACTCGTGCCTTGACTTTAGCCACCAATCAGATAACCTCTTTTTAGTTAATTCTACCCGCTTGAAGTCCATTTTGCCCTCCCTGTCCTTAAACTCTAGTGCTTTGAAAAACTCTGCGCCATCATCCTGAACTATAGGGTGAAGCCCTTTACAGAACATTATCAAGTGTTCGGCAGTTTCTTCTTCCTCTCCACACGTACTGCATACCGTGTCTACCCCTTCGTATTTGGCCCGATATGTCTTGGTTCGCAATACTCCCGTCCTGGCCTCAGACAGTAGAGAACTACCCCGAGTATTATCATAGATCCTTTCCTTGGCAATTTCCTGCTTAAAAGTTTGATAGATCTCTAGTGCGGACTTCTTAATCATGCCAATTTTCCACATATCGGTCTTAGCTTCCTTCACCTTCTTCTTAATCGATAATTCTTTTTGGTTTGGCCCCAGCTGTTTTCTAAGTATTTACCAGTCAATTTTCTGGTTCGCTTCCTCCATTTTGTATCGACATTTTTCATGTACCAGTAGCGAATACCTTCCTAGTCCAACGCTCCTCCCCCGTTTCTCTCAATAACTTCTCAAATTTTATCTTGCGGATAGCTTCCCTGTCCTTAAACGATGTCCATCCCATGCCACCTTGTACTCCCTGATTTGGTGTATTCCCGTGAGCTCGTAAGGAAAGTCTACCTATTCCACGTTGCTTAACTTCTAATCTTGCTTGAACTTCTGATTTCATACACAAGACCGCATTGCCGAACGTCAGACCAGGAACCATGACCCCTTTCCATATTCCTCTCAAAACTTCGTACCTATTGTAATTCCACAGTGCCCTGTTTCTCATCACCGTTGCATTCCTGTTACCTTTAGTCGTCACGTATGCTATTTCGTGTTCCCTTAGGTACTCGGTCCCATCGCTTATCCATACGCCCAGATATTTGTATTTATCTTTTATCTCTAGCGTGACCTCCTGTATTCTAAGCTCACACCCTTCGTTATCATTAAAAATCATGACTGCTGATTTTTCCTTACTGAATTTGAAATCTAACCTATCTCCCTCATTACCACAGATGTCCATCAATCTCTGCAAATATTTCTTGTTGCCGGCCATTAGCACTATTTAATCTGCGTACATTAATGCTGGTAGTGCCTGTTCAATGAGTTTTCTTTGTTTGACGAAAAAGAGGTTGAAGCCAAGTCCACTTCCCTCTAATTTGGCCTCTAATCCTTGTAGGTACATCATGAATAAAGGGTGACAGAGAACACCCCTGCCCGTAAGCCCCCGTTTTTCATCTGTGGGCTTGGATACCTATTTTTCACACTTTATAACTACATTGTTACTTTTATAGATATCTTTTAAAATATCAGTGACTCCATCTTCCACACCTAGTGTGTTCAGTAGTCAGGACAACTCTTCTTGAACCACGCTATCGTATCCTCCTTTGATATCCAAAAATGCTAGCCACAGGGGCCTGTGTTCCTTTTATGCTATTTCGATGCAATGCGTCAGTGAGAACATATTGTCTTCCAATCTCCTGTATTTCCAAAACCCATTCCGCAGTTCCCCCAGCACTCCTCATCCTCTATCCATGCCTACAGTCTTTCCTTCATAATGTGCATCGCCAGCCTGTAAACCACTGATGTCACTGTTATAGGACGGTATAGTTGTTTATGTCAGCTTTGTCCCCCTTAATAGATCATGCTCATCCTGCTAAGTTTCCATCCATCGGGGACTTCACCATCGATTATTGTTTTGCTCACTGCCTCTCTCAAAGTCTGCTTAGACTTCGGACCCAATGTCTTTATCAGAATACTTGGAATACCATCTGGGATTCTTAATGTACTAATATAGGAACCCTCTTCTCAGCCCTTTCCCACTCTCGTTGTGAAAATGGAGCCATTGCGACACTTGATCCATCCTTGTCTATTGTGTTGGATAAGGTACTTCTTTGTTGAAATTTTTCAGTCACCCTCGTTTTTATATATTCAATAGCTTCGTCCCCTTCTACCCTAGCACCTTGTGCTGTAGTTATAAAACTCTGCTCTAGGCTTGTCTCATTTCTTAGGGAGTTTAGATTGTTCCAGAATTTTGCAGCTGCCTTTCTATCCTTTTTATGTGCCTCTGCCAGCCACTGAGCCCCCTTTCTTCTAAACTTTTCATTGATTAGAAGGGATGTATCCCTTCTACAGCTTAGAAATATGTCCAATTTTCTTTCAAGATCATCTGTCGGTTCACCCCGCTGCTTGGCATGTCTGTGTTCCCTAAAGGCTTCCTGACGTTTTGCTATGGTTCTCTTAACTTCCTCATTCCACCAATTCTCGGGTTTGTGTCCTCTTTTACGGGGTGACTTGTCACGTGCATTAGCGAGCTCTAAGAGCTCAAACAGTCTGATTAGATTCGCGTATGTCCGCACAATTTATTATCCTCAGTGGTTACTTTCTCAATTTGTGTAGTAGCTATTTCTATTTTTTTATTTTTATTTGAACATACTGCAGGCTTTTCACGGCCCATGCAGGAGTGGAGAAAAGAAAATACATACTAAGCATATTTGCCTTTCTTAATTAAAAATTTCCTGTAGCTGCTGATCTTGTCTCCTTTCTACTTTCATGTACTGCTCTCCCAAAACTTAGCTCGATGCGTTTGTGATCACTTTGCAGACTCCTGGAGCCAGATTCATCTATGTGCATTCCCCTGAGCCTATCATACATCCTATGTGACGTCAGTGCATAATCTATCGTCGACTGCAGCCATCCTACCTACCATGTTATTTGCCCTTCACACTTCTCAGTACTGTTGCAAATGATCAAATTATGCCTTTCACAAATATTCATCATCATTTTGCCTGTTGCTTTCGTATACCCATCTATATCTTCTATGCGCGAGGTAATATCTCCCAGTATAAATATCTCGCGCTCTCCTCCTAATTCTTCAATGTCCTTTGAGATACACTCCACCTGGTTTTGCTCTCTGGCCTTTGCTTCCATTCATAAGTACACCAAACCAAGGAGTGTCATCTTCCCAGCTACGTTCCCTTTTAACCATAAATGTTCCACGCATTTATGATTCACTAGCTCTTTGCCAGGTTGTGGTTATAAGAGGGAAAATAAGAGAAAAGTGAGCCTCGTAACTGTCTGCATCAGCGTGCGAGCTCTCAACAGTAGCTCAGAAGGGATGGGGTAAGGAGGGATTAAAAGTACAGGATTAAAGGTATAGAGAGAGAGAGAGAGAGAGATGCGCAAGGTCAGCGAGCGACGACATAAGAGAGATAGGAAAGATGAAACATGGTCACGCAAGTCCGTGGACGGGGCACCACTTGCGAGAGCTCTTGTCGGCGACAGGAGATGGCGTAGGGCTAATCCAGTCGGCCGGAGCAGCGCTGACGTCGTCGTAGGGGACCGGCGGCAGGAAGTGGCGTAGGACCAACGTAGTCGGCCAGAGCTGCGCTGTCGTCGGAGATCGCGAGGGCACAACCGGTCGGCACGGAATCCAACGAGCGAGTCTCACTCTTTGCCAACACATACTTTTATGTACATACTTCTATGTAATCGCACAAGTATGAACGCTGAATCTTGAGCCATATGCAGCGCCCACCAATATGGCTCAAGATTCAGCGTTCATACTTGTGTGATTGTCAATTGGGAAGCAATTGTTGCGCATGTCTGGGGCACCATAACAAGTATGTATTCTGTATGTGTGTCTTTATGCTGGAGAGGGCATACATAGGTGGTTCTGGGGACCACAGCGTTTATCGCGCTGCGCTGGCGGTGCGGCGCGATGCTCGGAAAAGCAGGTGTTTCCGGCGCTTTGCTCCGACGACACGGTGGTGGCGCCTGCCCGTCGCTTTGCCTTCTGCACCTTATCGCCTCTGAGACAGGCACCCACGCATTCCTTCGTTTTCGAAGATAACTGCCGGATGGCGCTGGTCTCTAGCGTGCCTCGGTGCGCTCGTTCGCCTTCGCTGCACGGATTGAGACACTCTGGCGCAGAGCGTCCGGAATGCCATTCCCCTATTTTCTCACGCAGAACATCAGATGAACGTTTTGTTCACTTTCTCCAAATGCAAGACTATCGTCTTTCAACAAATTTAGCAGTAACGCAGATAAGGAGATAATTTCTTTTAGCGCTTCATAAGCTTCCTGCTTGTCACGGTGGTTGAGATACGCGTTGTCTGCACATGGTTCCATCAGGTAGAGTTTCCGCCATCTAGTGTTGCGATGCAGCGCTGGTGAAGCGTAATAGGAGGAGCGCTCACTCATTCATCGAGGGGATGGCGCCCTCTATAAACTGGTCCCGGAGTCAGCAGTAAGCTTCCTATACGTTATAGGGACGAAACTGCTTTGGGTTAAGCCTTGTCCCCTGTCCGTCGGCGTGACACGCTATGAATATCCATGCCAATATGGATATTCATATGAATATCCTTACGAACATCCGTATCGACTTCTCAACCCCATATTTTTTTTTTCAATTCAATTTTATTTAACATCTCAGAAATGTTTGGTGAATGGACAAAAGTCTGAAAAGGCTTGACTAGATCAGTGCACCAGAATATGGCATACACTGCTGTAATTACAACAATTTTATAGGTAGAACGCATCACACAAAGAGGAAAAGAACCACAAGAAAAAAAGCACAAAAAAGGTTCGCATAGATATTTATAATGCAAAGGAATGATATGGATATACGTATGGTATTCATATGAATATCTATACGGACGCCTTAACACCATACACTCTTTAAAAAGTTAGTAAAAAGGTAGCAACTGCAAGCAAATAGGTAGTAACTGCAGCGGTTACTACCTTTCTGGGACCATTACTACCCTTTTGTACCTCTTTACTACCTATCTTAGTCAACAGTTACTAGCTGCAACCGTTACTAACTTTTTGCGACCTGTTTACTACCTATATTAGTAAACAGCTATTAACTGGAATCAAAGAGGTAGTAACTGCAGCCTTACTACCTTTCTTGCCCCATTACTACCATTTTGCTACCAGTCTGTTGACTATCTTATCCAAAATAGTCTGTGATTCCAATTTTGATGATTTATGAGCGGAATCGTCTCGAACGTATCATCATTAAACGAAAAAAATGACATAGAAAGTATCCATTGATCAAGAAAATGCAAGTTTGTTTTAAATCACACAACCGAGATATGTAAACGTCATCGGCTATTGTAAAAACTGAGAAGTACAATTAACGAACCATAAGTAAGTGCTACACGCGTGTAATAGATAAATACAACAAACGTAGTAAATTATAGCAAATTAACAGAGCTGGCGGATCGAAATAACCAAAGGGTCATAATTAGTCCGAGGATGGTCACAATTAATCCACTGCGACGCGTCTCTAAAGTGCCAACCACTGGCACGCGTATGCACGCGCCTAGTCAAACACGTTTAGTCGCGCCTGTGGAGGATAAGGGGCGCGCAACCATTGGCACGCGTCAACCGCGTTGACGCCCACGCGTCCAAGGCCGATGCACTATGTTTCTTAACCTTTTGGCTTAGAACTGTCCAAGTTCAGCACAGAACGGACACATTCTCAACTGCAGCGGGTTTATATGTTTTAGAGGATATGAGAACACGTTAAAAAATTGACAGTGCTTCACCCACCACAGTTTAGACTATTTTAGAAGTAATTGACATTCCAGTGCCCAAAGTAACTATAGTGGTATTAACCAGAAATCAATATCGGTGCGTGTGCCGCACCTGCGAATGAACATTCGCGTCTAGCATACTGTACGTCTATCTTAGGCATGTGCAGAGTTCTCCTTAACGAGGAGGGGGGGGGGGCAAAAGTTTGTCGCAGTGCCCCCTTCATGTAGGGGCTGACTTAGCGCCCCCTCACTATTATGTTAAAATATGGAGTTGACATTGAGCTACCCCCCTCCTGTCTTTAGGGAATGAGGCGGCGGCTGCCCTCCTGATCAGGTTTACAAACCACCGGTTTCTATACCTGCACTACCAAATTTATTAACAATATTTTGAATATGCTGGTACCTTCAGTATATTTAAACATCATATTTTATAGCACTCAACTTAATAATCACGCCTGAAACTCCATGATCTGACAGATTTAAGTCAGTCATAAGACCACAATTGAGGCCCGAGTAGCAGGCTTTCGGCTCATGAGTGTTCGAAATATCCTTAATGCAACAAAGCACACCTGGTTCTTATTGATACAACAGATATTGGTCATAAGATAGGAACCAAATACTGCGCAGAATGCCTTCGGGCATTTTCCATAGTCGAAACATGCTCTAATGCAACTAACTGTGCCTGACACTTCATGAGTGACAGATATCGGTCATAATATTAGAACTGAAACCTTAATGCAAGACTTCTGGGCGTTGTCTTAGTCACAGTATTCTCTAAAACGACAGACGACACCCAACTGTTCATGAAGTCACAGATATCGGTCATAATATTACAATTCAAACCTTAATGCAAGACTTCTGGACGTTGTCTTCAGTCAAAGTATTCTCTAAACGACAAACGACACCCAACTGTTCATGAAGTCACAGATACCGGTCATATTATTAAAACTTAAAACTTAATGCAAGACTTCTGGACGTTGTCTTTAGTCAAAGTATATTCTAAAAACTACAGACACCCTATTGTTCATGAAGTCACAGATATCGGTCATAATATTAGAACTGAAACGTTAGTGCAAGACTTCTGGTCGTTGTCTTTAGTCAAAGTATTCTCTAAATTGACAAACGACACCCAACTGTTCATAAAGTCATAGATATCGGTTATAATATTGGAACTGAACCCTGAATAGAAGGCTTTTGAACGTTGTCTGGAGCCGAAGTGTTCTCCAATGCAACGACCCACACCCTTCTCTTCATGATGTGACGATTTAGGTCATGAGGCTGTAATTGTGCCCTGTGCGGAGGGCTTTTTAATGATAAGCGTATTGAAAAAATCCTCTAATGCAAGAAATCGCATCTGGCTCTTAACTATACACTAGATACTGGTCATAAGAATGGAACCAAGCACAACGTAGAATGCCTCGGGGCATTTTCGGTAGTCGAAATATGCTCTAATGCAACTAACTGTACTTGAAACTTTTATCATAAGACGGATCTTGGTCATAGGACTGCATTTGAACGCTGTATGGGAAAACTTCTGGACGTTGTCTGTAGTTAAAGTATTTTCTAAAACAATAAATCGTGCATAACTCTTCATGAAGTCACAAATATCGGTCATAATACTGGAACTGAGCCCTTCATGGAAGGCAGCCAAAATGTTCTCCAATGCAATAAAACACACCCGACACATCATGATGCAACAGATATTAGTGATCAGATTGGAACCAAGCACAGCGTGGAACACTTTCGGATGGTATATTTATTTATTTTCAAATGCGGCAGCCCAATGTGAGCACTGCAGGAGTGGCGTACATATATAAAAATGAAAGGATTTAAACAGTAATATCACCGTAAATGTGCCAACGGAAACAAATATCACTACTTTTTAGTGCACCCCGGTAAGAAATGAGAGCGAAATAGAACATTATTACAATACAAGTGCCTCCAAAAAGTCAGGCACACTGGTATGACGAACCAAACCGAGTAGCCAAATCCAGTGTTCGACAACTTTATTTGAACGTGTTAGAGAGCACTACAAATGACTTCTAAGCTGGATGGTGATTGCAGATCAGGCTGCGTTTAAGGCTTCAGCACTTTGCTGGTAGTTTAAAATCCTTTAACATCTGCAAAATGCATCTGACACTTCTTGATGAGAAAGACATTAGTTTGAGATTACAGCAGAGCACTGTGGCTTTCACATGTCAATTGCCAAAATACCCTATATAGCAATAAAGCATGCCCAAAATTTTTGATGGACAGATACGATCACAGGATGCTCCAGAGCACCGTACAGAAGTTTTGGCAAGTTTTCCAACAGAGCTGAAACTGAATATGCTTAAGTGCATGCATATATATAATCCAAG